>CM074280.1:10963650-11361150 GCA_037194245.1 Opsariichthys bidens | reverse complement strand
CATAAATGGTGTTTTACAGGACAAATGGAGTATCTTCAGCACACTTAGAGGTATTGTTTATAGGTAAAATTCAATTAGTTCAACACTAAGCTGGAATATAAACATAAATACTGTCAGGGAATTTAAATAAACAGCTGGAATCAGTGCATCTGGGGCACTACTAATCATTCTGGGTTTCAGAGCAGATCAGCAGACACATAAACAAAATAATTCACAAGTGGTTTTAACACTCTGAAGGAAAAAAAAAACACCACTATGATGTTTTTGAAGGCAGGCAAAAATACTACTTAGCCACACTTCTTTTTTGTTTACATAAACATGTTCTTCAGACAGGCCGAGTGTGTTAATCATCCCGATATGATACAGTCACTGTTAAAGCATAATGACGCTCTGCTCGGTGTCATTTAGTTCTGGTGATCAATCAGACACTCATTTAGCTTTAATTCATGTAGATGCACACCTAATACTCATTACAAAGACACAATTTCCCTCAGTCACAGCAGATTAATGGTAGCCCATCTCCCAGTGTGTCCTGCATCCCGTCCCGTGTGTGTGTGTGTGTGTGTGTGTGTGTGTGCGTGTGTGTAGATAGATGACTCTCTCTCAGGGAGAGCAGCTCGCAGACTGACTTTTCCTAAAGACATGTTTTATGACAAATGGTCCGACACAGCATAAGTTCATCACAGAAGACAAGACAATGAGAATCTGAAACAAGCTTGTTTTATTCTTTTTAATAGCATACATATATAAATTGGTTTACCTACAAATTCCAATATGTTTTATAAATTAGTGTGTTTATTAGTTTGAATATTTACAATGGGATAAAGCAAAATATTAAACAGTAAATACATTTCATTCATAAGATGTTTTTTTTTTTTTTTAAGAAATCTCTTATGCTTACAGGCGCCATGATCCAAAAATAGAGTACAAACTTAACGTTATGAAATACTATCACAAATTAAAATAACTTTCTGATTTCAATATTTTAAAAAGTAATTTATTCCTTTGATAGCAAAGCTCCAATGTCATTCTATTATGCTGATTGGCTGCTTTAGAAACATTTTTCAAAATTATTATTATTATCAGATAGATAGAAGATAGATGTGCTGCTTAATTTATTATTTAGCTTTTCTGTGGAAACTGATTTTTTTCAGGATTCATATATATATATATATATATATATTATATATATATATATATATATATATATATATATATACACACACACACCTACACACACACACATACTTACATATACTGTATAAAAGACAGGAAAAGACAAGAAAACTACCAAGCCTAGTTGAATTATTGCGAGCCATCACAACAATCTTGTACAAGGCCATGTGTGCACACGGGCCGTGTTTGTGTGTGTGGCATTGACCTTTTTGGCAAAACTCATCAGTCTTCGGTCAGTCTTTTACCTACAGTAATTATGTCCTAAGGAAGCCCACACAGGGACAAACGGAGCGGTTCATACCTCAGAACTGGTCACATCTCCTCCGCTGATCCATTCACAGAGAGTTTGCTGGCATAGAAAACCTCTTCCTGGCCCTTCACTGGGTAGGCTGTGAGAAAAAAAAAAAAAAAAAAAAACCTCCACAAAACATGGCACAGGAAGTACCCACACGCAGTGTGGCACAGCACTGGCTGCCTCACACATTCAGTGGCACTTATACCCCTCAGCTTCAAAGGCAGACGAGCTAGAAAACAGTTTGGTATTTTTCCACTTAGACAAAGAGCCTTTTAAAAGGAAGAAATCGAATTTACGCCACAGAGAAATCCAGAGGTTTCAGGAATGAATGGAAATATTTGGTATAATAAAGTATAGCTTTTTGTTGTGAATTCAAACACATTCAAGTCTGGACTCTTTCAACATTCATTTCTGAAATAACATACAAGCTTTATTATTACAGGTTATGGGCCATAAGGATATTCAGCATCAGTTAGTAAAATCATTTGAAAAACACAGTGTTTAGAAGTTAACCATAGACAGAGATCCAAAATAATCCTTGAATTTAAAAAAAAAAAAACAAGTGTTGTGTTAATAGAGACACCATTCTTTCTTTTTCCTGTGTGTTTGTGTGTACGTGTGCATTACATTGCAGTCTCGCAGCGTGTGCGTGGAGCGTGGCTGAGTGGGGATTAACTCTGAACACTGCCAGAATAGAGCATGTGTGTGTCCTCGGAAACACTAACACAAGCAAACTACGTCCCACTGCCCCCGTAGACACAAACAAAGTCATCCCAGAGAGGGAAACCTCACCTCTGAGGATCCTCGTCCAACCTCCCGTCCCACAGTTCTCCTGCTTTATTCACTCAAAGACACAGACATAGAGACTGTATTATTCAGGATTTCCTGTCTCATAGACTCTCAACCTGTGGCCCACGCTATGTGTGTGAAACAGAGAGAGAGGCCGGTACGGTGAGCAACAATTATGATAATTGCCAGGGCACTCAGCTGAAGGATCAATCAGCTGTGATTACAAACCCTCCTGCATGATCAAATATTAATCTGCTGTACCTTCAGTCTGACCTGCCAGCATAGAGCCTCTTACCGACTTATGCATTAAGCGATTTGCACAAGCTGAACTCATAGCACCTAATAATATTGGACATGCAAGTCAGGGCATTAAAGGGATCTTCCAGGAACTGAATTGACTTACAATAAACAGGGTAAAAATAGCCTAACATAACAACCAGGATAAACCTTGTATGACAGTTCAATTATATTAAACAAGGTATGACTGTAAAAACCAATTAGGGCAAATTCCACGAGCCAACCTGATGGATTTTGTTCTTGTCATGTCCAGGAGAGATGTTGCTGCAAAGTCAAAGACAGAAAGGTCAGCATTTACTTACAGTATACAGATGCAATACAGGAAAAGATACAATTATTTTCACCATGACCATGAAAAAATATTTTGCAGTCATTTGTTTATAGATACACATATAAAAAGTTTCAAATTCTGCTGAATAATCAGATATATAAATATATATATATATATATATATATATATATATATATACACACAATATATATGATAATAAAGTCAGCTAGATGAATAATTTAAAAAAATAATAGTATTTGTTTATTAAATGAGCAGTGTTACTTATTTAATTACATAATTCGTTTGACCGATATTATAAGTGTTGATATATAATAGTATAATATAATTAATTAAATAACAAATAATGTATTACTAGTATTTATTAACATTAACACAGTTTTACTAATATTAAAAGCCCTAATGACAACAAA
Organism: Opsariichthys bidens; assembly: GCA_037194245.1. Taxonomy (NCBI): domain Eukaryota; kingdom Metazoa; phylum Chordata; class Actinopteri; order Cypriniformes; family Xenocyprididae; genus Opsariichthys; species Opsariichthys bidens. The sequence goes on along the minus strand of CM074280.1, from coordinate 11,357,891 downwards.
ATGATCTCAAATATTTAATATTAATCTCCTAATATTAAAAGTAATAACGATAACAAAATTATCTTGAATATTTCATATTTTAACATGAAATATAAATCTTTCTCTGTAATTGAAATCTGACTACTAGAGTAAAGTTACATTAATGAAGAGCTGGAGAAGGGAATAAATATATATAAAAAAAAAAAAAAAAAAGATTGATTGACTCTTTCAAGGCTTCCCATAAACTTAATCTTAGTTTAATCACCATTTGATTTGCATTTAACATGTGCGCTGATATATGATAATCCATTCTGACTGGAATATTCACATCAAACAGGACAATGATTGAATTAATAGCCACATTAATTACTTTGTACGCAGACGTGAATTAAAAGACAAGTGTCTGTTTCTTTTGTGGCAGACAGCAAATGGTGGTTAACGGGATTAATATGACATTAAATCAACTCAGACACTCGACATTTAATAACACAAAACAGCTTGTGGAAATCATAGGATTATTCCACGGGATTATAACAGTGCCCCCCAACAGCGCAGACCTGAGAGCAGATAGGGACTTCAGATTACCTAATCTACTTACATCTACAAAGCATATTTAAGTCAATATAAATTTTTGAATTACACAGATAAGGCTTATTCGGCGATCATAATCTTATTTGAAACCATATTGTTTGGTCTGTTGGGTATTAGGGATAACAGATGTCATGGTTAGTCTGCAGTAAACACTATTTGCTCTGCAATAGTTTGCGTAGATGCATCGAGGATCTGAAAGCAGAAAAAAAAGCAAAAGCAGTCTGAAGAGGAAGGGATGTGAATATAAGTGTTTGTCTGTGAAAGGCAGAAGCTGAATGACTTTGAGTGCATTTTCAGCACTTTAGCATTTGTAAAAAAATAACAGAAGAAAAACATTTATGGACGTCATTTTCTGGGCCGAATGATGCAGTAAAACAACTAATAACAATGATACAGTAGCACACACAAAAATTTATTATAAAATAATTTAATGTAATCTGTTTTATTATCCACAGGGGGACGTTTTTTTCAAGAATTTAGAGGGGTAAAAGTGTTTAATCTCTTATACTAGCAGGTCTAATTTCAGGCCTTTGTTCAGAAAATGAATCCCACTAATAATAGATTAACCCAAATGCTGGTTAGGGGCTAAAGGAACTCTCAGCAGGGAAAACTTGGCAGTGTCAGGTACTGAAACGCTGTAGCAGCCCAGTGAGAGAATGTGTGTAAATGCTCTGTCGTAAACAGGGTGGGAGATGGTCTGCTCTTTGAGACACAGCCACGTACAAACAAGAGCCCAAATGTAAACCAGACTATAACAGTGAAACCCAGACCCCACCAGATCCTTTTCCAAATAAATGAGAGAAAGTAAAGGGAGGCAGCGTTTATTTGGCATTTCAACTGAAATTTTAGTAATTCTGGTCCCTCAAATAAATATCACATGATATTTAAAGAGTTCAGAGTCAACGGTACAGTAGTCTCGAACAATTACTGTATTGACCTCACAACACGGCAGCTTCGTATGCTGGCGTATGTAGGATTTAAATATACTAAAACAGGCATAGCATTAAGCAACCAATAAAAATGAATGTGCAGCAATTAGACACACTTACACGATACATGTACGTTTCAGAAAAAAATCCTGTTCCTTTTCGGGGCAGCTATAAGAAAATACGCGCATGCATGTGTTAAAATTATTCTACAAATAATGAAGTCAAATTTGAAAAACCAAAGCTTAAATAAATAAATAATAATAATAATAATAATAATAATAATAATAAAAAGGTTTAACATTAAGTCACCCCAAATTTTCAGAAGAAATTTTTTTAAAAACTCATTTGGAAATTGTCAGAAGTAGCCGGGACACGGTTTTGTTTAGGCAACATGATGGCGTTTTACGTGTGAAAATAGGCATCATGAAAAGATTTTCTAGAATACATTTGAAGACACAAAACAATTATGGCGCACGGAAACCTGTGGTGAGCAAAAGGATTGTATAGGATTATTGCAATCCAACAGCTTTGTTTGTCTGTGAAAGGTTACAGAAGGACGAGCCGTAAAGAGTTTTGAATCAGATCTAATAACAGAGGAATAATTACACTTACAGTTTACAAACTAAATCATGCATATTATATAAAGTATATGTTAATGTACTAAATACTCAAATGCGTAAATTTATAATATGCATAAATTTGACTATCATGAATAAAATGTTAAGATAATATTTATCATATAAAAAAGTACAATTTGTTTTTAAATATGTTGTATTTAAATGTGACAAAAATACTATTAAATTCTAAAATGAAAAAAGTTAAGAGTTACAAAGACTTTAAAAATCAGATAAATTTGAATTATTATAACACATATCTTTGCTTAAATGTAATCGTGTCAAAAGGGTGGGATCAGCTTCGATCTGTCCTTGTCCAGTCTGCACAGTTTCTTTACACATTACGGTCACAATGTAAGAGAGCCGATGAAGTTGCTCGTTTACTACATAGCATTAGCTCAGCTCATGTTGGGGTCAAAGGTCAATGGTACAGACCAAGACCCTCTCCCCATGTCTATCCTCTCCCCCCATTCCTCCTCTAATTGCACAATTGGATTAGCGCAGAGTCTTCCCCCAATAATAGAGCCCCCTCTCCCCAAGATTTAATATGGCGGTGGAATCTGGTATATAAGATAATTTAGATAGAAAACTCATGACTGGAGGCTTGTGACATCCAATTCTAGACAAAGCTACGGATGTGTGAGTGTGTGCGTGTACCCTCTCAGCCATAAGACTTCCAGCACACCTGAACACACAGTTTAAGACAGGAAAATTAGGCATACTGTTGAGCACCATTTTCACTGCAACAAGAGCCAAAGGAACTTTAAGGATCTCTTCCAATTAACTTCATGAAAATGACTGCACTGTGTAATGACAACTTCCCCCTAATTGTAACTTTAAAATAGAGTTGCAGTGCTCCAAAGATACACTCCATTAGCTGTCAGCTAAGAGAAAAGTGGTGACAGAACTGCCACACAATCAACAGTTATAAGACAGCCAAACTGTGAAGAGACTCTCTTCTGAATCCAGTGAGTGAGACCTTGGTTTTAAACTGCTAAAATCATTGTCAACATGTAGATGAATGTCAAGAGAGAGGTTGTCACAAAACATACAAACACACACACCAGCGTACGAACAGGCGTGATGTTGATACTGTGTTGGGCAAACGCTACGGTACATCTGAATTTAGTCATGATTTTCACGGTTATATTTAATGATAAGTACATGTGTACAATAATTAAAGGAATGCAGTATTAAATGTTAAACTTTAAGATTTTATATTACACAATACGTTCAGATTTTTATAATGTCTTGTACGTATTTCCACAGCTTTTCGCAATAAACGTGAATAAAACGTACTTAATATTGACAATTTATATGGTGAGGATAATTTATTTATCTCTCCTAAATATAGTTTCTTTTCACACCTGTTTGTAAAGTCATGGTAACAGGTATCCTACTAAAACCTGTCAATTCACCCCTAACTTTGTGTGTGTGTGTGTGTGTGTGAAATATATTCTCTGTTCTCTCTTTATATCGCTGAAATTGATAAGACAAGTTTTTTAATCTTGTCAAACTATATATATATATATATATATATATATATATGACTATAAAACATCATTCGTTCACCCATCCAAACTACCTGAATAATAACAACATTATTCATGGCAGACGATTTACAGCCAAAACGCTATATCCATGATAATATTTGACAAAAACAATACCACAAATAATATTATCAATAACAACAGGAATAATAATGGAGGTCATCCTTGATTAAAACAAAAATGTGTTAAAGATGTGCAGATTTGAGTAGGCCTCATACTGAACGGTTCCCTAGCACACTACAATCAGTAAAGACACTAAACATAAATACACACCTCTCTCCTCTGAATACTGAGAACTCCATGATACCGGTGCTTCCCGCCGCATCACTGCTCGACTGCCCCTCACTCTCTCCGAGACCAACAACAATTTCTTTTCTTCTCTCTTTTCCTGCTTCTCTCTCTCGCTCTCTTTCCTTTCTCTTTCTATCTCTTTTCTAGAGTCAATGTCAGAGAACAAGACTGCTGCATCAAACACGGCAAAGAAGAAAGGGAGAGAAAGAGCATGTGAGAGAAGAAAAAGAAGAGCAAAAGTCAGAAAAACTCAAAATTTCGTAGCCGGTAATTAAATTTTTCTCAATCATGTCATTTAAACTAGGAAATCTCTACTTATTTCAACAAACATTATTAGTCAGGAACCAACTAGAAATGTGTGTTTGTGTATATATATATATATATATATATATATACGTGTGTGTGTGTGTGTGTGAGAGAGAGAGAGAGAGAGAGAGAGAGAGAGAGAGAGAGAGAAAGAGAGAGAGAGAGAGAGTGAGTGAGTACCAGGAAGCAGTGTGAAGTTTGTTCTATCTGAGCTTTTTAAGTTCCATAGTTAAGATGCAGCAGCGCCACCTTCTGGTAAGAAAAAGTATGAGGGGGAAAAACATCAAAGAAGGAGATGAACTATGAGGATAGAGGAGGCAGAAAAAGTGTGAACAATTACAAAAAAATTAAAAAAACAACAACCTTTACAGTGATTACATTAAATGATACTTTTCACCATTTTCATCAATGCGTAATGAAAACAGAAAGCTTACCTAGACCCCACCAAGCCATGCATTCATATTTCTCTGCCTCCCCCCTCTTTATTCCAGCTGTGGTTAGAATACAGGGATGTAAATAATCATCTGTGTGTCTCACCCCCATTTCCTACAGAGGATCTCCTGCCCTCTAATAACAACTTAATCAGTGTGATTACACATTCATCACCATGTGTGTGTGTGTGTGTGCGTGTGTGTGTGTGCACATGTGTGTTGGGTATGTGTGTGTGTGTTTGAGAGGAGGGGAAGGGTTGTTTTAGTTGGGAAATGAAATATTTGGGACCAGGTCCTATGGCCTGAGAGAGGACAGCAAGTCACACGGCAGCTGTATAAACACCCGGAATGTTCTGCGGACAGGTACAAGAGAGACTCCAAATCTGCAACAGCCCAAAACCATTAAGGTGCTACGGAAAAGAATGAATGGAGGAGTCATATTAAAAACATGAATGATTAATTATTGAAAATACAACAGTAATGGTGTTGCCATGGGTAACAAGGACTCCAAAATAAGAGGAGCAATGGCACTTTTCATGCATGAATGAGAGTGAATGTATTCAGTTTGGAATATGAGAACTTTGCACGCAAGTCTGTCAGATCCACACACACAAACTGCAACTGATGTGAAGATGTTTCTCTCTGTGCGAAAAGTACCAGACTAGTCCTCTCTGAGAAACACGACGAAAAAAGAAATCAGCATTACTTTGTATCTATTTATTGTCTTTCTGAGCATGGAGAGATCTATAAACCATTAATGACGATCCAGAAATGTTTCTGAAGTAAAAAGAAGCCTAAATAAATTCAGAAGAGAGATCATTTCAGGCAAAGATTGTTGTTACTCTTATTAAGAATTCAGTTCATCAGCATAATGGTATCATCAAAAAATGTATGTTGTTGTTCATTTGTCTTAAATGAATTAACACTTTACCAAATTTTCTTCATATGCTAAAAAATTATGAACTGAAATGTGACATAATTAGCTTAGAAGTGAAAATTGTTTTAAATTCCCATGACGTGTATTTAACTGCATGGGAAAAAGTATCAGCACCTTTGCTGTAATTTATGCTACTTGAAGAAGAAGAAGAAAAAAAGGTTACACTTACAACAACATAGGCTAAAAACTTTTTAAACCTCGCTGTATAAATCACACGCATATTAATTATGCAAAATAATTATGCAAATGTTTTCCAAGGCTGTGTGTTCACAGCCTCACACCTTTGATAAATATATTAGATGCCTTTTTGCATATGAAAAGGTGAGAGAAATGCAAGCGAGATGGAGGTGTGGGTACGACGCCGGCTACAAAGTTTAAAAATGATTTTTCCTCCTTATACATTCACTCCTGTTGAGATGAGACAAGTTCGGGAAGGCGGTGTGAACAGGAGACAGGAAGAAAACACAAGTAGAGCACAGAGGCTATATATGGAAAATCATATCAACAAGTTCCAAGAATTAAGTTGCACACAAAGTGAAGAATATGACGATAAACTTGACTGAACCTTCCATACAAAAGTGCCTTACAAACTTTTATGGGAAAAATAAGACTCTCCATTGTATCAATGCAACTTGGAAGTCGTTGTCTTTCTTTGAAAAGGAACAAACACATCTCCCCGATCTTTATCTTAACATTAATTCAAAGCAACTTCAGTTCAATCACAATTGTTCAAGCACACGGAAGCTAAAATCAAGAATGATTGACTTTTGCTTGTCGTTCTGCTTGCTTTTTGCTTACTATCACTTCCTTCGGCATAGATCTGTGTGCTCTAATCATCCTTTATTGAAGCCTCTCCCTCTGCAGCCTTTTCAAACCCTCGTCAGCAGTAATGGCCACATATTGTTTCTGTGAGTGTGAATTGATTTATATCAGCAGTAAAGCATCCCCAGACATGCAGAGAGGGTCATTGGAACCCAATAGCAATTATATGTGTTAGTCTGAACAGAGAAGGCCGGGGAAAAAGTCAGATCAATACTGCCAGCAAAGGTCAGGAAGATCCAGGCAACAAGGAACAACAAGGAAAACACTGTGTCGTCTATATATGTGTGGAAGAATATTTGTACAAATCCAAGAATCAACTTCAGGATTTCAGTGTAAATCCATATACTTACGTAAATCGGCGTTGGATTCAATGCAACTATTTGCATATAAAAGGTTTTATGAACGATTTACACAGACGTTTGTTCAGCTCCTGTTTCGTGAATGAGGCCCACGCTTAAGATCTCAGTGAAACTTCATCCATATTTCTGATATCCGAGAGAGGAATCACTCAAAAGTTTTGTGTTTGAACTTTGTTTAAACATTCTGGGCCTTGCACATGATCTTCATCTACCCTTTTCCCCCAGCCTTTAATTACATCTCCCTCACTCCCGCCATTAATATGCTGATCTCATTATGACCTACATTACCCGGATTAACGGATTCAGTAGGAAACTGGAAAACAGCAGAAAACAGTGTTTCCTTCCACAATTCCCATTACCAAAGATTTAAACTGTTTTCCTCCCTTCATTCTCTGCCATATTCTTTCTTTCTTTCTTTCTTTCTCTTATTCTATTCATTTGAAGTTCTTTCTTTTTTTATATCCAGTTCAAACCAGTGCCAGATCTTTCTCTTTTCTCAGCATGTGTATGTGTGTGCATGAGTCTCTAAGGAGGGTTTGAATCCATATTAATTTCCTCTCTGGCAGTTATGTGCTTTTGTATGAACTGTGGGGTTTCACTTCTAATCTGTCAGTAATTCAGTAACGTGTAAACTAATTATGCCACACATATTTATGTAATTGGTTCGGGGGGCCTGAAAAAAAAATCAATCTGTTGGTAGAGAATGCATTAAAGAGAATGAAGTTATTATAATCATATGTCAAATGCTGATTATGTTATGAAAGTAAAAAGTGGATGTCAGCCACAGGTCAATACGGAGGCCCCCTGGCTCCATAAAACCCCACACTAGTGCGTTCAATAATGGTAAGAGCGCGCACACACACATCTATTAACTCTTATTCACTTTCTCATACACACAGATCATTGTTCTCTCTCTGGGGCATGGATGGTATTGATACTGCTTCACATAAAAAGCGATTCTGAAAAGTTTGATCTAGTGTTTAGGATTAGCAGGGCTCATGATATCAGTAAAATGATTCCAACTGGAGAAAAAATACACACACTCAAACACACATACTGTGACTTCAGTTAGCACAGAACATTATCCGCAACATGATCAATAAGGAGCAATAGCCAATCAGGGACTAAAGATGCTATAGAAAAGAGTGACAGAGAGAGAGAGACAATATTGTGATAGGGAGGAGAAAATGATGGCCAAAAAAAAAAAAAAAAAAAAAAACTGCCGCATGCCGATCTATGACATTTTAAAATAACACTATAATAATCTCTTCCAATTGTCCGTCCAGGGCAAAACTAACTCAGTCAAATCACCAGAATATAAGATGCAAAATTTGACTTTTTGTATTCGTGTTCAAACTTCTCAATTCAAGAGTAAACTGCTTTTGTTGTTTTCTTCCAACAATTAGTCTTGGAAGAAAACAATTTATTGTGCATGCTGTCAGATTCATCATCTTGCTCAGTTGACTGAATAAATTCAGATCTTGATCAATAATAAATATAAAAATAAATAAATAAATAATGTTGTGTAATGTGAAAGACAATTTAATCACAGCGCAAACATATTGTCACAGAATAGTCAGAGTTGCGTCTATTGCACGTATATATGTGTGTGAACTATTTTACATAAAATAAGCAAGAAAAGAGAATAATGTAGATCGCAATGCAAATTCACTCGCTTGCTTCATGTGAGAAAGAGGAAAAAACACTCAACATTAATGTTCCCTAAGCCCTATAAGACAATGTTTAAAAAAAAAATAAAGTGTTAAAATAAAGTATTAGTAATGTTTGGATTAAATGTTAAAGTCTTTACAGTACAACAGTACAGTTCACAGCCACCCTGCATGCAATGTATGTGAATGACTGCATTACACTCATCAAGCATCCTCTGCTGATCTGGTAACAATTACAGCTGACAAGGTTTATGATTGATAACCTTTGTTTACAGTGTTTAAAGAGGGGGCAGATTTCAAAACATCATTTCCCTGAGCACATAAATAACCGAGACTTAAATTGACCCCTCATCCGCAGAAAGGCATACTACGCCTGTCCCAAAAATGTTCGACAATCAAACAACAATAACAGTTTCCATCTTCAGCATGAAATTATGTCCATTTTAAATCCCCAGTAATACATCTTCAGCTGACAGCTCTCAGCCAGCTGTAACGAGCGCAGACGTAAATACAGGACGTAGCTTTACACTGTATCCTCATCTAGAAGCCTGCGCTGATTACTAATGTCTAGATTTCCATCTAGATGTTGCCGACAATGATTGCTAGTGTCTGACTCTGTATTACACAGCAGGAAAGGAAAAGAGTTGTTAGTATGCGATATGATTATGAAGACACTGAGGATTATGTATTACATCGTCTATTTTTAATTATAAGCATTTTGCATGTGATTAAATGCTAGACTATTGTGATTAAATTCACATTTATTATACAAATTAAAGGAAAAGTGAAGAATTACAGTAAAATCTAGCAAAAAAACCAAAACAAAACTCTGTATAAACGTACAGAATAAAATGTCTAAGGTGGTCCGACAGGCTGCCTGTAGCTCGTGCAGCCAGCAGCAGAGCGGATGTAAGTCAATATGGGCTCATATGGCACGCTGGAGGCACAGAGACTGGAGTCTACAGACCGACAATCTTCATCTGAACATCACTGGCTCCAGATATGGATTTGAAACCGCCGGTGGGAACTCACACTTCATAACAGAAACTTCCTGTCTCTGTGTGTCCTCTTCTGTGGCTCAACTCTGGACCATTTTCTGTCACATCTCTCTCTCTCTCTCTCTCTCTCTCTCTCTCTCTTTCTCTCAAAAGACGTCTTTCTTCTTGTTTTATGGATTACACTGCATCAGCACTAATGTGTCTTTTCATTAATAATGGATGCAATTTTGTGCCCTTGCCCGACCTTTTTTAATTCAAAAGGAGAACAGCATCTAAAGTCTGAACTGAGAAAGAGGAAAAGTGTAATCTCCTGCCACACCTTTTACACATTCATAGCTTAAGTCTCATTATTCAAAAGGGCCTGACGCTCAGCAAACACACACAGCCCATCTGCCTTGAGAAACCCCTTCTAATGAATTCACCTGTCCTGGGAGCAGAATAGTGGCCGCAGACTGATCCGGGAGGCTCAACATAAATGACGATCCAAATCCATAAAGATCCTGCGAAACGGAATGGATAGCGGAGGTCCATGCTGGGAATATGTGCTTTAGGGTTAGCAGGGCATCTCAGTGTAGCTTTTTCTCTCCCACAGGCACACGCACACACTGTTCCTATCCCCATTCTCTCTAAAGCCCTCTCCTGTTAAACAAATTGCTGGTACAGGGATGTGTAGTCTGGGTTAGCTGATCAGGCTTTGATGTGAACAAGTCAGTAAGAGGTCATCCGTCTCTGAAAGCACTGCCGAGGGCTCCAGCGAGCTAATATACTTGGCAATGGCACAAGTAGAAGACAGAAAAAGAAAGATAGGTATATAGATAGACGGAGGGAAAAAAACGAACAAGAAAGGGAAGAGGAAAGAGGCATGTACCAAAAATGGGGCTTGTATGGTGTGAGAGAAAACATAAAAAAGTAACTGCATCGAATCGTAATTTTATTAAGCATGAAGTTCACAAAATATGCTCAATAATTATTATAATAAATTGTTATAAAAACAATATTTATTATGCAATTATTTAACTTTATCTTCAACATGTGTCCCAATTTTTAAGATTGAATATTGCTTTTAAATGTAAATGAGACATGGAAGGAACAGTCCATTTATCCCCACTGAAAAGACAAGCATACAGCATGAATTTCCATGCTGGTCAAAAAGGTTTATGTGGTTTTGTTCAAGAGCCCATTTCTTTCCCAGGACAGTTGACCAAGACAGTCTTGCTTGCCTAATGAAGAGGCCCAATGGGAATGTTTGCATCGTATGGGCTTTTCAACAGGGATGTTTGTGTGGGTGTGGGGGGATGTCCACTCATGAATGTCTCATTGTCAGTCACACGATGATGATTATGCCAATTAATCTCGCTTGAACTACTGCTGAGACAACATACGCTCATAATTACCGTTTTATCCTGTAACCCTGTAATCTTCAGCTACCTCTCACCATCTCACCAAAGAAGTTAAAACTTATAACGGGAAGCATTTATCAAACACACACTTGTTCTGTCTCTCCCATCATCCACACATAAAACACCTTCATCTCACACCCGCCTGACGTCTTGGTTCATGCTGTGCGTGCTAGGCTGACTCACACACATACAGACACGGAGCCTCGCACCACTTCAGCAGGCAGCAACAGGAAAGTCGGAGATGGGGATTTTAGTGACTCATTAATTCCACCTAATTATTCTCCATAGCATCCATTTCTGACATTTCCTCTTAGTGTTACAACTCACTGACCTTAAACGTGAGCCCAGAGCTAACGGCTCTCTATAGTGCTCAATCCTGTGCTAAATGTGCTCTGATCCAACAAACACAGTGTTGACCATTAAAAGCATTCTGTGCCTTACAAAGATGGGTCATGATGGGCAACTAGTCCTCCAATCACTAACTAATCAATTATTGAGCTCCACTAATTTATTATTCATTTTTCTCTCTCTCTTTTTTTAGCATTGGGAGTAGGAGTGCCACAATATACCGATATCAATGATGTTACTGCTACACTTACGATAAAACAATAAATAATCCAGTGACAGTAATTGGTTGATGCCCCAACATAGTAGGTGGCAGTATTGATCCTTAACGTTTCCAACGGTTATTGCACAGGAAAAAAAAAAGATAATGATGATGACGAAGCAGTGTGTAGCTACTGCTGCCACACAAAATTATGACAGAAAGGATGACGAGTAAAACACGAGACACTCAAACAAAAGCCTGAAAAAAGTTAGCTTGCCAGTGAGGAAGGTATTTTGGATTTATTAAAAAAAAAAAAAAAAAAAAGTCACCCCAACAGAAAGTTCTTTTTGTACAGTAATGCACGGTGAAGCTTGCACGAGATGTGACAGGCCGCTTTACTTTCTGCACTGGATGCAACAAAGCTTACATCAAAATTAAATCACTTACTAACCAACTTACTAAGTATAACGATACGCGATAAATGTTTTTGAAAATACAAACCATGATTTTATCAGGCCGATATTTCAGCATAAACTGAAATGTTGCACGTATATTTGTGACAAGTAAATGATTTATCATACTATACTTTAAATACCATTTACAAGTAATGTCAGAAAGATATCAGCTCTGCTGTTCTTCAGAAATACCAGTAGTGATGTTGTACAATGAGGAGGTTGTCACGTCACCTGAAATAGAGTCATCAGTCCCAATGTGTAGTGATACAGAGTCCTTTACCTACACCGATTCCCGGGCTTGGGAGCTGATTGAGACGCACCCAAGGTGCTACATCAAGCAACACAAAGCAACATACTGATGTTTACGTCAAGCGTGAACTCATGAACGTGCATATGACAACAGGCTGAAAGTGATAAAGTTTAAAAAGTTTAAAATATTTGTATTTTTCCTCACAAACACACACCTATTGTTTCACTTCTGAAAACATTGATTCAATCTCTTAGGTTGTATGGGTTACTGTCGTGATCGCTATGCGTGGTTTTTGAAGCGTCAACTTTTGCTTTACTATTCACTAGCATATTACATGGTCTCAAAGAGATTATTATTTTTTTTAAATCTTTGTGTTCATCTGAAGAAAGAAAGTCAAAGGGTGAGTAAATAAGGAATTTTTTCATTTTTGCATGGAGTATCCCTTTAGAGATTTTTCAAATATTCTATAGACATCACGATAATATTGATATTGTCATTTTTTTTCAATAATTATGCAGTGAAAATCTAGTATTGTGACTTTGTCCCCTCTCTAATATTGTGAATTTTCCCCTTAATGCACCGTTGCTACATCCAAAAATATTTATCTTAATCTTAAATTTAATTTGTCTCAATAGTTTAAGAAAAAAAAAAAAAAATCACTCATCTGATTTAAGTTGCATTTCATTAATAATAAATAAAATAAAGCAGGAACTATAAAAAAACAAATAAAATTGAGTAAAAAATTTGCAAAATTATTGTGACAAGTTAAATTTATGGAAACAAATATGATGCTATAAAATAAAACGTAGCATGAAAATGCTACTGTATGGGGGGGGGGGGGGGGTGAACTCAAAACCAACCAAATTATTCAGAGTTTCCTCAAGACTAATTAGTCAACAAGTCGATTTGGAAAAACTAGACTACAGGATCATCTTATTCATGACATAGGAACAGCCAACACGATTTTAGTGGTGACCAGAGAGGGAGGGAGAGAGACAGACAGGCTGACTGACAGACGGAGACAGCGTGACAGTAAGAGAGTGGCAAGCCCCATCACCGAGCTTTTTGATCACGTTCATTGGCTACCCCTCCCCAGAGCAGCGGAGGGGTTAGATTTACCAAGTTTACCTACTTTCAGTACAAGTGAGGAGCCATACACATTGATCTCGGCTGAGAGGGAATTGAGAAAGAAAAAGATGAAGAGCAAGTGAGAGAGAAAGAAAGACAGAGAGAGAGAGAGAGACCATTAACTCTGCTGCTGTACAACTGTACAGCTATTGATTGATGGGGGTGATGCTGTTAATATTATTTATGGAGGAGCAGCTCCTCTGCTCTCTGCCTGAGCCACAGCCCATAATAAGCAATAATTGATGGCTCGGGAGACACAACTTCCCCCCGCACGACCCCAGAGCAGTGGGAACTAGACGGATGGCCTCCAACGCAGTTATGATTGATATTATCAGATTACATAAGCGGCTGACATGAGGCCAGGCCGGCCAGCTCAAGTGGGGGCATTGATTTTTGATTAGGACGGCACTCAACACATCATAGAGCAGGGAGACAGGGGGAATGCACCCCGCAGGCTTGGATACAGGATGATTATTATGGTAGGTCTGTGGCTGCTGTGCAGAGACGGTGGCGTTTTAGCGGGCTGTGCTGTGAGAGTGTACGTTTGCTAAAGCTGGTGATATTAAAGACTGCATATGCAACAAACCAAAATAACTGAACCATAATAACGAACTGAAGCCTTTCATTTGTCTGATGAAATTGTGCATAAGGGGTTGTAAATAGGCAGGCCTGTAGGTCGTAAGTATGCATGTGTTTGTGTCTATGTCCATGCACGCACATGTAATATCAGAATAGAGACACACAGATGTGTGCATCTAATTATCCCAAAGATAATAACACCACAGCTATACTATTAGACATCACATGGCACATGATGAGGATAACTGAAGTTACATTTATTCTGCCTCTCAAACCTCAAGCCTATAGTTAGCTGAATTAAAGGTGAACTTTGTAATTTCACTATAACGGCACCAAATGGAATTGCAAAAATGATGACTGTTTCCAGACAGGTCACCCAAACACTTTCCACATCTGTCATTGATCAGACAAATAAATAGTATAGTAAGCAAAAGAGCAAATCTTTTGTAACATTCTAAATGCTTCACTGTCACTTTTGATCAGTGTAATGCGTCATTGCTGAATACAATATCGATTACTTTCTTCTTCTTCTCTTTTCTTTCTTTTTTTTTTTTAATATATGCACCAAGTAGAATAGACCTGTGAACCATTTTTAGCTGGGCCAGTTACAATCACTCATCTATAATAAGCGATGTTCACACAAATAAGTAATGTTCACATCTTTGGATGTCACTATATAAAACATCCTTTTTCAGTCATAAATAAGGAGCTTCATTTTCAAAAGCAACTTGTTATACAAAACCCTTGTGGAAACAGGGCATTGAAGACATTTTAGACTTTACCCATGATTCTCTGCTTGACCCAAGCAACAGCTGGATGACTCTGTGGGACCACCATGACAGGCAGTGGCCATTAACGTGTCATTTCCTCCTCCTTTTATCTGAATGAAGAGTGACCTCTCCATTTGACCCCAGCTATCATAACATCCTCTGTTTAAAAATGGAGGCTATTCACTATGGAATAACAGTTATCAAACTGCCCAGAGGCTGCTCTCATCAGGCCAGTGATTAGAAATGATCACAAAAATGAAAAATGAATGGAAAATTAACCCCAAAATGAACTCGCTCGCTCTTAAACACGCACACACATTTGGTCATCTATCTTTTTCTTATTTTCTCAAGCCCCCTCATTTACTCATACACGCACTCAGACAACGATCAGTCAGATGACTCAGTAGTGGTCATCTTCAGGGTCCTCATGTTCTGTT
Organism: Opsariichthys bidens; assembly: GCA_037194245.1. NCBI lineage: Eukaryota > Metazoa > Chordata > Actinopteri > Cypriniformes > Xenocyprididae > Opsariichthys > Opsariichthys bidens. Next base: position 11,342,848 of record CM074280.1, on the reverse strand, counting down.
TGGGGCCTGAGGAAATTTTAATAGCTCAAAAATGTTATTAGCATTGAAGCCAGGTTGATACTTAACGTCATCTCCTAATCTTATGAAAACTGATTATATACAATTTACAGATGGATTAAACATATTATTTGAATCAATTATGTTTGGAAACATATGTTCTATTTGACCCAAGATATAAAGCATAAATAAATGCAATGAACATGGTAAGATTTTTTGAATTATGTACACACTGTAGAAAGACACTCATGACAACTGTCCACTATATTATATTATATTATATTATATTTGACTGCAAATAGAAACAATGCTACTACTGCTGGACAAGAGGTCTTCCAATAAAAATACATAAATTTTAAAAAAGTGCATACTTCGTTTCTAGTGAAATGACAAAATATCTTCCCGATGCATTTTAGGTCAGAAGAACATTTAAAGATTCATTGTCTTTATTTTTAAACTATTTTTAAAAGAGGCGGCGTTAAGTAAGTTAGGCGTAAGATTTTTTTTTTTTTTTTGACTGCTTGTATATCAGTCATTGATTATAATGTAGAGTGTAGAAGATTTGATACATATAACTATATGAAATGTAGAGTATATAGACACCCAAAAAATTAAATACAAGCACCTCAAATCACTGTTTTAAAAATAAAATATGGTATAATTTACATTTGATTCATATAACTCATAATGGAATGTGACAAGACATGCAACGTTTCCGACATTGGATATTGGTAAGAGTGATTAATACACTCTTAATACCCCACCCCCCCACCCAACACATACACACCCCAATATCCCTCTTACTAATATCCATACGCATTATTTATATTTGAGCCATAAAAATCTGAAACATGCTCAGCAAAGGGCATTTACAGTGGACCAACTGTTGTGCATCTGACTATGCATGACCCCTCTAACCTTTCACCAAACACACACACACACACCTCCCTGAGGTACCAGCTCAATTACTACAGTCACATGGGTTGTGCTCAGAGCCACAAGTTTCTCAATGCGCAGTTTGTGTAAAATGGCAAATGATTATGTAGCCAAAACATGCATGTAGCCAAAACTATAATTAAAATACTCAAGAGTTTAGTGACCTATGAGTGTGTGAGACTGTACATGGTGTTTTTTGGTCCCCATCAGGAAAACTTCACAAAACTCATACAAAATTATGTTTATTGGAAAATGTAAAAATGCTGGTCCAAAATTGAGGTCCCCGTGAGGAAACAAGCTTATAATTCATACAGAATGAGTTTTTTTGAAAATGTAAAAATCGGTGATGGGTAGGGTTAGTGTAAGGGGATAGAATATACAGTTTATACAGTATAAAAACCATTACGTCTATGGAGAGTCCACACAAAGACAGTGCACCAGACGTGTGAGTGTGTGTGTGAGAGAGAGAGAGAGAGAGAGAGAGAGAGAGAGATTGTGATTAATGTCTCCTTATCACTTCTCTGACACCATTCCTTGTAATGGTTCTGTACTTTAGAATCAACTAATTATATTCATTTCAAATGCCCTCACTTGCGACATTTCTCTTTTCTGCACTGGTTTACCATTCACATGGTATGACAGAGATGTACTGAAAGTGGAACTAACTGCATTTGGGTTTATTCAATAAATGGCATTAGATTTTTATTTACACAGTTCATAGCAGTAATTGAATACAAATAATGGGCAGGTATCTGCTCGGCCATCATGAGAACTGACCCTTGGCTGACCACCTGAAGAGAGACAAGGCCAGAGCTATGTACCACCTCACACATGAGAAACTCTCTCAGCTTGTAACAAGAGCAGGTATTCATAACCATAATATTTCCAACATTCCAACTAGGTAACGTCTAATCAAAGCAGTGAGGAAAAAGAAGTCATTGAGGGAATGTTATTTCAAATTTTTTAATTTCCAAAATCTTTTCGCCGTACAGAGGTGAAACTCACTTGGGTGAGAAGGTGAGAAGAGTGGACTTAAATATGATTGATGACTTTTTTCATAATTGCATTCCAAACATTACACAGCAGAGTTCAGCGGTGGTATTACCTTACCATTAACTACCTGAGTAAGTGCAGCTGGGACTACTAACATGAATCAACTAATTCAAATCTTTCATTTCTAAACACATTTTAAAAATGAATCCTTTTTTTCTTTGCCAAGTCCACTCAAAAAATATAAAATACAATTATTTAAACAAACCAAACTAAAACAAACAAAAATGTAACTATAACATAATAATAATAATCATAATAATAAACCAAAAAAAGACACAAAAATATAATAAAAATAAATCAAGTAATAATAAAAAAGAAAAAAAATTAAAAGCCTCATAAATAAATCTGCACAATTCGGACAACATCATTATTTAAAAACATGTACTGTACTTTAAGGTTTGAGATACTTTAAAGTTAAACACCCTAAAAGAAAAAGACAAGACTGAAATGTTTAAGGCAATCTCAGTCCAGTGGATTTTAGTGGGAGTGCAGAAATGATTAATTCAAACATGATTGGGTTTAATTCACCCCATGATGACTCACAAATCAGCCTCTATGGATTATCTGCTCAAAGGATCTATTGTGCTGAGTTGAGGGTCATGATATTGGCCTGAACCCTGAAATTTATACCACAGAACTAAAAGGCTTTAATACATGTGTTAATGCAATGCATAATGCTTTTAAATAATACATTTTAGAACATACCACCTTTAACATAGCTCTGCTCATTATGGAGGATAATTGCTGGCTTCTAAGCTATGATCAGGAACTTTGACTTTAGGTACAGCTGTAGAGATTGTCAATTAATTAGTGGTGTCAATTATCTAAATTTCCAGGGGACCAAAAAATGACCATTAATCATTACAAATTAATATTTGTCTCAGAGAGATTAGAGAAAGTTGCACATATACATAGAAAGCAAGGCCAGGCCAAACCTTCAAGAGTCTGAACACAGGCCTGTTCACTGCAGGACAGTCTGCATGATTAATTACCCCCAATTAAAGGCTGGATGACAGATTTGACATTCATATGATGCAGTCCCCAAAGATAACCTTTTCTCTCTCTCTTCAGCTCACACAAACTCATCGTCTGAGCCAGTGCTTCCTCTAAACATCAGCAACAACAGATCTAAAATGCTTTAAAGCTGGATGTCAAACATTTTTCCTTAGTCAACAACGTCTATTGATGTCCGAACAGACAGGCTGTCAAATAGGACTGCACTATCGCAAGTTTGAAAACCCTCATGTAAGACTAAACTAAAGAGTGACAAAATGATGTACATATCTGGAATTGTTCAGATGGAACAATCAGTTGCTTTAGGTGTTTATATTTTCTGTTTATGAAGTGAACATCTGTGTAGGACACTTTCTGAAAGACAAAAACCATGGGACCCAAATTATAATTACAAAACACTACATTTAAATTAATAATTTAATACAATGAACTTACTAAACGCATACATGTTTTACTGAAACATAAGTTAAAATAAATATGCCATATGCATATAATTACAGCTATAATTAATTACTGTAATTACATCTATAATTACACTGCTGACTCTTCCCTTACTCCCTAACCCACCCTTAAAGCTAACCATACCATGAAACTGGTCCCAAACCTGTATCCCACCTCAACAGCAGAAAAAGTGCTTTTGAAATACAACAAACACAATATGTGCATTAATTTGCACATAACTTATTTTTTAACTGAAGCAACTACATAGTAGTTAAAGACAGCTGATATGAATATGGGACCAAACCATGAGCTCAGACTGTTTTATTTGCACTGAATTATTTAATTATAAAATGTAGCAGACAGATTCAAACTTTGGATCCCAATATTGTTCAGGGTCCAAACACATCACTGAAGATCTTAAGGCCATGTGTCACAGTGTCCACCAAAGTGTTTATTACCCAAAGCTAGTGTATTTCTCCATTTATTTTGAAAGGGAGGGCTGTATTTAAAATGGCAGCAATGGGACAAGGCGCTGAGCATCTATTTACTGCTGTGCGTGGAACGCTTGGATATTTTTTACCGGTCGCCAAGAATTGAAGAATGTTCAACTAGGGGTAAAACGCATGGCTAATTGTTACATTTTACTCAGCCATCCAATCACAGTGGAGGAAGTTTGGGACAAATACCACAACAACCAACCTCAACATCCTGCTCATACAACCGCAACAGACATACAAAATAACTGAAAACAAGAGCCAGAGCAAATACTTTACATTGTATTGACACTTTTATATATTGAAACAATACAGAAACAATCTGTGAAATGAGATACTCGTAACACTTCCGTGAATATTCTGTATCATAGAAAGAAAAGTGTCTCGACTGAAGCTAGGCGTTTTCATCTGGATAAAAAAGCTTTGGTGGACACACGGCCTAAGGCTTCTTTCGTCTCGAAAAAACACCCTTAACAATTCCCACTGCTGTGGGAGAGAGAGAGAGAGAGAGAGAGAGAGAGAGAGACACACACAGAGAGAGAGACACAGAGAGAGAGACAGAGAGAGAGAGAGAGAGAGAGAGAGCATACAAGGCCATGTAAGAGGGAGAGAAGGGGAAAAAAAATCTGCCAACAATTAAACACAGACAGCGTTTTTACTTAGGGAAAAAGTAGCTGTTGTACTCAGAGCTGGAGCTGCCCGTGGGCAGCCGCGGAAGTGTCATTAAAAGGAGAAAGGATGCGTGAACAGCTGTTTTCAGTGCTGGCTTACACTGCCTGCCATGTTTCCCTTTTGTAGTCACAGTGCGGGAATACCACAAGCCTCTGCCACGCCCGCCAAACTACACCTCACATGGCTAACATATGCCTTGGGATGAGGGATAGAGACCGAAGGTGTAGGAGAAGAAAGGGCGGGAAAAAAACGGCATGCTATTGAGCTTACAGTAGCCTCGTACCATCTCATGTAGTGGTGCTACAGTTAGTCAATGACAGCATGATCTCCCATTATCACAGCATGTGTGCTATATTTAATAGGCTACACTTTATAGAAACATGTTGATTGAGACACTGATATAATACAGTAATTGAGCAAGAGTAAATATTAAAAATTTGTGTTGCCAAAAAATACACTACCATTCAAATGATTGCACTCAGTAAGGCTATGTTCAGCCTGCAGGCAAAAGTGGCCCAAATATGAGTTTGTTTGTTGTTTTTTGCTCATATGTGACCCAGGTTTTTTTTTTTTCTTCTTCTTCATAACAGTGTGAACAGCACAAACACATGGAACCTGATATTTTCTATTCTGATTTGGGTCACTTCCATATCTGGTCCTAAATCAGATACAAGTCTAATGTTTTGCAATCCAACCTCAGTCTGAATAGTCGTATCAGAATATATATCACTTTTACTTCAATCTAGATCAATATTCATCACAAATCTGCAGAGATGGCAGTCACTCCAAACATTTTACATAAGCCTACGGGTAGTTCTTATGGAATACGACAGCAAAGTTAGTCAGTGGATGGATGGTAAGCTGTTATACTCATAAGTATAACAGTGACAAGCAAAACTGCACAAGAAAAATGTTGCTCTCTTTTCCTTATTGCCTGAGCACAAATTCACTGGCTTCCATGGCACAAACGAAGAGGTAAATGCTGACTTCAGTAACCTCCATGTTTACTTCTGTATAACTCCATGCTGAATGCTGTCTTTGCTATTGTTGTTTTGCAAGTGCTGGTCAGTTCAGGACCATGATCTTTTCACACTCAAATCTGATATTGGACCCATTCAAAAAATAATGTGAACCGCCAGAGCAAAAAATCTGAATTGCACACTAAAGCTTGTAGTGTGAACAACATATCCTAATATTTTATTATTATTATTATTATTATTTTGAAAAGAAATTAAAAATTGTATTCAGCAAGGATGCTTTAAATTGATCAAAAGTGAGAGTAAAGACACTTATAATGTTACAAATCATTTCTATTTCAAATAAATGCTGTTCTTTTGAACTTTCTATACATTAAAGAATCTTTTAAAAAAAATTTTATGTTCTCACGGTATTCACAAAAATGAAAAGGCAGCATTGACAATACATTTGCATTGATTATAAAAAGAAATGTTTCTTGAGCAACAGATTAGCATTAGAATGATTTCTGAAGGATCATGTGAAACTCAAGACTGGAGTAATGATGCTGAAAATACAGCTTTTCCATCAAAGGAATATATTACATTTTTACAACATTAAAATAGAAAACAGTTATTTCAAATTGAAACAATATTTAATAATATTACTGTTTTACTGTGTTTTTGATCAAATAAATGCAGCCTATGCAAGCATAAGAGACTTATTTTTTCTTACGCAGCCTAATGCTCAATAGGAATTTTGTTTCACTTGGTGATCACGCTAAAGCTATTTTTAAACATTTTTATTAACTGACAAAAGGTTGAGAGCAGCCTTAACATTGGTAACCGACAGGAACGAGTAACGTACGACCACAACGCATACTCCTCATACCATGCATACATAATGATAATACATACTCATAATACATACCATACATACTATATGACAACATGACAAGTTGTCTTATACATACAGCACATATGAACTCAAAATTTGGTTGTCCTGCAATTTAAGGTTTAAAGTCACTACAGTTATAGAATGTGATTTTCAATCATGTCTTTCATAACCAAACTGTGCATGAACATAAGTCTTTGCACTCCAAACAAAACTCAATTTGTAAGGTTATTTTTCATCTAAAAGATGGAAACAACATTCCTGTTAAACTTTTCATTTTCAATGTTGTGACTTAAATGGTTTGCTGACACATCAGTAGTATCCAGAAATAAAGAGAGCCTGTAGAAGAGGAGAGGAGTGTGATAAAGTGTGTTTATAGGGACCATCAGTGCCACTCAGGAGCGAGCCCACCTGTTGTCTGCAAGTCATTATGCTGGGGTCACGGGATATCCTCCACGTAAACGCACACTCACTTCACTTCAAATTGGGTGTAAAGATCCCATTTCCTCTCATTCGCAAACTGAAACACCTGTCCAGGGATGGGTTATGACGTCGCCATGGTACCCTGCCATCCATTACAGTATGTCCAAACTACCTGCAAATAAAAATGATGAAAAAGAAGAATCATATATTTAGATTATGTACCTTTAAGATAATGTGTTAAGTTGTACAGTATATAAAAAAGGTTTATTGCAAATTGCTCCCTTTATTTACATTTAAATTGTTAAATATACACTAATGTTAAAAAGTTTTTTTTTTTTTTGTCTCTTTAAGGCTGCATTTATTTGATCAAAAATACCATAATAGCAGTAATATTGTGAAAAATATTCACATAGTCACAAGACAACATTGTTATGAATGTTGAAAACCGTTGTTCTGCTTTTTGTCAAAACCGATGCACTTTCTTGAATAGAAAGTTCAAAAGAATAGTATTTATTAGAAATAGAAATCTTGTAACAATGTAAATGTTTTTTCTGTCACGTTTGATCAATTTATTTGCTTTTATTGTTTAATTTAATGTATACTTACTGAATAAAAGTATTTTCTTTCTTTCTTTCAAAGAAAAATATCATGCTGACCCCAAACTTTTGAACAGTAGTGTAAATGCTTTGTCTTTTAATACTAATTAAAGAGGCTTCATTGGCACGGCCTATGAAAAAAAGCTTTACATTGCCATGGTATTGCATAAGTTTAATAAGAAATATTAAGAATTGACCACATTGCATGAATACTCATTAACATGACTGAAACACAATGAAAAATCTGAATACATCACAATAAAAAAGATACAATGAGAACGTGCCTTTCTGAAAGCTGTAAGCTGTTAACTTGACAATAATTAAAAAACCCTAAATCCTAATCATGTAAATATTTTTTTTCCTCCATTATTTGTTTGAATCTAAGATTTTTCTTTTATTTCTTCTTTTTCTTTTTTTACATGCATGCAATTGCACACTGCCATTACTAGTCCTCTTTATGGTAGAATACCTCACAAAACCTGCTCAGTTTTTATATGGTACACACTCGCAACTATCACAACAGATGACAAAATATGATATGAAATATTTTTTACATTTTACGTGTAACTTGCTTTGCTATGACCACTTCCAGAAAATGAATTTCATTTCTAATAGAAAAATCTACAATGCAGTTTTAAAAATTGGTTATTAATGACACTGAGAAAGATATATAAACACAGGGACTCATTTTATTCTACGCCACACCTCCGCTAACCCTGAAATAACTTACAATCCAAGGCCTGTTTGACACCACACACCTCACAATCCCCCTTCACCTGACATGCTTCTCCGCACTAAATCACAGGAGCTGCTGTGACCGCTGACATGCTAGATATGGCCTGCAGTCACAGCATTCAATCAGCCCTTGCCACTGCGATAGAGCTCCGTCCAGCGCCCTGTGTTTCTTCAGCAGAAGAGCAATGCGAAACAGACAGCAGGTCCACTCACATGGATAAAGAGATCACCCTGGACATATAAAGAATGATGGGAACTTTTTTATGGATCTAGATATGCTCAAACAGTGCATTGCACGAAAATAAACTTAGTATTGTATTATATAAAAAAAACACTATGAAAGAATCTGCACGTCTATACTTTTCTGATAAATCAATGCAAGATGCAGCAGTGATTTTGTTTTGTGTATTTGTTTTAGTGATGAAGGAATTGAAACAGTGCCTTGTGTTTGGACCACATAACTACAACAAAAACACATCCTAAACTATAGCAGATATATACAATGATAAGTTGCTCTTATTGTAGCCTACACTACAAGTTATCACAAAAACAATACAAACATACCATTCAATATAGGTCTTGATCGATCTATTCTAAATACAGAGAGAGACAAAGAGAGGGCAAGCAGTTTGGACAACACTTCCAATGTGTTAAATGTATCTGCAACTACATTACTAACAGGGATATTAACCATACAGTAAAGTGTAAATGGATTTGGATAGTGCGTCTTTTTATAACCCTCAACAAGGTGTTTTAATTCCATTCAAAATTTAGGGTTGGTAAGATTTTTTTTAATGTTTTTTTTAAAGAAGTCTCTTATGCTTACTAAAGCTGTATTTATTTGATCAAATATAAAATATTTCACAATATTGCTATTATTTATTGCTCATATATTTCACAATATTGCTCTTATATACAGTGCTTAACAAATTTATTTAACCACCTGCCATAATAAAGAGAAAACAGAAATATTTTAGGAATCTGTCAAAAACTTGTTTAAAACTAAAAATGTTATAGTCATTTATTAGGCAAATAACTAACTAAATAGGTCTAAATAGTAATTTTCTGTTATGGCATTACTCCAGTCTTCAGTGCTCAAAAAAACAAAAAGAAAACAAAACAAAAAAACATGTTGAAATCAGGGGCCTAAACCATGACGCTGCTTTAGGTGTATCGCAGGTATGTTTCAGTTTAGTTTGTGCCAATCCTGATTGCCATAGTAACTTACACTCCATGGCTAAAGTGCTCCAGGGCAGATTATGTTCTGGGCAAGAGATTTAAAAAGTTAACTGGACCAATCAACTGTGAGCAAAGTGACCACATAACTCTGACAAAATAAAGTCACTCCCATAGTTTCTCTTGCTGCAAGTTAAATGTCACTAAATGGTAATTTTTTTTTTTTTAAGGCTTTTAGCAATGATTATATATATATATATATATATATATATATATATATTCCCCTAATCAATTACACAAGAGCAATTTTAGATTGATAGATTTTTTTTAGATTTAACAATTATTTTTAAACATTTAGTTTAAATTAAAATAAATATATATAAATAATATAAATAAGATGTGGAAATCTGTTCTGTACATTATATGATATATAAACTACGACACTATATTACACAATTTATATATATGACACTATATAAACTAACTTCACAACTTTCACTTGCACAGATATAGTAAGATATTTTCTTCTTGTTGTGAAAATGCTTCATTTACACAAGACTTCATTTTGTACTTCATAATTTTCAGCAGAAGAGAGAAAATCTTGCTGGTTCTCTCACAAGAATTGAATCCCAATGTCTCTAAGTTTCAAGGCATGTGATTGGCTGTTTGCTACTGATGTCACACTTTCATATGCATGAGCTCCATGAACTCAGGATCAAAGCCTGAGATGACAGAGAAAGTTGATGATACCAACAAAGCAAACCTCTTCCGGAAGCTCAAACGTACTGTGTAACCAATAAGGTTCATTCTTGTGTTATGCAGCACGCTTGAGCATCCAGATGAGGTTTGTTCTTGTGCGTCATTCAACTTAGCTTGAGCTTCTGCTTATGTTCACTGATCAATGTTTAAATGCGAGTAAATACCTAAATTAAATCTGTTCATCATAACAAGCGATCGATTCTCTTTAGAATATTTGGACTAAACCACTCGATTCATATGGATTAGTTTTCTGATCTCTTTATGAAGTTTTTGAAGCATTAAAGTGGTAGTTACAAACGTTGCACTTTATTTTACAGTATATGCACTTACATGTATTTACTTACCTAAGAAAGTACTGGATAACATAAGGTAACTACATGGGGGTTAAGGCTAGGTGTAGGACTAGGTTCAGGGTTAGTATCGGGTTATAACCCAGTTATTGCAATTATAATAATAAGTACATAGTATGTAAAACTGTAAAATAAAGTGCTACCATTACAACAGGTAGCCTATGGAAGGAAATCTGACAGCATTCTGTCATCAAAAATGAATTAAGGTTTAATTAATTAAGATGTGAACAGATGTGGAGTAATAAATGACAGAATTTTCATTTTGGGGTGAACTAACCCTTTAACTACCATCAGGACTCTTTGATGATTAGAAAAGCGTCATTTAATTGAAATATAAATCATTAAATATCTTAACTACCACATTTGAATCAAAATTGTTGTTTATCCTTTTTGTTAATAAAAAGTATTTGACTCAAAGGGGGGAAAAAAAAGAGTCCAACACAAGTTGTAGCAGAAGCCAGCTGACTCAACCCATTAGGTACAGTATGTATGCCAAACAGGTGTATGTACAGCAGGTGTTTTCCCGGAAAGCCGCAATCAGTCTTAATGCAATCCTTTAGGCAGGCTATGACGAATTAACAAGAAATCCTACACAGAAACAAACAAATGTACTAATATAGATATAAAACATGTTGCTCACCTGCTAACAAACCAACCCAGAGCTGCCAAACAGAGTAAACACGCCAAGTCATTCATACAATCACGCAGCCACACAAACAAAGACGTGAACAGCTTGTGATTGATCAGCCTCTGGATCGCAAGCGTAGCCGCACACACATCCTGCAGTTCTGGAATGTCTGATAAAATGATATTAATTCCACACATTAATGAGATTAATGAATTTCAATAGTGGGAAGACAAGAGAAGTACGTTTTCTTTTTGTCTGGACCTGAAATAATAACACAAAGGCAATTACTGCGCATCCATCAATCTGCAGCAGACAGTCTAATTATCTCTCCATTTCTGAAGCACTTGCAGTCTCAACAGCACTCATTTGTATTCTTTGATATGTTATTTTTTCATTAATAGTGGGAAGCATTAGGTCTGTGCAGATGAGTACAGTGGGACTCAGATGTTCCAGAATCATGATGGAGTTTTTTACCACTGCACTCCTGAATTCTGATGATTGATGATGATGTCACCATGTGAGGAATGGCCGTCCCTGCAGCTATGGATAAGTCATTGTTTTCCTGCTACAAGAAATAAAGCCATATCTACCACCTAGAATCAGGCTAATAATTCCTCAGCCAGGAGTCTTCATTTACATTGCCTAGTCTTGAGAAATAAAGTGTTTTCACATGGAACAGAACTTCTAGAAAGTTCACTTTCTACCCAGGCCACAGTACATCATCTTTTGAAACTCTTACAAACTCTTATAATGACACTTTGCACTATACATAAGGCAAACAGGTTACGTACTTACTAATTAAGTGAAAATAAAAATTCTATTTGTAAAAATATATTAAACTAAAATTTTAAATTCAATATATTCAATTCAAATGATATTAGAAAATATTTGGTAACACTTTACTATAAGGTTCATTAGTTAAACATTAGTTATTGTATTAACTAACATGAACTAACCATGAGTAATACAATTGTTACTGTATTTATTAATCTTCGTTAACGTTAGTTAATGAAAATACAGTTGTTCATTGTTTGTTCATGTTAGTTCACAGTGCATTAAGTAATGTAACAAAATTTTAATAACGTATTAGTAAATGTTGAAATTAACATTAGCAAATATTAATAAATGCTGTGTAAGTGCAGTTCATTATTAGTTCAATGTTAACTAATGAACCTTATTGTAATGTGTTACTGAATATAAATTTATATAATCTGAATAACATTAGTTGATTTGACAAAAGCGTTTTGATCGCAAATGATGAAAAAAATATACTTTTACAATGTGGCCAGGCCAAATATTCAGTTAATATTTGGTCATTTTAAGAATGATAGCCATGTTCACTTGGTTGATTAACAGTTTACCTCCCAGCTTTGTCAGTTGTAAATTCTACAAATAATTTTGTCAGTGGATTGTAGACAACTTTGGTTCTCAATTTCTTTTGTAAAATGACAAGGTAAAATAAGCGTGTAAGTTGTGTAAAATAAGTTACTTCAGCAAAGGTCTTATTTGCTATAATTGAACTACATAACAATAATAATAAGTTACTGTTTTATGAACTAATTATTAATTAAATTATACATCTGCATTAAATTATTTATCTGTTGGCAAATAATCTCTTAATTTGGGTAAAATGAAAAAAAAAAATCATAAGTAAATCACATCCTGTTAACTGAAACATAATACAAATCTCACCCACTTAACAAATTGTCCCTCCTCTTCCTTATATTGGTTCTTTGCATAGACAGCTGCAAAAATAGCCTCCACAACCATAAACCCGCTTCCCTAAAACAAACACGGACATGCTGCGGGGGAATTCTGCAACAATTATAATAAAGAGGACATTTTTCCCTTGCTGCACCATTTCACTTCAGGCTAATTGAGTGCTGAGTGAGAAGGTACTTCCTGGTTCACTCTTACAAATGAGGAGGAAAATTTGGTGATTTTATTCTCTTCAGTGGCCCACTGTCCAAGTATGAACGCATACCTAAAGGCTAGAACAATTCTGTCTGCTTTGATTTATGTTGGCCTACTGATCCTCACACGCATTCATTTGGTTTGTGGCAACTGTAAGCAGGGATCACAGTCTGAGCATTTACTTAGGAAACACGATCTGGCAAATATCCCAAGTGTCAATTATAGCTAAATATGCTTTTCATTTTTCATTACCATGTTTGTGGAACATAATGCGCAAAGCTGCATCACATGAGTCCAATTGAGTTTCCATTCCAGCAGAGAGAGGATAATAAATAAATATTTCCAAGCCATTAGGGGTTGGACGAGCTCCATACAAGGGACGAGACAGCGTTATGATGTGTATAGTGTTTCAATAGAGGGTTGTCCTCAGGGCACAGACAGTCAGTCTGATAAACACACTACACGAACATCTCGGCTTTCCATTAAAGGTTGCAGAAGTCGACGTGCAAGTGTGCGGCAGACGCGTGTTTTATGACGGAGCCCGGCAGAGCAGACAGGTTAACTGTAATATCCAGAGTGGTTTAAACTTTAATTTCAATAAACTCATTACAATCACAGCCTGCCTGGTTCCCCTTGCATGTTCCCCGGTTTCAAAAGCCTAACGGCCCCCTCATGAATAGCCATTACTTTTCATAAACATCATCAAAGTTATTTATTGAGCAGAAGAGTTATTTATTAAGTGGTTAGAGGACACACACACATATATACACAACATGTTCTCAGCTTCCTTCTCTGTGAAGAAGCCATATGTATTTCATCTTGGGCAAAAAAAAAAAAAAAGCTAAAAGGCAATCAAGTACAAAAGAATGGAGGGGGGAAGAAAAGACGCCGAGCAAGTCCTTACTCAGAGGGCAGCGCGCTGTCATTCACATATTATAACGTTACTTTCTTAAATGAATAGGAGCCAAGCATTGAAATTCACAAAAACAGTTTGTCATCTAACACTGAGGGGATCGATTGTGTGTCACTGTCAAAACCAAGCAGCCCATCATCATTAAGTCACTCCTGATTGAAGCCATTCTCCTTCAGACAGGCCCATCCATTACATTCACACATAATCCACAACTCATCTCTCTATCCACAGCCCCTGAGGACCCATGTCCAGCAGAGAGAGTGGGGGCCTCTGGTGTTTGACTAGACCCTGGAAGACCTCTCTACCACAACGAGCCATATGTGTCATCAAGTGGTCAAAACAGATGCAGGGTTAAACCCCCAAACCAAGTCTGCTGTTGGCCTGTAAACATTTTGACATCTTAACACTTTGGTCTACGTGACTTGGCAGACTGTATTATATTGTGCCAGATTGTGTATTGCACCGTAAAAAGGAAGGACGGTAATTTAATTAACAATTTTTAGTTTATCGTTCCTTAACTACAAATGTTACCAAAGAGGTTTTTGAAACAAAATATTAAAATTCCCAAATAATGAAAAAAGTGATAATCTACACATACTGGTGAAACATGTCAAACCAAATTCTAAAATATGTTTGAGCCTGTCTTGAAACATGTGAGTATTTTTATGTTGGCCAACTTGGCCTTTTTACGGTTTCAACAATAAAAAAAAAAGCATCTTGCTCAGCTTTGTGCAGTAATAAAATGTTGGGTTTGTGTGGTTTCTATTGTGTCTATTCATTGAGTTATTTCCTCAGCTCACTGACGTATTACCCAACAGCTCAATCCATCTGCTTTGGGGCGATTTCCTCTCTCACCGGATATCTGAATGGATCACACAATAATCTCTCCTGCCCTCAAACCATACGCACAATGATTATTTTGTCTTCAAACATCTCTGACAGGAAAAATTAGTAATCATCATGGTGAGAGCAGGTGTTTTTCTTTCCCTGCTTTTCTTTTCTTTCCCTTTTTTCCCTCCCCAGAGCACCAACACAGATGCTTGTGTACAAGGCCAGTATTGATTTTTAAACCATTTGACGCGAGCTGAATAAGATGGGAGAGAGGGGAGGCTTTAGCCATGAGCTTTTTTATCAATCAACGTGTCAAAGCTGCTACTAAATTCGATTCTTATTTATCAGAATTGCCCGGTCGGACAGAGCGCCACGCACAACAGTCACAAATCTTCACGCAAACTATACAATAACTCACGGTCCTAATCCAACGCAACACTACTTCATCGTGGGTGCCAAGATGATTGACTTAAAAACAAATCCAGCATTATTGCCATGTTCTAATATGATGTGATCTGGACTCAATCAAATAAGTAATGATCTTCAACTGCAATGCAAGACCAGGTAAACGGGTTAAAACAATTATGACCGGGTCAAAAACAGGGTTTAGAATTTATTAGCAATATTAAATCACATGTAAACGGAATAGTTTGCTCCTGCTGTCTGTCTGGGAGGCATTCACGTAACCCATTTACTGAGAAACAGCAACACACAAATTGTAAGCATGTTCGTGTCAAAAATTTGAAGCCCAAAGGTCAGGACTAAGCTGTAATTTGCCCACAATACAGGCTGATGAACAGGGAAGCATTAGTTTCCATCTGATCATACGTGCCTGATTACCTTGTGTACCAATCAATTTCTGAGTGAGTTAAAACACCAGCACCAAACAAAGGACATAGATGGAGGATAGTAAATAAAGCTGGAGTCTAAAACACATGAATCACAGTGTTATTACATTCCCACACCTCTCTTAACAGGTATTGATCATGGAGTGTGCTTGAAATATAGGTTGCATTGTTAAAAGACAGCACGGGTGAGATTTGATAGAGGGAAGAGCCCGATCAAAGGCAATAAAAACAAAGGCCTAAGTGCTAACACACGCACACAAAGGAAAGCTAGAGAAAGTTTCACATATAATAATACACTCTTAGAGACAAGAAACTAATTATGAGGTCAGCTCTTTGAGATTTATCATGGTACCATTTTTATTTTTAAATAAAAGAGAGGCTCAATTTTTTCCATTTTAACATGAAAAAGGTGAATTAGATTAACATTTGAAATTCTCTTTACCTCTAATGGAAAATAGTAATACCCGTTTTGACTGGTCGACAAAATGTCATAAATCATTTCAAGCCAAGCAAAGATTCAGCAGATTTAAGATGAATTGCACCTTCCATCGTGAAAATGTATCTTCAGAAGTGATTTAGCTAAAATCTCCCTCAAGCTACTAAAATGTAAAAAATGGATCAACAGGGGAAAAACGCCAAAATTATGAATGAAATGTCACATCCAAATGCATTGGTGAAATGAGGGTGATCAATCTAAGGTGCTTATGACGATGAACAGAAAGGAGAATAGAATGGAACCTGTGTGTTTTGACAGCTTTGATTGGATTAAACACTCGCTAATGGGATCATTTTTCAAGGGAAAAGGTATTCCTTAAAAACAGGGCAATCAATTATTATGAATTATACATAGCTTGAGTCAAAGTCAACCATCATTAAAACATCTCATTATCATTTTATTCATTTTCTCTCAGAACTGAGAAAGAGAAAAAGAAAATGTAAAAGATTATATATATATATATATATATATATATATATATATATATATATATATATATATATATATATATATATATACATATACATATATATATAGCATTTCATACCCCTAGTGTGTGTGTAAAATATATTTAAGTGATATATATTTACACACACACATACATATACAATCTAAGTAAATACTATAAAAGAACGAAAATGGAGATGTCTTTATTTTTCTAATTTGTATTAATGTCAAGATAGCAAAGCTTGATAGTGCCTGCATATCTGTGTTATTGTAATCTGGCTATGTGTGTGTGTGTGTACACACGCATGTGAAGATTAATTTTAAATATTTTCCGCTGACTGATGCATTAGCGTCAGGATTTTCCGGTTCCATCCTTCACTGGACAGACCTGCATGCACATTTCTGTGGGTATATATGCGTGTGTCGGACATTCATGCCGGTGTGTGTCAACACAAGACCAAACACTTAACCATGACATCATTTGACTAGGGGTTATTGATGGTGATTTTTTAGAGGGTCAAAGTGGTCTTGTTTTCTTTGCACATCTCCTATGCTGCTCCTAGACTGTGAGCTTCTCCCATGCCTCCATTAAGCTGATGGATGTGGAAGGCATGCAGGCCAGAGAGAAGGGATATGGTCGGCTGGTTTTAAAACAAAGGGAACCCACAGCACTGATTGGAAGGTTATGGGCAAAGGCTGGCTTTTACAATGGAAGATCTTGTAAGGGGGCTTGTTGCTTAAAAAGATACCACACACACGGCATAACAGTCTGAAACCACACAACATGAAAAGATGCACTTCTCTGATACAAACGCACGCACAAGCTCAGAATGGATAGAATTGATAACATAAATGGAAACACAAACAAACAAATCAAAACAGGTTGATATAAGTTAAGTAGTTAAAAATAAAAAAGAAGAAAAAGAAGGCTTTTATTGCCTCAGCATAATTAAACAAAGTAGCCACTGACAAGAAGAATGTCATGACCAGTGGGGTTAAATTCTGCTGTGGTATCTATTTCACATTCAATAAAGGACAAGTAGGTAATTTCAGTGATAATATTATGAAAATTAGAAGTTAATAAAATGTTGAAAAGTGAGGACAAACACAAACATATTATACAGTAAGAGATATGCATGGCATTTCTAAGTTATTTTACAAAGCAGAAGTTTGATACTGATTTCCTGAAATTCCAAGGGCAATAATTCTCCTGAGGTATAAAGAAATCTCAACAGAATCCTAAATGACTACTGCCATTGATCCTTGATTCTGATTGGTTATTAAGTGTTAGTGAACGGTAAAGCAAAGGTCTTGATCTGAGGGTGGGGGGTGGGGGTGGTGGGTAATGGGCAAGAAGCAAGAGGTTTTGTAGTTATTCCTGGTCATGTTCTCGATGGCCTTGTGAGTTACAATACACAGACCTTTTTATTCCAGACACACTCTCTCCCTGCCCAAAAGCATCCACCAAGCATGACCATAACGCATAAAACACTGCTGCCTGGCTCCGCTGCTCGGCCATTATAACTGCCATTAGAGAGCAGGCCTCACAGAGAGCATCAGAGAGAGGCTCATTGATTCAACTGTTTAGTCCAAATCACGCACTGAAATGACCCGAATAATTCACGACACGCATCTCAACGCGCACTAGCAAATTGCCGTATTAGCACTACATTGTGTATGGAACAGTTTTGGAAAATCTGTGCCGCTATAAATATCACTATTCAAAATGGCCCAAACAAACATGGTGATGATAACAAAAATAAAAACACTTTGTTGAAGCTGTGCAGAACAGATAAAAATGCAAAAGTCTCACGGCGAATTCCAAATGTTGCGTTTGAGCCCGTGAAGGGCAATATGGAAAGGGGATGTTGCCTTCAGGGTTGTTCAAAATGAAAGTGAACAACATAATCCCTTTACATAAGTGTCCATATGATGGACCTGAGGCAAGTTATTTAAGATCTTTTAATAGGATACTCCTATTGATCTTGAATATTCCTGAATTGACACTAAATGCTCTTAAAAGTATCAGCATAAAATATTCCTTTAAAAATACTACATTACATAAAATATATTTTTGTTGTTTCATTATCAAAGGAACATTAGAGATTGGTTTAGGGTACACCAAGCATGAATGAGAGACAAAAATGCCCTGCAAACTCAGAAGTATTCACTTTCCAGAGCACCTTTGAAGTCACAAACTGAGATGCTTCTTTTCAATGAGAAGAGCTGAGACCTTTTTCTTTCTTTCTTTCTTTCTTTCTCTCTTTCCAATTCTTTTTCTCCCACCCTTATTTTTTTCTCTTGCCTTGTTGAATTCAATACAGGTCCACTTTAATTAATTAGCCCTAAATAAATAATGTGGGAGCAGCCTATTTAGAGGTTTTTATTCTCCAGACATAAAAGTCATTAATTATAACACTCGGCGCAAGAGAGTCTGATAAGAGACACTAAGTGCTACTTCAACTCCAGGCAGCACATGTCCACCTGAATATCAAATTCAGAATAAAGCACGACAACACAAACAATGACAAACAGCTGCAGGAATCACTTAAGTCATACTCTCATATCATTCTTTGTGTCTGTGTGTCAAAAATCAATGTTAAAATGTTGTTGGAAGAGAATAATGGAAACGGATCGGGAGTCGGCAGTCAGAATCACTCTTGTTTGTTTGTGAGAGGCTGAGGAGACAGGTGAGATTTGCCCTTATTACCAATGTCAGAGATTCGATTAGGCAGCAGGAAAGCAAATGATCCCAATGAACTTGTGATTAATCCGGCTAAGGTCTATTCACTAATGTAGCAGAATGCATTAAAGGCATAAGCTAATGGGGACAGGACATCAATTCAGATACAAATGAACCGCATTTGCATCGGGCGCTTATTGACTGCTGTAACAAAACGAATTACAAAAGGTAATCTACTTATGAACCGCCGTATGGATGAAGCATGATTTCCGCCATATCTGTGCTTCCACTCAGAATCAGGGCAGGATTTGCCTTTAGAAACAATTGACTTTGTCAATGCTTTGTTGACTGACAAGACTGAAGCTGAAATAGACAGAAAGATCAGTAAGGTGTTCATTGTGAGCCCAGAATGTTTTCTAATCCAGGTAAAGGCCTGGAGTTGAAAATACAAGTTACTGACTATCTGATAAACACCTGTTGAGTAGGGCTGGGTGGTATGACGATAGATATATATCGTTACCATGGTATAAAATGTCTATCGTTAAAGATTTAGCTATATTGTGCATGTCGCGGTGTGTAAAAATATAGTACTATTGACACTTCAAACTGATGAAATGCATGAATGACAATATAAAAAGCAGGACGAGCTTTTGTTTAAAAATGTTTAAAAAGAGGTATAAGTGCAATACATCCTGACAACTGTGATTTTGTTACGTGCTCGATGTTAAGAGTTATTAAGCACAAAAAGAAGTGAAAAAGAACTCAACCACCTAAACTTGGGAATTTCCAGAGTCCGTTCCAGAATCTCCTGGATCCACTTCAGATGCAGAGCTCCCAGAGTCCGTTCCAGAGCTTCCTCCAGAGCCCGCTTCAGAGCTCTCTCTAGAGCTACCTCCAGAGCCCGCTTCAGAGTTTACCCTAGTGGGGGCTCCGCCCTGGTCGCTCAAATTCCCGGCTTCGCCCTGGACTCCCAGCTGGACTCCACCCTGGTCACCTGAGCTCCCGGCTATGCCGTGGACTCCACCCTGGAGGCCACCTGGACCACCTGTACCCGTCCATGACCTCCAAGATACCCGCCCACCCTCCCTTATTGGACTCTCTCTTGGCACAAGAACGCGCCTTCCAGGAGGGGGGAGTAATGTCACATTTGTGTCGGTTCTGGACTCTGTTTTCATTTTTCACATGTGCTCTGTTTTGTTTTTTTCCCGCCACTCGTAAATCATCATTGGTTCATCATCATCAGCTGTGTATAATTAATTAGTCTTGTTTGCTCACCTGTGTGCCTTGCATTTACACTCTCAGTTTCTGTTCAGTCCTTGTCGATCGTTATATTTGGTTTAGTGTTCTTGTGTGGATCAGTCTCCTGGTTATGTCTCCTGATTATTATTATTAAAACTTTGCCCCTGTGTATTTCCGTCGTGGTACCCATCATTCACCCCCAAGGAAATGTAACAATATTTATTTTATTTTTTTATATTGTATTTGTCTTATTTTTACTATATATATTTACTTTTTTTTCTTTTTTTTAATAACAGAAATGAGATGTACAAAAAATAACTGTATTGTGATATATACAGTGGGGCAGTATTTAGTCAGCTACCAATTGTGCAAGTTTTCCCACTTAAAAATAAGAGAGGCCTGTAATTTTAATCATAGGTACACTTCAACTATGAGAGACAGAATGAGGAAAAAAGTCCCTGAGTCCCTGGCGGCGTACTGCGTTACTGATGGTAGCCTTTGTTACTTTGGTCCCAGCTCTCTAAAGGTCATTCACTAGGTCCCCCCGTGTGGTTCTGGGATTTTTGCTCACTGTTCTTGTGATCATTTTGACCCCACAGGGTGACGTCTTGCATGGAGCCCCAGATCGAGGGAGATTATCAGTGGTCTTGTATGTCTTCCATTTTCTAATAATTGCTCCCACAGTTGATTTCTTCACACCAAGCTGCTTACCTATTGCACATTCAGTCTTCCCAACCTGGTGCAGGTCTACAATTTTGTTTCTGGTGTCCTTTGACAGCTCTTTGGTCTTGGCCATAGTGGAGTTTGATGAGTCTGATGTTTGAGGTTTTGGACAAGTGTCTTTTATACTGTTAACGAGTTCAAACAGGTTCCATTAATACAGGTCACGAGTGGAGGACAGAGGAGCCTCTTAAGGAAGTTACAAGTCTGTGAGAGCCAGAAATCTTGCTTTTTTGTAGGTGACCAAATACTTATTTTCCACCATAATTTGCAAATAAATTCTTTAAAAATCAGACAATATGATATTCTGGATTTTTTTTTTCTCATTCTAAGCATTGCCCACCCCTACTGTAGAGAACTAACTTAAAAAATGACAAATGACTGATTTCTTAGAAACTAATCACAGTGTGACACTGATGTGTTATTTGGTTCTTTCCTTTTCCATACAATGTGAAGGAAGTCTCTTATGCTTACTAAGGCTGCATTTATTTGATCAGCAACACAGTAACAACAGTAATACTGTGAAATATTACAATTTTAAATAACTTTTTTATTTTAATACATTTTAAAATGTAATTTATTCATTTGATGGCAAAGCTGAATTTTCAGCAGCAATTACTCCAGTCTTCATGATCCTTGAGTAATCATCCTGATATGCAAATGTGGTGCTCAGGACACATTTCTTATTATTATATAATTGTAAGAATAATTATGATTATAATATAATTAATATTTTGTAGGTAAACAGAAAGTTCAAAAGAACATTTATATGAAATAGAATTATTTTGTAACATTGTCTCTACAGTAACTTTATATAAATGTAATACATTGCTAAATAAAAGCATTAACAAAAAAAAAAAAAATTCTGACCTCAAAGATTTGAACATAGTATAATTTCATTGCAATGTAAACCGCTTTGGATATAAACATCTACCAAAATGCATATCTACAAGCTGCTCCTCACCAGCACCTCGGGCTGTCCTTTCACCAGCAAGACTCGAGGCGGAGTCCCTGGCTTCCCTTCAGGCCTCCAGGCCCACAGCACCTTCTAGACCAGGGTTTCTCAACCTTTTGCCTATTGCGACCCACTTTTTTTTTTGTATGCCAGTCCTACGACCCACTAAGGCTAGAAATAAATAAATAAAAATAGTAAATAATAAGTAATAAAAAAAATGATGAAATAATTTGTTAGACCTATACCGTGTGTGCTCATAATTAATTTCACAAAACACATTTACAAAAATTAGGTAGACTATGAAACGAACTGATTTATTTATTTTCACTCACGTTCACACACGTTAATGTGACATTTGAGACTGCCGCTCTGAAACGATGATATCCAGACGCGGTGGAATTGGGGAAAGGGCCACTCGTAGTGTCGCACTCAAACTAGAAGTTGTCAGTCTATTCCTGCTTTTTGTTTTCGTTGCAGTCACTGTCGAAAATCCCGACTCGCAAAGATAGGTAGCGATAAATGGCAGAAGAAACTTTGTTGCACGATCTGCGAGTCCTGGGTATTCGTGTCTGGTTTGAATCCAGAAACTTGCGTTGCTTACATTTTGCTGTCTTTGAAGTGGAAGGAGTTTCAGAATCCTCTGCTTGTTTTCTTTAAAAAAAAAAAAAAGGATGCATTTTTGTCCAACTAACAGGCCGTGGCTGCGTGCAATATTTCTGGAATAGCGATGCAATGCAATTGCGCCGTTGTTACCAAGCAACGGAGTAAACCGCCTACGCAAAGAGAGTAGGACCGTTCGCTGCAGTGATAAATTATTGTGATAGGACGGTTTATGAATAGCGTTAGAAAGTTAGGACAATAATGATTAAACATACGACATTCGAAAATATGAGAACAAAGTAAAAGTCTTGCGACCCCCTCTGGAATGTTCCACGACCCACTGGTTGAGAAACAGTGTTCTAGACCCTTCAGCACGTCACCTGCACCTCGACCCACAGCTCCCTCATCACCTCCTCGACCCGTCAGCCCGGAAGCTCCGCTGGACTCACTCGTCTCTCCAGGTCGGCCTACGGGGGTCGGCGCTCAGCTTCCGTCACGGACTTCCGGGTTGGCGGCTACACCGTCACCCGTCACCCTTACGCCGTCATCGAGCTCCTCCCTCCCTACAACCTCCCCGTCATCCTCACTCGCCACAGCGTCACCCCGATCTTTCAGACCTGCGTCGGCTCCTCGGTCCCGCGTGTCGGCGGGTCGTCGGCCGAGAAGCTCCCCCGGTTCCTCCACCAACTGCCATGGTTCCGCTGCCATCGATCGGCCCCAGCACGTCATCCATCCACACAGTCTGGACTCCTCCCTGGCCCCTCCCACTGTCAGCTCCACCATGGTGGCGGCCATCTTCCCCTGAGCACTGCCTGTCTCCAGCTCCACGCCCTCCTCCAAAGCCTCCGCCTTCTTCCTTTTTACGGCGCGAGGACGCGCCTTTCCGAGGGGGGCACTATGTCACATGTCATCTAGTCCTGTCTTGTTAGTTTTCACCTTGTGTAATTAGTTTGATTATCGTCACCTGTTTCCGTTTTACCCTCGTCATCTGTGTGTATTTAAGTTCCTCCCCTAGTCTCATCCTTAGTCGGTAATTGTCTGTGCATAGCACACTGTTACGTGTCTGCTCTCATGTTAATAAACCTGCTTGTTATTTGTGACTTAAGACTCCTGTCTTCATCCCCGGCGTTACACATATTCAGACCCCCTTAAATTTTTCACTCTTTGCTATATTGCAGCCATTTGCTAAAATCATTTAAGTTCATTTTTTTCCCCTTATTAATGTACACACAGCACCCCACATTGTCATAAAAATACAGAATTCTTGTCAATTTTGCAGATTTATTAAAAAAGAAAAACTGAAATATCACATGGTGCTAAGAATTCAGACCCTTTGTTGTGACACTCATATATTTAACTCAGGTGCTGTCCATTTCTTCTAATCTTTCTTGAGATGATCCTTGAGATGGTTCTACACCTTCATTTAAGTCCAGCTGTGTTTGATTATACTGATTGGACTTAATTAGGAAAGCTACACACCTGTCTATATAAGACCTTACAGCTCACAGTGCATGTGAGAGCAAATGAGAATCATGAGGTCAAAGGAACTGCCTGAAGAGCACAGAGACAGAATTGTGGCAAGGTACAGATCTGGCCAAGGTTACAAAAACAATTTTGCTGCACTTAAGGTTCCTAAGAGCACAGTGGCCCCCATAATCCTTAAATGGAAGACGTTTGGGACGACCAGAACCCTTCCCAGAGCTGGCCGTCCGGCCAAACTGAGCTATTGGGGGAGAAGAGCCATGGTGAGAGAGGTAAAGAAGAACCCAAAGATCACTGTGGCTGAGCTCCAGAGATGCAGTCGGGAGATGGGAGAAAGTTGTAGAAAGTCAACCATCACTGCGGCACTCCACCAGTCGGGGCTTTATGGCAGAGTGGCCCGACAGAAGCCTCTCCTCAGTGCAAGACACATGAAAGCACGCATGGAGTTTGCTAAAAAAAACACCTGAAGGACTCCAAGATGGTGAGAAATAAGATTCTCTGGTCTGATGAGACCAAGATAGAACTTGATGGCCTTAATTCTAAGCAGTATGTGTGGAGAAAACCAGGCACTGCTTATCACCTTTTAAATACAGTCCCAACAGTGAAGCATGGTGCTGGCAGCATCATGCTGTGGGGGTGTTTTTCAGCTGCAGGGACTGGTTACAATCGAGGGAAAGATGAATGCAGCCAAGTACAGGGATGCCCTGGACAAAAACCTTCTCCAGAGTGCTCAGGACCTCAGACTGGACCGAAGGTTTACCTTCCAACAAGACAATGACCCTAAGCACACAGCTAAAATAACGAAGGAGTGGCTTCACAACAACTCCGTGACTGTTCTTGAATGGCCCAGCAAGAGCCCTGACTTAAACCCGATTGAGCATCTCTGAAGAGACCTAAAAATGGCTGTCCACCAATGTTTACCATCCAACCTGTCAGAACTAGAGAGGATATGCAAGGAGGAATAACAGAGGATCCCCAAATCCAGGTGTGAAAAACTTGTTGCATCTTTCCAAAAAAGGCTCATGGCTGTATTAGATTAAAAGGTGCTTCTACTAAATACTGAGCAAAGGGTCTGAATCCTTATGACCATGTGATATTTCAGTTTTTCTTTTTTAATAAATCAGCAAAAATGTCAAGAATTCTGTGTTTTTCTGTCAATATGGGGTGCTGTATGTCCATTAATAAGGAAAAAAAATGAACTTAAATGATTTTAGCAAATGGCTGCAATACATGGCTGAATACTTTTCGTACCCACTGTATATGCGTAATCTGTCTGAGAAAGCATTTTCAGTTCAGTCTCAGAATGTCATTTTAGCCATCAGTCCACACTGCCAGGGGCCCAGATCTCACGAGATCATCTCCACTATGTCACATCATCCCAGACAGTGTCTACTGCTACTTCTTTTCCGGATGCCTACCTTCTGACACTTCAACTCCTGGATGAAAGAAAGTGCTTTAATCCTCACTTTGTTCTGCTGCACAGACGGACATAAAAGAGCTCTCGGGTGGATTGCTCTCCTTCGAGTCCCCTGGCAGTGGGACGGTCCGGAGAAGACGGTCTTATCAATAATACCATGCTCTTAACACGGGGGCTTAGTGCACGGGAAATATTCCACAAACCGACAGGAATCTATCATGCCTCCCTTTCCCAGGGTCCCTCTGGTAATGACACTTTTGCGAGCCTGTCTAATACCACCTAGTAAGTGATTTTTTTTTTTTTTTTAGATGGCAAGAGGGAGAATGGGAAGGAGGTTAAAAACGAAGTAAGAGAGCACAGCTCTATTTGATGTTTCGATCGGGGATTGATCTATGTGGAGAAGCGGGGATGGAGAAAAGGGGATTATTGGCTTGCTGAGATACGTTAGATGTAGGGGATCTGTGAGAAGTGTTGCAAAGAACTGCTGTTTCCACACAGATTCTGAACTGCTCATGAACTCTTCACCAAAAACACCTGTGTGCTTCTGAATGGGCGTCAAAGTCCACTGGCTGAGATTTGTTTCCCACACACACAGAGTACATATATGTACGCACACAGGCACATTAATGAAGAACACGTGATCAATGTAAAGATGACCAGATGTCCTTGATCCATTGAAGGTAGTTTTGTTTTGTATTAACTTTTGATTTTATTTTTTAAAATATTTAAATGTACATTTTTATAATTATTATTAAAAATACTTGTTTTATTATTTAAAAATATATACATTTCACACATAAATATATTTAATTTTTTAACATATATTATGTATTCTTCACAAAGAAAATAAGAGCTGAAAATTATACAGGTATTATGATTATACAGCAAACTCCGAAAAACAAAAAGAATTGTTGGAAAATGATGCTATACATCACAAGTGATTCTGGCCATTTCTGTGTTAGCTGATTGTATACCTATAGCAGAAAAATAGAATGCAAAAACAAATGTCATATAAAATAAAATTAATAACAAATGTCACATAGAGTGACAATGTTCCATCAACTGTCCCCAAACTCTCTAACACTGGCCATGGGCCAGCAGGCCAGAATCATGGTTGAGCCCTGAGCTCAATACAACTTTTAATTTAAATGATGATTTTTTTTTTTCCTGACTTTTAAGATTTTGTAATTGCCCGCGGGAATCCTGACAAGTTCTCATAGACTTTTTGACTCCGTTGTGTATACACATACAGTGAATGCACCCTCTCAATAACAAGTCTTCTTTAATCAAGAACTGTGCAAATGCAGCTTTGAAAACATTGTATACAGGGTGCTGATATAGGTGACACCTCAAATCAGAAGCGACTATAGTAAAATAACACCACAAAGCCTTTTACTTTCTTTTTTGGCAAGAGAGAAAATTCACCGAGGATGCCAGCAGGAAGCCAGACATCTGCTTTCAAATGAACATGCTCCACACACAGGGAGGGTGAGATGAGTGTCGTGTTCTCAAATAGGGAAGATAGAGTGATTTGTGTGTATGTGTTTATGTGTGTGTGAAGGAGATAGAGTGAGGTGGAGGGTGTCTGGGAGGTTGTGGGGTGTTAGCAGAGCTGCAATGTTGCCAGTCACAGTGTGTGTGTGTGTGTGTGTGTGTGTGTGTGTGTGTGTGTGTGTGTGTGTGTGTGTGCGCGCAACTGTAATGGATAATGTAAAAGCAGATGGGTATCTCCTGGGAGACAGAGAGAAATTCAAACAGATGGTCCTATTGCTTCTTATTTATGTGTTTCCTGAGACACACACACACACACACACACACACACACACACACACACACACAAACACTTATACGCAGCCTCTAACCATATGATGGATCATTATAGAGAGCATTGCATAAACACCAATATGCTTTAAAACTGCATGGCAAAACTTAAAAACCGCAAAGGGAGAGAGTGAGGGTAATAACTCAACGCTCGCTGACAGGACATGGACCCCATAGCCATGCTAATATGAATAAACCTTGTTACAGCCAATCCGGTCAGTCTATTAACTGGTAAGTTAAAAGAGAGTGAAGAGAGTGACTGGCATGTAGAAGAGAACAGAAGTCAAGAAAGGTGTGTTCCTATGAAATCAGTGCATAGTAACCAATATACATAAAACAATATTATAAGATTTTGTGTTAAAGCATATGTTAATTTAACAGGATAGTTCAAAATTCACCCCATTTGTTTTAAACCTGACTAACTTTCTTTTGGAAAGATATTTGAATGACAATGGGGTAGAAAACAACTGAGACTTTTTTTTATAAAATATATTCTTTTATCTTCCGTTCCACAGAAGAAACAAAGTAAGAGATTTGGAATGACATGAGGGTGAGTGAATGGAAATAAAAGTTTCATTTTTGGATAAATGATCCCTTTAAGAGCAGTGATGGGTGTGATTTACAAAATAAAAAATAAATAAATAAGTAGGAGGCCAACACAAACAAAACTGACCAACACAGTCACAACCTGTAATCCTACTACAGCACTAATCAACGCATTTATTTCTGTTGTGGTAGCTTTTTCTGTACACCATTACCATAATTGTTCCCTTTTGTTAATGATTGGTAATTGCATGCAAAAACCAAGGGGTGTAAGGGGTCAGTCTTCAACAGGCACACACACACACTCACTCACTCACATCCATGCACCGGCAATGAAAGTGGTTAGTGGTTATTCTGACTCTTTGACCTGCTCAACCTCAGCAGGGTTAATTCTGTCTCCATGGACACAGACAGATTGGGTAATATGGAGCCCTCTCAATCCAGCAGGTTATCTCCATTAATAACACACACACAGAGACATAGTAATTGGTGTAGTAATGTGGGAGCACTGAAGTGAGGACCATCTATTGGATCCAAGATTACATACTGCCCTCTCCCTCATAAATACAGTCCAATACTAACTCACTTTCTGCCCTGGGAGATTACCGCTTAGAGCTGCCTAGGTACATCTATGCGGTGAACTGTTCATCTTTCTTCCGAAATGTGTAAAAATGACTTGGAAAAACACAGGGAAGATAAACTGTTGTATTACAATGGCAACAGGTCTAAATACATTTCTTGAGGCTAGTTTTCCAATAGTCCCTGAATGTCACAAAGGAAACTCTGAAAAATGTACCTAGAAACAACAGCAGTGAACACTAAGCAGTCCCTGTTTTTCTTTCCAATTTGTTTTTACCCCTGCAGTTTACAAGTGAAAATTGTTAACGCTATTATAGTGCTGCACAGTTCAGGATAAAGTGAGATTTTTCGTTTAAAATAAAGATCATGATTCTCCCAATATTCTGAATAGACAACTAAACAAAAGAACATGGAATTATTCACTACTTTACTACATGGTGCGTCCCACTTGACATACTTAATGACAAAATAACCTTATAAACTTCACACACTACATGAATACATAATGCAGAAGCACAGTGTATAAGTGCATAGTGCATTATTTGGGACGCAACTACAGATTCCGACAAAATATTAATTCCTGCAATCCATTTCAAATATTTAATTTATTTGAATTAATTGTTTAAAAAAAGGGTTTGAATGAATGATTCAATGACTCACTCATAAAGAATTCACTTGTTTCATTACTAGATGAATCAGCATTTTTAAATGAATGAATGAATGATTCAATGACTAATACTTTTTTAATGGTCACTTGTCGCCACCTGCTGGTGTATGATGTAATTGATACAATCTTTATTTGAAAAGTCAAGTTACTTGCAAAATGTGATTTACTGTATTTTGATCACTACAATAGACATTAGTGTTTATATTCAAACTATAAACTTTTATCCAACTACTTCTGTGGTATTTTTAATTATTTTAACAGAAATATTAATAGTGTGGTTGAAAAAAAGTTTGTGAAGCTGTTTCATACCCATACATGACAACTGTTCTCTCTGTGTCAGCGGAAGTGCAAATGCAGATTTGAATATTTTTGTGTGATTTTGTCAAAAGGATTTAATAGATATAGCCGAATTGTTCTCATTTAGGAATAAGATCAAGTGGGTTTTTGAATCGAGATTTTTGAGATTGATCTTTTAACGATTACTCATGCAGCTCTACACTATTACCACATTATCTGTATCATATCAATTTACAATTTTATTGTAGATCAATGCGCTAAAAATAAAACATAAAAATCCATTAAGAATCACATTTTTTACCAAAAAAGGACCAAAATTGCCTTTATATGAATTATAATGATATCAAAAATTTGTTTAAGGGTACAATGTTTTTATTATTATTATTTTATTTGCACTTTTTCACAAAACAGTAACTAAATGATCATTAGACAACAATAATGAGACACTATGCATCATTATTAATATAAATAGTTCATATTAATAATATTTATGCAAATTTGTTTTCACAAATTTAATTAGCCGCAAATTTACTTATTTATAGGTCTAATTATTAAACTACACATTTCTCAAAGGTTATTTAATAGACACAATATTAAACATCTGACAACTGATTAACCGATAAGTTAAAAAAAAAATCCATCAACCCATTACATAAACCTGACTTTGCAATTCAAAGCTGAATAGTTTCACTCTTCCATGTAAAAAAAAAAGTGCCTCTATGATGACTCCCATCCATATCATCAGCACTTTGAAGTGTCTGTTCAGCATTTACAATACATTTACTGTAGTAGCAAGGAGAAATTAGTTGTTGAACTCCCAAGCACCAGCCGTTATTAATATTTGCTTTTCATTTTAGCCACGGGCACCACACGGGGCAGGAGTGTGTTCTTCCATAGCTAACTTGACCCCAGAGCAGGATATTACAGCTGAAATGTGTACAGCCCACGCAGGTGAACACGTTGATTAAGCTGCTCCTATTTAATGTGCATTAACTTGATGATGATGCTTGAGGAGGGTAGTTCTGTGGGTATGACAGCGAAAACATGGCAGGATTCGCTCTCATACGCACAGACATCATCATGAAGGAGTAGACTGCACCGAGAGTGGTGTTAGCAACTTTTCTGTTTGCATTTAGAGGAGATAAAACACTGAAACGCAAACACAGATGATTCCTCCTCTTCAAACGTTTGTCAAAGTTCGGGTGTTGCGTTGTCTTTTTTATCACCAGTGAATTTGTTTTTCCACTGTTAATCTCAGACAGTTAGGGCCGCTACCACGTGATGATGAGAGAGAAAGCGTCCTGCTAAACACACCAAACACATCTTTCAATAAATGTAGTGTTTATTGAGTAAATAGCATTACAGAGAGAGCTTCACTTGTGACAATCTTACAAGGTTTGAAAATAACAAAACAGAAGCCCACACTAACTATTAAAATATAAGCTTATGGTACTTAAAGCGGTCAGACCACTTAGAGACTGCGCCATAGTGTTTTTGAAAAGATTATCTGTTAAATTTGTAAGATGTTGTCATACATAAGCATGTAACTGGATAAGCCACACCATGTCAAATGCTGCTCAAATTAAATTTGACAAATTCCAAGAATGCTTTTGGAAAGCATAGAGCGAACTATTGTATGGAACATGCAGTTTTAAATTAATTTTCCTAACAGACGTCCCACCAACTCCTCAATCTCACGCGCACAAATGCTCATGCACATACAAAGGCTATCTTGCATGTAGCCTTTATCATGTGGAACACTTTAACTCTGTCCTTGCAGACAACGACTTCAACTTACAGCCCTTTCTGTATTTTGATAAAAGTGTGTTTTATCAGACAATCCACCCAAATATGGAGTGAATCAGTCTCTCTTATTCCGTTTCCACGTAGAACGGCAGAAAAAAGCAGGAGTGATTTTTACAGCATTCCTCAAATTTTCCATGATCAAAAATCATTCCTGATCTTCCCTTTGTTGTTGAAAATTAAAGCAAACTAAAACGGGGAGTTAAGGAGGGTAAGCGAATGATAGTGCAAATGAGGCAGAACTTTAAGGGCTTGTGTAGCTCTCCGATTCCATGGACGAGTCTGTATTCTGCACTTCAAAGTCCTCTGTTTGATTCCGCAGGAACAGTGTTAGAGTCTGCACTCAATTTCAGAAATAATTTGCTTTGAGAAAGAATCTGGAAGCAATTTGTGATAATGCGGCCAAAGTCTCTTTACTCTTTTTTTTTTTTCTCTTCCTTCTTTTTCACAGAGAAAGTTATTGTAACTATTGACCTCTCCAGTACTTGAATGGCATTTCCAAGCATCCCGTGTGCCACTGTTATTATAAAACGGAACTTTTTAATCCAGAACGTCAGTGTTGTTCTAAGCCTCATGTTCCATATTCCATGTGCAACTACTGCTATCCATCTACATCGGCGGTTTACAAACTCTGATGAAAACACTTCAAGAGATGTGCAGAGCATCTTCTAGGATTATGCAAGAAAAACAAAAAGAAAGTATGTCTCAATGTAAATGTATCAAATTGACAGGATACTCAATGTCACAACTCAGTGTTCTATTGAGAAATGTTTCACATTTCAATCTTTACTGGCAGCCATTTAAAGCAGCCATTTAAGCACCAAATTATTTCAGCCATCAAATAGTTGCATCTATTATATAATCTGATCATCACAATCTTTCAATCTGACAAAGGAAATGAAATGCACAGAATTAATATTGATTAGAATTACTATAATAATACTCAATGTATTATGCATTCACTGCTTATCCAAAATACAATTCCTGAACCTATGAATGTAAAAACTGGTTAATTGCTTTTGTCAATATTCCATTACAGGGTAAATCCACTTACTACTCCAGCAATTTTTTTGAAAACAATTTACATTTATTCAATAAGCAGATACTTTCATCCAAATTGACTTAAAAATGAGGAAAACCACAAGCTATTATATTATACAGTATATATATATAATAGCTTATATATATATATATATATATATATATATATATATATATATATATAAATATAAATATATAGAATAAATACATATAAAAGCAACAATATTAGAAGTGTCACGGTATCAGGTTTTAATAGTAAATATGAAATGATTATTGATCATTTAATGAACTGACAAGAATTTGTTTATCAAGCTTATCTAAGAAACACTGAGTGTGAGCAATCTAGAATGCAGGAAAAACAATGCAATTGAAGACAAATAAAATTAAAATTGAACCAAAAATTAAAAACAAATTAAAAGATTTCATAAAGCTTTGCTTTAGTTTGTATGTAAGCATGTATGATGTGAAACCAATTATTTATATAGACCAAGTTTTTTTTTAAATAATTGGAATAAGAATGAAAAAAATAAAATACAAAAGAATAAATAAAACCGAAAAATAAAAAATACAGCTGTTCTCTATAAATCTCAAAGTGTTTATAACTGAAATATCATGTATAAATA
This sequence comes from Opsariichthys bidens, assembly GCA_037194245.1. Taxonomy (NCBI): domain Eukaryota; kingdom Metazoa; phylum Chordata; class Actinopteri; order Cypriniformes; family Xenocyprididae; genus Opsariichthys; species Opsariichthys bidens. The sequence goes on along the minus strand of CM074280.1, from coordinate 11,309,807 downwards.
TTTTCTAATACACTACAAGAAAAACCTCGTTTTGCCTTTTTTTTTAAACTAAAAGCATGCATCATATTTAGGTGAGAAAGGGTGATGATGGTGTTTGACAACTATTGGAGAAGATGTGCCGTCTAAAATGTTTGGTAACCACTGAATATGGAATGTGAATGAAGAAGCCATTTAGAGAGAAAGAAAAAAAGTGGATTGCTCATACAGAGCACATATAATCCAAAACAACACTAACAGGTCAGTATTACAAAAATGTACAGCAAATACTAAGACCACTTTTAAGGACCATGGGAAAGAAGTAGAGAAGTGAAACAATGAAGCAACACAAAGACAACGAAAATACGTTCAAAATACACAATTTGGTTGAAAGTGGAATGGTTACTATAAAGAGGAGGGGTGGGGGGCACCTAAAGATTGAACATTTGATTAACATTCTTGCAACCTGTCACACTGCTGCCCTCCTGTGGTATATTCAACCAGCATTACACTTACACAAACCTTACCTTCACATTAAGCCAAGAGAATTATTCATACAAAACATAAACTGTATATAAATGCAAAAAATAAGCATTTAAAAATATTGAAATTATGTACACACACCAATTCTATTTAAAACTAAAATTACTTTAACATGTAGAGGGAAAAAAGTAAGAGAATGCCAGCATAGCTCAAGCTTCACATGAATGCTTTAATAACTCAGTACATTTTATTTGATCAGACCATACTAGTGACCTGTGTATAGTCCTGTCTTATACTTCATCTCCAGCACCACGCGGGTACTGCTCCTCGTCTGGCTATCGTGACCCCACCAGCTTGCCTACCTCATTCACTTCCTCCATTGGCCACCCAGTTTTCAAAAACATTTGTAAAACTGCTGCCCACCTCGACCACCAAAGTCCCAAAAGCACTTCTTTACAGGACTTTTACAGAGCACAACATCTGAGAGCGACACACATGGCAGGACAAAGTTGGGGGGTGGGGAGTAACATATTTAGACAACGACTTAAGTACCAAACCGCTGATGAAAACCATTGAATTACCTGCTTCAAAAGCTTAACTCAATATCTGCTTAAGCAATGTCCCAAAATGCTTTTTACCATGTACATCTCTGGCCATAATACTCAAAAAGAACACAAAAGTTACCATTTGCTTCAGCGCACACATAATGATGAACAGCTCGAGCTAATTGCAGGTAATGTTAGTATATTGTTTCATGCCAGGTTTTATATGGAGCGTGGTAGAGCAGGTTAAACCAAGCAGGCTAGGAGCAGATCAAGTATCCTTGTGCACACACACACACACACACACACTAAACTTCTCAATCTTACCTTCCAGCCATCCATGACCCTCCCACCTCCAGCCCCTCCCCTCCCACACCAGTAATCAGGTAACTCCCACATTAACTGGCAGGGAAACGGGTCATTAATATCTCACTTGTTTCCATCCCTGTTTGCTCTATATATCACTGCCTCGCCGCTCTATTCACATCCATACATTACAACTATTCTCAGAATACTTCATTGTCAGCCCATGGCAGTCTCATTACTTATTAAGATAAGAGGAGAGATTCGGCAGAGAGCTCAGCTTGCTTTAAAAGCTCTTCTTCTCCTCTACCCCTCCTCCCTGTTTCTCTCTCACCTTTTTCCTCCTCTCATCACTCTCTTTCTGCCCCTCTCCTTCTTTTGATTCACCCATGTTCACTTTTGTTGCCCCTAATAAAACCTTAACATACTTATACTAACACCATACTTAATACCGTTCATCCACCCAAAAATTTAAATTCTGTAATCATTTTGAAGCGGCAGTGGATTCTGGAATCCACTGCCGCTTCAATTTACTCCTCAAACCTGTATAACTTATACTGTGAAACACAATAGGAGAAATTATGAAGACTATGTTGGTACTGTTATTTCATATATGGCTTCAAAGACTTGTAATGCAGCACATAAGTTGTATTGACACCTTTTTATTTTATTTCTTTTTATTTCCTTGTATTTTACTTTTGTGTCCTTTTTGATGCTTGAAAGCTTTACTCCACACTTATTGTAATAGCAAATGGAAGAGAACCTCTCTTCAAAATGTCTTTAAATATTCCCCGGAAGAAAGTCATTCAGAATTGGAACAAGACAAGTGAGACAAATGACAATTTTTATTTTAAGTAGAGAATAATTTTTTGATGTTATGAGTTTAAAGTGGAAAGCTCATGAGGAGATAAACCATCCTAGAGCATCGTGACCTCTAACTGGAGACTCTGAGACTGGAGCTTGCGCATCGGCCACTCACATGCAATAAAACAGCTCATTCTCATAAAGGATGTTACAGCAAATTCATTCCATTACAATAATTACATCACCTTATTCTTTTCCATTTGATTTCAGTGGCCATCACTGCCAAAATAAATAAATAAATAAAATAAAAAATTCAAGCAAAATAATTGCCTTAATGAGTACACACACACAGACAGACAGACAGACAGACACACACACACACACACACATATATATATACACAAAATATTATATTATAAACATAGACACATTATATTATATGCAAATCTTAAGCAAAAAAAATTCAAATAAATGGGGTCGATCCATTAAATACTAACTTTAACACTGTATTGAGTGTTAAATACATTTGATGGAAAAACATAAGATGGGTTTGCTAAGAAATCATAAGACGCTTCATATACTTATACTTATGCATATATATATATATATATATATATATATATATGCACACACAGGCTACAGCAGAGGTCATGATAAGGTCAGTGAACTATCGTGTCTGGCATCCATTTCCTGTGTCCTGTGTCACAAACTGCTTTAATAAAGCGTTCTCGTCTCAGAACGAGGTCGTCTGGATAAGTGTGTGTGTGTGCTCTCTCTGATTTTATCTGCAGAAGAAGGATGGCTACATCACACACAAACTGTCATGACAGTGTGTATGTACGTGTGTGTGTGTGTGTGTGTGTGTGTGTGTGTGTGTGTGTGAGTTAACCTACTTCATGTTCTTAGTCAAGTCAAGAGAAGTCAAGAGAGGCCAAGAGGAGAAGTCACATGGCCTATGATCAGTCAAATCAAATGCATCATGTCAGGTTTATGGTTGGTACTTTTATTTATTTATACCTTAAACAGTCATTGATTTTCTTGGATAAATGTGAAATTGCTCTGTAATTGCTAGCAAGGTGCCAGCAGTAGTTTTTGTCTCTTATTTTTGTTTGTTTGTTGTATTTCTGGTGCATATCATCATTATCCTGTCTTATGATGATAAAAATGTTTAAAAAACATTCTAAAGAACATTTGTTTGATTCAACAAAGACAAAATATTCAATCCTGTTCCTTTAATCAGTGAACTGTATATAGTGCATATAAAATAACAACAATAATAATAATAATAATAGTATACACTACGCTCAAGTCAAGGCACATTCAAATACAAATTTTAATCGCAAGGCTTTATACAATTTGATTCCCACGTCATAGATCCATAAAGGATTAGTTCACCCAAAAATTACATTTCTATCCTTAAGTAGTCACCTCATGCAAAAACAAAACAAAAATAATGACTTTCAACAATTTCCTCTCTAGCCTGTCATTCTCCTACACAGTTTACGTTGAAGACACTTTGTGGACCTTCCGTGTTCTACATCAGAGCGCTGACTGCGTCAGCACATGGGTCATGGCGCTCACGTGAACAGCATCGGTCAATACTGAGTACTGCGTTCCTTGCGACCTTGAATCTGGTAATTTCGTTGCTTTCTATGCCAGATTAAAAAAACCTCTCGAATTTCATCAAAAATATCTTAATTTGTATTCCGAAGACGAACGAATACTTGCGGGTTTGGAACGACATGAGGGTAATTAATGACAGAAATTTCATTTTTGGGTGAACTAACCCTTTAATGTCTCCAACATGGCCCTGCTAGAGCTCCAGGGCTGGGTTTAATTACAGGGGGCAGAGCCAAACCTGGTCCCCAGCACAGTGTGCCCACTCTCAGGGAGTCAAACACGTGCCATCCCCTCCTTTATTCTGTTGTTTACCAAATGCCTAACACATCATGGAACCATTTAATCTTGCTTGAGTTGCTTTTTTTTTTTTTAAATACATTTAGAGTATGTGAATAAGTAGAAAATGATCTTGGCTCCCCTGCAGAGGCAACATCCTTATAAAGAGACTGATCGACGGATGGATGTTATCTCTTGTTTTCAAACATTCATTCAAAAACTAAGTTTTTTCAGTAACACTTTATTTTACAGTGTCATTGTTACATATTTTACATGTATTTACTATAGTAATAACTAGAAATTATGCTTAATTACATCCAAATAACCCTCATCCTAACCCCAACCCTGTAGTAAAAACATTTAGTTAATAATCATTACTCAGAACTTAAATGTATAATTGCACTGTAATACTGACACCTTAAAATAAAGTGCAATTGTTTTTTCCTTCCGTGAACTTTTGTGTAACAAAAGATATTATTGTCTTTTTTTTTTCCCTCTTTACAATGAAATCAAAGGGAGTCCAATGTAGTTTGGACCCCTGCAGAATTCTTCAAATTATCTTATTTTGTGTTACACAAAATAGTGTACTATCCTTTTGAAACATTCATTTATAACAGCAACAAAAAATGACATTAAAAGAAAAAAAAATACGTTTGCAGTATTTATGAATCACCACATAAGCTCCTCTGGAAGTAAGAAACCTGTTATGACACATGAAATATTGAAGCAGGACTTCACCACAGAGGGGTGCATTCTTCTCCAGTAAAAACACACAAACAACTTTCATTTAGGGAATACACAACACACTCACAGCAGAGATAGTGTTACACTGATTTATAACATAAAGGAGTTGTTTTACTCATCCCAGTGCAAGACCAGTTCACTTTAGTCTCTAGTGGTCTATGTGTGATGGTCACCATAAAGGGGTAAGCAGAAACTGCACAGGCTTACAGTGCACTCTGATGCACATTACTCATACACTACCATTATCCTCCATCTCAACGCAGGCCATCCATCACAGCAGGCCAGGGGGCAAGCCCCAAAATTCAACATTTACTATTGGCCTGAGATAGATGAGGAAGCATTTCTGTGGCCATACATCAAACACATCAGATTTTCAAACACCCAGCTTCCAGGAAGCCAGTGTCTGGTCTTGATATTACCATTCCTGTAGTGTTACATCACTTTCGATGATATCAGATTGTGGTTTTGGCTTCTTTACCTTCACTCCGATTAGCTCTCTACAAATATAAAGCTCTGCACATACTAAATACTAGTCATATATTTATGCAAGAACTGTTTTTTTGTTTGTTTGTTGTTGTTGTTTTAAAACAGCAGGATGTTTTTTTGTATTCCAGGTAATGTGTCCCTAAGACTGCATACCAGAGACTGGAATCAATGGTCTGAATCCCCTTTTGACTGCCTTGTGTTTTCTAATTTCTCCCAATGCATCTTCCAACACAAACACCAACAAACAGAGAGCCAGGGAAGGGCTGCACTGGAGTGTGGTGGCCACACATAAACACACACAGTGGGTATGTTTGGATGTCTTCTCTGTTCTGTCATCCCACTGTCTGCAAATGCCAGCAAAAAAGCAAAAAACAAAAACAAAACAAGTTCAATCAGTCCTAAGGCTGTGCTGCCACCTAGAGGCAAAGGCAAGAGTAGCACACTGAACCGGCCCGGAGGACGTGATGCTGAATGGGAGGGAGCAAAAGATGGAGGTAGGGAGAGAGAGAGAGAAAAAAAAGAGAGGCTTCCACAGCACCCCTAGGGTATGACATTCATCTCTGTCTTTTTGCCAAATTTGATTTTAAATATTTACAATGCCATAAATCTTGGCTGAAACAAATTACCCGCAAAGTGCTATTGTCTGAGAATTGGCTCGTAAGAAGGATGGCACCTTTAGAGGCTGCATCAATGTTTTATTTGGTGAAATATAAGACTATCAGGTACACAGCCACCACACTTTCTTCCTTTAAACAGTAATGATAAAGTAAAGGCTTTAACTTTTTCACGGAGTAAATATAAACCTAAAGACCCTTAATAAACTCACTCTCCTTACTCTCATGTTACTCCTGTCAATAGTCTCGGAAGCAGTCGTTTGAATTCATTTCACAATGACCACTGCATGTAAACAGAATAATCGAACATCAGAGTTCTTCAAGTGAAATAGTGTTCAGTAATTAAAAATATTCATTCAACCAGCTCAAACAGCTTAGAAAGCTATTTTATGTTTAAGAATCTTAAATAAATAAAAGTTGTTTTAAAAGAAAACAACTTGATAGACCTGTGCATAATATCATAAACAATAATTCTGAAGTTGCCTCACTCTTTTAACATTTACATATTTGGCAGACATTTTTATTCAAAGACTGTCATAGCCAACAACTAACTTACTGCAGCGACTGCAGAACAATCCACTCGGTGCAATACAATCAAATCTATTTTGTCATTTATTGAACAGCCAATTAACATGGTTTCATTAATGTTTAGATTTTTTTGTAAAATATATAGTCTGCCAGTTTAGCAGCCTCAGTTTTTTCAGGTTTAAGTTTAAATCCTTGATTACTTTGTAAACAATATAAATTGTCACCATGTATGAAAGTACTTCTTCAATACAGTTTAATGGTCATTTGATTGAGAAGATGTCCAAAGCGTACAATGCTGTAATCAGGCTGATCTGGACAATTTTGACTTAAATTGGTCCAAAATCAAGTAATCAAGACCAAAAACATTACAACACTCCCTTCCTTGGTGAGGGAATGTTGCATCCGGGGTCGGGTTATTGAATTGCTTAATGCTGTATACAGTAAATGTGCCCAGTAGGCCTAAAACACACACAGGAAACAAAAACATTCTTCCTGATGAAAAACAGTTTTAATTAATCTCTTGCCAATTAAAACATGAATAATCCGACCATCCCTGTGCACTTTGTTTGAAGTGTGGGGGCTTGGAAAATCTCTCTCTCAGTCTCTCATTAGTTTGAGATCACTTTCCATCTCTGGTAATTGACTGGCCTCATGAGAAGGGAGATTTGAAATGCAAACGCTGGCAATCAGTCTCCCTAAGGTCAGCATTTAAGCATTTTCACAGAAGGCTTCAGGATTAGTGGATTTGTCTGCCTCTTTTATAACATCCGACTGTGGGGTTTATTGCTGTACACAGGACCGAGGCTATTGGGCTGTGCTTTTGCCACATACACACCTGAGCCGAGCTAGTTGTTACACTGCAAATATATTAAGACGTAGATTTATTCCATCTATCGAAGTTAAATGAATCTTTTCCCACGGATTCACTCAAATACATTTCTGGAAAGCGACCAGCATCTAATTAAGTAATATGTCATCACTGTCAGTATGGTCTTCATTCTGAACTCAGCATTCAGTTTATTAAACTACACAATTAACGCTAAAAACATCTAAACTCGTGTTAAATGGAATGTAAAAAGCTCATTGACTGCTAAAAACAAAACTAGATTACAAACATCTTTAAATATTCATGTGGTGTGGGAGGAACTGACTTTGATTTGCCATTATTTGTGCCAAACAACACACTGGAGCTTTGGAGGAAAAAAGTTATCAAAGGTAATTAATTATTAATAAAAGACAAGTTTCAGTGTAAGCACATCAGCTGTAACCCTCCAAGTATGTACACCATTTTACACTATTTATTGGATTTAAGACAGCACCTACAATTAGCGTAAATTACATATACCAAACATTAAGACATTACATGTCTCACTTAGTATCAGTCCGTTCCGGTAAAACAGTTTGAGGCTGTAAAGACCATAAAATGCAAAAATATACATACATTTTCACAACAACAACACTAAAAATAATAACAAAACAAAAACTGCCTTCAAGTTCAATTCATCTTATCTTTTGTAATACCTACAGATTACCACTGGGTGAAGCTATTTGTTCAGTATTTTACAAGGTGGCATACAAGAGAACACACACTGGAATATTGTGTAAAAGATGAGGTGTACATGGTATATCAAATATAATTTTAATAGGATTAGGGTTAACAGAGTGTCATAAATTAATACAAAAGAAAATATATATATATATATTTTTTTAGTTATTCATATGTCCTTCCAAGGAAAATCATAAGTCTCCAAGGAAAATAAATGTACTAAACAACATTAACTAAAGGGATTTGTTGTAAGTGGTTACAGGTTTCTATAAAGCCTCTGCTGATACATGCTACATGTCAATTCTGACAATCTGATCTCACAGGAAAGCTATTTTACAAGGTGAAGATTTCATATGAATTTGTAAGATGTGAATCATACGAAAATATACAATTTTTAGGAAAAAAGGTTAGCATGTTGGTCTTCCCCTAAACACGACCATCACCAAGCAGACTGTCCAAAAACACATGAATGAGATGAGAATTAGCTACCACTGAGTCATAATGTAAAATAGTTAGGAATTGCCATTAGATTGTGTTGCATTATGAGCATCTTTTCCCTAGTGATGGCCAATAAAAAATAAAACATTCTGACTGTTTTTTTTTTTCCAAGCAACACATATTCTGCAAGTTAATGGAAATTGTTTCCCTATCTGCTGCCTTTGACGAGTAATCATTCACATTACAAATGACCCTGAAACTGAGCACCAATGAGCAAAACAACAGCATCCAGGTCACAGTCCCCGGATCAATTGCCATTAAGATGAATGTAAATGCAAACAGATACAGTAGCTTTCTTCTTTTTTAAAACAACAAAGGATCATTCCATTGAGCATCTCCATGCAAACCTCCAATGCAAAGATTATAATTAATGTACTGTAAACTAAAAATCTGAACTGAGCTGACATTAAAAATAGACCAAGAAAACATGAATTAAGTTAAAGGCTTGATACATAATTCATTGACTAGAGACAAATAAGCACATACTGTATGAAAAACAAATGAATATCACAAACAGCCATTTTGCGTCCCGAAGGCCATACGCTCTAGATGGCACTGTTGTAGCACACCAGGAAGCGCAGCCACAGCCTATAGAGACATTGAGCTGATGTCCTCATTCAAACAACAAACATCATTATTCTAATCACAATCCCGTGCTGGGAAATAGGATGGCATGATAATTAATTGTTAGTACATAACTGTGCCAGCAACAGACAGACTGATTGCTTTATTTGGTGAAAGAGGGAAAAATGATAAGACATCATATTAGGCGTGTTTTCGCTAGATGGATTGGAGTCAGATTTTTAATGGTTTGTTTGTTTCAAGTGTATTATTTAAAGACATTAAGAATGATTGTTTTTGTGATGTGTGCGCCTGATACTTGATTCAATATTTGTTGTTTATCCATCATATTCTGAAACAGTGTACCAGCTGCAAAACAGAAAAAAAAAATGTAGCCTGCCTTTTAATGAGCAAAAAGAGTAATTTAAATTGTGGTCAAATAAATAATGGAAAATGCTGATATATGGCAGTGAATGAGGTATCATTTCAGCCGTTAAACACACATATTCATACTCGTACACTAGCGACTGCTCATTTTTATAGTCTGCCTATATGGGCCATTTGCTAAAGGCTGTCCAGCAAAAACATTTAAGTAAAAAGTCAAGGATACTTAGGAATGGTGCCATTCATGTTCCACTGTGATCAATTGAAGAGCTGTTTTTGCAACAATGTCATGGAGACACAGCTTCATTAAATTTTCCAATAAAAAAATTTCAATAGCTCATTACTTCTTGATGGATATAATGAAGGATATGACTGCATTAGAATGAATTTTCTTGGCATTTCACAAATGGGAAATGCATTCAGAACACAGAATAAAACTCATTCTACATTAATTCTCAGGTCCACTAAGATGTGGAGAGTTCCATATCGCTTTTGTGGAAAACTCAATGTTAACATTTCTGCATATTCTACCATTGAGCTAAAAAACTACTTTCAATTTATGTCCAACAACAAATAAATCACAGATATAAATATCTGTAGGCCTATTACTAAAACAACAACAACAACAACAACAAAAAAATCAATAAATAAAACCTTAAAAACAAACCCAAGCTTTCATGGACAAGGCTAGTCCTAGACTAAGATGCATATTTGAGCTGTTTTAACTGAAAGCAACATGTACTGACATATCTTAAAATATGTCACTGCTATTGCTTTGTCTCGAGATACACACCGGTAATGTTTTTTGGGGGGTTTACATGGCAAAGTGTAGCACTGTGATCATTTACACATGTTGAGCATGTCTTAGCAGCTCGGTTAAACTCCATCTCTGCATATGTTGAGAGTTTGGATCGCTTATAACATTAATCTAGGTACGCAATACGCATTGTGCGCCATTTCACTACATTTTTTACATAAATCAATATGCATAAAACAATGTATGGAAAAAAGAAGCGAGCACGACAGAGTTATGTTTGGGACCATTTTACGCTAAAAAGGCTAGAGTTACACCTTCAAGACTATTAGTTTGTGTGTGCATTTGCAGCTTTTTACTTTGAGCAAATATATTTTGTAATATTGTGTTTATTTTGTGTAGGCCAATACATATACATATACATAATAGCTTCAGCTTCAGAACATACAGCTCAAACACGAATGCACGACTGACAATAACTATGATTGGGACTATTATATTACATAACATTATAAAGAGAGCAATATTGTAATAAAACGTGAATTATTTGGGTTTATTTCCGTATTTCAGCTCATTGCTCAAGGAAGAGAGCATTCACAGCAGGAGTTACACATTCTGACTAGCACGTAACTTAGTTCTTTTGTGCAAATATAATTTGTAATATCATCTTTATTTTGTATATATCTGATTAATCTCATATATGATGCATTTCACAGTTAAATAACCTGTTTACCGGTGTTCATTCAGCACATACAGCAATGCATGACTAATAATAACTATGATTGGGACTGTCATATTACATGACATTATAATAAGAACTCTATTGTAATAAATTGCTGTGAATTCATTGGGTTTAGAGCAATCAGAGCATTGAGAGCACATACACAACAGGAGTTCTGACTGGCAAGCATCTGAAGCGATGTTGGTGACACATTGTATTAGTCGTTATATTTGATGATTAAATAAGTAATTTAATTAAATGATCACATAAACTCATTTTACAATCTTACCAGCCCTTTATTTAGACTAACAAAAACCCCTTCTCATTCATTTGATGAGAAGCATGGCAGCATTTTGAGCAGCACTTGCACACCCTGTCATGCCGATGGCTATTTGCCACTGCAGTAAACGCATATTGAAGTATTAAGGCTAATGATTAATCGATTGATTGGTCGTTAATTTACTTGACGATCAAGCAAGGGAATAGTTTAAACCCTCGCTCTGAATTTGTGTTTTGATATCCACTTGTTCCTGCAAAAGAAATTACAGCGGCTGTAGCATGTGTTTCTTTCTGGTGGTTCAGTTCAGCCCTGATTCGTCCTTAGCTTGTTTTTCCATTTTATTACTGATTATGTTCATCTGTCAATCAACATGTATCCCTATGTATTTAAACATTTGGTTTTCTCAGGTCATTTTCCGGTATTGTCTTATTTTATATTAGTTCGTCCTGCAATATTGTGTGTGTATCTTTGTGTAATAACCTTTTATGCCTGAAGCACCCCCCGCAAAAAAAATCATAATCAAATTACTAAGCAACGGCTGATAAGAATAACACAAAAGCTTTTTAATGCATCCAACCATTTTGATCAACCCTTAACAAGTGCTGAGTAGTCCCTCTAAACCGGAGTGTACCACCTGGGGGGTTTAAAAAAAATTAATGATAATTTTTCAAAACTACTGCCTTGATCAACACAAAATTGGAGTCATTTGAAAGTCTTAACTTTACAGTGAATGCAGCCAATTTGATTAACGATTAAGCAGTGCTGAGTTATCTGCTGATAAAATAATAACAAAAAGTTTTCATAATTGATGAAAATGTGTCTAAAACATCATACAGCTCAGACAGTCTCATATCACATGTCCTTTGAAAGTTCTCACATAGTCGCATAATTGTTTTGGGCTTTGACTATCCCTGAGCTAGTTTTTGTACGTGAAGCCCCATAAGACCCTTTATGTAAATAATAGGGGTGTAACTATATATCATGTCACAATATATTGCAATAATAAAATGCAACAATATTGTATTGTGGATAATGCCAATATGTGCTGTGCACAGTTCACCTAAAATGAGAACAAATTCACAGTTTACAGAGTTTAAGTGTCAGTAATACATTAAACTACTATGAATAATGTTGAATGTAATGTATGATAATGCAATGGGGGAATATTTGTATATCGTGATAATGCCAAATGTGTTACGTTACCAGTAAAAAAAGTGGCCTTTATTATTTTAAATATATCTACAGTGACAGAGTTCAAACATATTCATCTAAAATAAATCTGTTCCAGCATTAGAATCATGAATATTGTTATTCACCATTGTCCTGTGCATTGGGTTACTAGCACCAAGATTAAGCCTATTCGTTTCCCATGCCAGTGTATACCAAATTTAGCATTTTAAAATCAACAGTACATTTTTTGTTATCCTTTTATCATATGTCTTGGAGTGTAGCAATAATATCGTATCGTGAGTTCAGTATTCAATATGCATCGAATCGTGACACGAGGGTATTGTTACACCCCTAAGCAAATAATACACGGATTCTGCATTTATATCACGTTTTCGCTCGTAACTTCATGGAACATGCCCCGATTGTGAAAATGTACCATTTTTATCCACAGCATATTCTCACGTTTAAAATTAGTCCAAAATTAATAATAATAATAATAATTCAAAATAATCCAATGCGTCAATCACACAGATTTATTCTCGAGTTACGACACACACAAAAAAACCCCAGAGGCGCAAAACAAAAAACAGATTGTAGCTTTCACATGGCACTTTCGCTTATGACTGAATGAAATGCAAAGATCTCAGAAAAAAAAAAATGCACATCACATCACTTACAGTGGATTTCAAAGTCAAGATAATTTCTCCGAGAAGAGAAATTTAAAAAAATATATTTAGGGGGTGTCAAGGTACGTGACCAGAGTATAGACAACACAAAATGAAAAAAAAAAAAAAAAAAAAAAAAACATAAAACACAACGGAAATGCTCCCCAGCACTAGGGAGCTCTCGGAGCAAAGTAAAGTTTGATTTTGAGAGTCTTACATATCAATACCATGAAAGTTTGAAGTATGTCGACATAAATTTGGTTTTTGTACAGATGAGGTGAAGGTGTCACTTTTCAAAGCATATTGTACAACACTTTATACTGCTCATTTGTGGTGTAACTACAGAGCATCTAGTCTACAGAAGTAGCTTATAATGATGCAATGAGAATCTTACTACGGAGACCTAGATGGCATAGTGCAACTGAAATGTTTGTGAGTGTAAGAGTGATCACTTTTAAAGCACTGTTAGGAAATCTTATGTATAGATTCATCTGCCGGCTTAATGCTTCTAAAAATGAGATTATTGTGGGTCTATCAAATATAGGGGTTAGTACTACACGGTATCAGTCAAAGTTGTGGAGACACTGGTATTGTTGTATTCTGTAACTCCTTTATGTTTGTGATAGATGCTATGGGTTGTATATGTTGTCTATTGACCTGTTTTTTAAATCTGGACCTTGAGTCTGTAATGAAGTTTGATTGATTGATTGATTGATAGTATATCGAAATGAAATATTAATTCAAAATCACATACATACACACTAGCTTCATACTTATACCTGTGGATGATTTGAGGGAACGTCTGTACTACTACTGTACTTCACTTTTGGGTTTTCTCACTTTCCAAAGTTTGTAGTAGTTTCCTATTAGTAAGACTGACTTACTACAGGTGACATTTTGACAATACATACAGGGATTGTATTTCACCTGAAGTAAGTCAGGTGAAAATAACAACGGGTTGTCCTTAAAAGCCCTCTTTTGTGAGGAACTACTTCCTTCTGCCATGGATTCAAATCTCAAGTTGACAGTTTAACAGCTGAGCACAAGCCTCCGTTACTAATTCTAAAACGTCACTTTAGAACTAGAAACGAAAGAACGTCGAGTCGCTTCATTGAAACTTACATACAGTAATATGTAGAGTATTATGAGAGATAGAGAAATCGCCTGAGCGAGAGTATTACCTGCATCTAGCTGATATCCTTCAGGTAAATCTTGCATTCATTATCACAACAGCATTTTGAATATCCGCTGAGGAAAGCTCTTTAGTGTTTTTAACACTTAAAACATTCGCATGACAGCGCTAGTCAAAGCATTAGTCAGTTGCGTCTCGTGGGAAGTTGTTTAAAGTAAACAAGTAACTTCCTTGTTTCAGGCAATTTCAATATAAAAGTCTTTGCGACTAACTCACTCACTCATAAAGACAGTCTTTGCTGTCATCTCGTGGCGTATTAATGTAACTTTCACTGAAGTCGAAATCACTAATGTACTCTCTCAATACCCAAAAATATGGCATGTTATTTATATAAAATATTTAACAACAAAATTAACTACATTAGCCATTATAACAGTATAAGAAATGAAATAGGAGATGAAACAAGCAAAAAGTTCAGTCAAACGTACTAAATCAGCGCTCTAGTTAGTAGCTACAGGATTTATGAAAATTATGAAAGTTCTGAAAATTAATATAGCCACCAAGCCAAATCTATTAGCTCTGGAACAAGTAATAGATTAATAAGACCAATGATTGCCCATTTCATATACCCAAAAGAAACGATAGCTAATGTTTAAACACTACATAAGAGCCACAGCAAATGAAGGACTGGCCAAGATAAAGCTAACGGCCTGGAGCTCACATCTCCGAAAGTGTCTAAACAAATTTTCAAATAGGAGGTATGTTTATATAAGTCGCAAATCTGTGGTCTAAATAACTATATTCTCAACTAACAAAACTCTTCAAAAACGTTCCGTTACAAAATAACAATAGTATCTATAAAAATATGGTGGGATTGCTCATCCACCATTTCACTCTCTGTGAGAATGCTGTCAGCATATAAAACACATTTTTAAATGTACTATTAGGTTGTTTTGCTATATTTTTGATCAAATAAATGCAGCCATGGTTAGCATAGGAGGCTTCTTTTTTTCTTGAAAATGAACATGCACCATTATGTGTATATGCTAGTCAATATCCACTAATACATTTTTCATTTTTCATCATTTAGCAGACGCTTTTATCCAAAGCGACTTACAAGGGGAGCAATTTGGGGTTAGGTGTCTTGCTCAAGGGCACTTTTAGTCATGGTATCAAAGGTGGAGAGAGTGCTGTTTATTCACAATCCCCACTTTCAATTCCTGCCGGCATGGGAATTGAACCAGCAACCTTCAGATTACAAGCCCGACTCCCTCGCCACTAGGCCACGACTACCCGACTACCTGATACCAATAAAGTAAATTGGCCATTTCTGTTTGAAAACAAAGACACGTAAGAGGTATGCTTGGAATACCACACATTACAGCGAGAAAGAGCTTACACAACCAGGGCAGCAGTCCTTCAATTTCACAAAAAATTAAATATTGCTAACAAGAGTGTTATGGTTGCAGTCCAGGGAAGAGGTGCATGAGTCTGTGAACCAGGAGAAGAACTACACACAGCACAAATCAACAACCAAGAACCTACCAGAACTGAAAGAGAACACAGGGTATATATACACAGGAACACAAGGCGATAACGAGACTAATTAATGACATACAGCTGACGACAATGAACTAATGAAGAACTCAAATCAGAAACCAATGAACAACCAAAACTAGGAAGACACGTGACAAGGCAAAACACAGAGTCCAAATATCCAGATATACATGCAACAAAGAGATCGTCACTAACACTAAGTGACTCATGGCTGTATCTATTGAATCCAAATCTCTTTTTTAAGTTCAGTCCTCTGTAGTCTCTGAGTCAATGAGAACAGATACAAAAGAGCAGGCACCTCTCCCACTGTGATGACCAGCTCCACAAGAACCTCCTACAGCTTAAAACACCAGTGAAGCTGCAGTACAGCCAGCTACTTACACTGAAAACAACACTAAACAGCAGGCTGGTCACAGTCAAGAAAGGCTAGAGTTCCATACACAATGAGCATGTGTTTGTATGCGCGTGTGCAGGTCTTTGTCAGTAGACTGGTGAATTGGACATACACATGAACCTTACAATGTTCACTAAACCCATAAAGAGGTGTGTGTTTGAGAAATAGAGAGAATGGTCATGAGTATCTAATGTATCCAGCTTCTATGGCGCCATTTACACCTGGTATTAAGATGCATTTTGGTCGATCTGATCACAAGTGGACAATGCTAAATACAGGTGTAAATGGGCTCCAATTTCGACCTCTTCCAGGGAAATCACTTTCAACCTGATTGCTTTCGTAGTGGAAATGCTTGTGTGGTTGAATGGGTTCAAACAGCCACAAAAGACCACTGACTTCATGCGTAAACATTATGGGAAGCGCGCTAGCCAGACAGCATTTAAAGACCCAAGGCTGGAGACCCAAGATTGGCTTGAAGACGAAAAACGTACCAAGCAGAATGTTCTCTCACCATTCCCTATTTCTAACACACACTCATAGCTTTTGGCGTGGTCTTGATACTATGAGAGCAGAAACTAAAGCGGATATTCTCCGTATGTTTTTCCGCCATCTCCATATGCATTCATATGTAAATTGAGCAAAATTATTTTGTCCATTAGATCCAAAGACATTTTTACCCACCCATAGACATTCCCCTCGAAGAAATCAGGACTGGAGTGGATTACAGTGGACAAAAGAGATACACCAGGTGTAAACGGGTATGTGCCTTCCTCGTCTACTTGTGATCCAAGCGACCAAAACACAAACGGGGCCTGTCACAGAATATTCAGTGTTTCATTAAAAAACTACATTACTTATAGCCTTACCAACATTAACACAGTAAAAAGCAAAGATAGTCTTTGATAATGTGCTGAGCTGTATAATGCTCACATCTTAAAGTTAGCTTCTGTGATGATTATGTCAGTATGACACACAAAAGGCAATAACACGTTTAAAGGCTGAAGTAAAATGTCCCACAGTCACGCATGCGACCTCCATTGACCTTTGCAAAGACCCACCCCCTATGTTGCCATGCGCTCTCACGTTACACGTCACGTTCCCACGCAGTGAAAAATACATTGCTGAGCAAAGACACTGACAATGCCTCGACAGGCAAGACAGAGCAGGTTACTTTTGATATGAAACAGTTTCACATTTAAAATATTGTAATTTTTTAAAGAAGTTTAAACAATAAATACCATATAGTCTTGAATGTGTCATGACAGCTCACAGTAGCTCCTTCAAGAGGCTCGTGAGCCAACCATCTCTTCATACTAGTTCATTTATAGCATCAAATAAACATGAATGGACATCAGAAGGAATGTTGTTTCAAGCGTGGAAAGACGTGAGTACACACAATTTTTGACGTTCAGGTTCACCAACATTAATCTACTAACTCCCCTGACTACTTTGTCAAACAAAATGGCAGATATGATTGGTCAGATCGCCTGTCAATCAAACTGCCGGTGAAGGGTCAATTATAAAAGCTCTATAGCACATTTACGTCCAAATAATAACAAAGGTTTGCACGCACACACACACACACACACACACACACACACACACACACACACACACACACACACACACACACACACACACAAACACACATACACACAAGGCCCTGATATGGAGCTTGGTCACATTAACCTAATCCAAAGTGAAATGTGTGTTTTGTTTTTTGTTTTTCTGGAAAATGACCCTGCATGCAAACACACCATATACATGATCTTCATTCCTCTCCTTTGTTTAAAAAAAAAAAAAAAAAATATATATATATATATATATATATATATATATATGTATATATATATATATATATATATGTATATGCATATATATATATATACAGCATTGGGGAATTTACATTAGATGTGGAGAGAAGGAAATGCAGATGCTTAATGTCAAAGAAATTGAATAGAAGACAATAAATAGAACAGGACTACTAAATAATGACATTCGTGAGCTCTAAATACCCTCTGCAGTCTGCACTTGTTTTTCTCCCATCCTATTTTCCCATCTCTGTCTCTATCTCTCACATGGTTGCCCGCAGAGACCTGGAGATTAAGAGGTCAGGGACATAACTGTTCTGTGATCCATCTAATGTACTCTACTGTAAGATGTCACTGCCATTTAGCAGGTCTAGACCAACAGAAGTAGTGCTTGAGTAGAGCAATGGCTATCATTACCAAGGCGTCATGATTTCTCTATTTAGCATTGGGAAGTTACCCCGCCGGTAGATGCCATAATTAATTGCACTATTCAAACACCCTCCTTCTCCATTGCCAGCCTTTCAAAGTAGCGTTTATTCTGACTAAACATTACATAACATATAAATAATCCCTATTATTTCACTGTAATATGTATATGTTTTTTTTTTTTTTGTATATTTGTTTGTTTTTTGGGGGGCTCTCTGCCTCCCAGCTCTGGAAACAGTAGCCAATCAGCAGTGTCAGGACAGTTTTCCTGTGACTATTCCGAAGGGTGCTGCTCCAGCCAAGTAGCTGCCATTGTGATGATGGGGAATGCTACCAGATATCTTTCTAACATTATAAAGCTCCTTGCTTTAGTTATTCAATTAACATGCTTTTCATTTTGCCAGTGTAGCAAATAAATTTCCATCTCTCAAATAATATAAAAAAGCTATTCACGCTTGTTTTAAATATACAATCAGCTGGTATTCCAAAATAACTCTATATCTATTTTGATTATTCACTTCTGACCTAACATACATCAACTGACAGGCACATTAAAAGAGACAAAACAATAAGCAACAATTTATCATCCCCTTTCATGTTTAGATGAGACAAATTACAACAACTGAACTGAGTAAAATCTATTACCCTGGTTTAACATTTGCATGTGAATACAATAAACATGATGAAAATGTAAAAAGATGCTACTCACAGCACATTATGTTGCTCCATTTGCATTGCATTAGTGTTTAGAGCACTCAGACGGCTGTTTCCATTCATCACTCATGTCTGTCCCATTAAAATGGAACTGGGACAAGCCAACAGTCCTTAATGTACAGCAGCAGTGGACAGAATGGATGGATAGGACATATTTCATGCTATCTGCAGTTAACATCCAAGAATAACTGTCTGTGCATGGTATGATATGGAATAAGGGTATATAATATGATCATATAACCATTAAATCAGGGGCAAGTGTTCCTTAGATATGTTTAAGTGCATTCAATGTTTAAAGGGACATGATGCTCATTATTTTCAAATTAAATATGTCATTTATTCTACCTTTTTCATTAAAACTAAATCAACACAAATATATACAGTATATACCAGTACAAAATGTACTAAAAAAAAAAAAAAGAAGAAGAAAAATGTGAAACTTGCTGAAGTGTAGCACAAAGCTTAAATTCGCAGAACCATGCCAATTCCACAAAGTAATGTACTGTGGAATTTTGCAGTTTCCGAACAGCAAAACTCACAAATCTAAATCTGGTGTCATGAATTATTGAAGACTCTTTATGGAGCTTTCTCCACTGCTGAATATGAAGTTCTGTACAAGCCTAAGATCAAACAAAACCTTGGATTATAAGAGTTCAATTTAATGCTAAAAGTAGTTTCTACTTTTAAAAAAAGTTCAAATTGGTGTGCACTCAGTTTTAACGAAAAAAGAACTTGCAAGGGTAAGGGATGTCAAAATGTGAAGACAAGGCACTAAGATTAGGCCCTCTTGAGATGGTGAGCATTAGTAATGTCCATGCTAACCACTTATATGAGAAACTATATAGGGAAATGAAAAAGGTAACAGGATGACATTAGATGACAAGTTGATGACTGGTTGGGTTTTTCCCCACTCACACAGCAAGGAAAATGGAGTATGTTGTACTATCAGTCATCAGGAAATACAATATGAGAATTGGCCTCTTATGAGCCCTGAGGTAATGTAGCAACACCAGAGATCCAACAGTGTATGGGGTCTATGAGAAAACTCTTCAACCATGTACAGCAACACAGTTAATGACAGGCAGCCAACGGAGAGGAATTCATAACTCGAATAATACAACAAAGCCCACGATTCCCCCTCGGTCTGTCCTTGTATTCATGCTGACCTTTAGTTGCGTTAACCATAAAACATTTATAAGAAATATGGCAGTTTTAATACATTCATTCTAATTAATATCACTCCTACATGCACTAATTGTAAATTTAAGTTAAAATAAAGTTAGCTCTTAACATTGCTTTCAATTTTATTCATCCTCTCTCACCTCAGAGCTCAGCAGTTGTTGGTGACACAGTTGAATTGCATCAGTGTAGAAGCAATTTTGAAACATATAATGAGAATCAAGAAAAAGTGGAAGTGTTTTTGCTTCCAAAACAGATAAAGCTCGGAGCCAGATTTAACAGTTTTGTTGTTGTTGTTGTTTTTACCCTCAGAGGAAAAATATTTCTTCAGTGTGCATAACATATAAAACAGCTATATATTAAAGGGGGAACAAAGCTGGTAATTTATTTTTTGCAGAATCTTCACTAGAGTGAATGTGTCTATAAAATTCAGAGAAAAGTAGGTTGCTAAAATGCACTTAATTTGGCATGATAGATTGGGTGCACGCTTCAGTGACTGTAATTGAATCTGTGACCTATTTCCTCAGAAGAAAATTGTCTCTTGGGTTTTTTTTTTTTTTTCTATACATTTCAATGGAATAAAAAAGACTGTTTTCAGATTTGTACATTTACAGCCTAGTGTTAATAATTCTCCTTGTAATGTGTAAAGCAATTGATCTGTGTTCTTGCAGTAAAGTAACAGATGTATTTGTATTTGATTAATGAAGATGGCATATTTTTAGAAATTACATCTTGCTTGATTGATTTTAATTAAACCCTTGTCAAAAAAACACACACAAAAAAAAACTGACTACAATCTTATCAATAATTTAGCTGCAATAACCCATATCAAAAATCTCACTGCAGAGAACAATGCTACTCATTTTTTTCCACATTTCCTTTTGGATTTGGGTACAGTCTGATTTTATTAAGTGACACAGCTATAACAAATCATGTACAGACACTTTTGGCTCAGAGTCTGATTCACTTGTATTTGCCAGGAACAGCAGTAAAGTACTTTTCCCCCCTTCTACTGAAGTCAATAATCTAATTCGGATGTTTCACCATCCAAAACAATCAATGCTCTCCATATTTAACTTACGGTCAGAAAACAATCGTAGTCCTTCAGAGCATGAGGGAAATAGAGAGGGTAGCAGGTAATGAAAAGACATGCTTGGCACTTAGTCTGCGCTGTCAGCTGAAATTGCTGCAGAAATAAACGCTTGCAGAAACAGATGTTGTGCAGACGTCTAAAAAAAAATCAGCCACAAATCAGCATAAAAAAACATGAATGAGCAAGCTGATGAAAGGATGGATTCTATTTCCTTTGCTTGCCCAGAACTAAGTATATTAAAATGATATTCAATTCTGTAACTAAGACAAAGCAGTTGAGAACATTTCACAGACCACATTGCCCAGCATACGAACTCAATGGTTGGTTCATTTATTTATTCATATAAGTATTCAACTTAATATAACCATAAATTAGCAATTCTTCTATTCAAGTTCACAATCTGGAAGCATTACAAATTGCATAGAATGACAGAGGAGATGGATTTGTTGAAGAATTTATTTTTGTTTTGTAAAATAGTTGACTATTTTAACAATGTTTTTACTACTTTTCTGGACATTGAATGTGTGATTCCATTGCTTTCTATTGAGGATAAAAAAAAAAAAAACTTGGATTTCATCAAAAATATCCTAATTTGTGATTAAGGTTTTTACGGGTTTGGAACGACATGAGGGTGAGTAATTAATGAGAGAAATCATTCAAAAAAAGTCATTTTTGGGTGAACTAACCCTAGCCTTATCTGTGAAACCAGGGGTGTGTGTTTGAAATGCTGCTGGGTCAGCAGCAGCATCAGCGCAGATTTACATATTCTCTGATCGTACTTGTCAAAGGTTTAATAGACATAGCCAAATCTTTGTCACTTAGGAATAAGATTATGAGATGTGGGTGTTTGAATCGAGATTGCTATCTTTTAATGATTAATCATGCAGCTTTTACACTCATACACTACATACTATACCTTTGTGTGAGGAAAAGCCTGACATTTAAGTCATTAAGTAAAACCGTCCTTTTCAGTAGGGCTGCACATTTTATCACGTTTAAATCGCACGCAATTTGGCAAGCCTGCGATTATTTAATGCACAGCTTGTCAGAGCTGTACAGCTCTTTGATCAGTAGTAAATGCCAGAGGAGCCAGAGGGCGCTATTGCGCAGGAACTCAAAATATACCCTGCAGCAGAGGAAGATAACAGGTCATATTGCTGTAGCTGAATAAACAGAAGATTGAAACGCTTTGACTGATTAAACAGTCAAAAAAGGAGTTTAACGCACGTTGCTTTATTTCAAATGTACATTATAAGCAACTGAAACTCACAGTGCTTTCAGATGGATGCTTTCAGTGCTTTTCATTTGGAGCAATATTTCATCGACAAGCTGCACATGAAAAATAATCTTTCATAATGAAATAAAAATTACATAATCACACTAAGAATCGTGTTTAAGCAATGTTATTTTCCGTATCGTGCGATTAAATCGTGCAGCCCTACATTTTAATATAGATTTGTGTAATCTTGATTTGAGGACCACAAGCAGTCATTCCGCTGCAAGTTCAGCATATATTTTTTTTACCAGCAGTGATGCATTGCATGTTTTGCAAAACATGTATGTAGTAGTCTTTTTCTCATGAAAGCAGATAATAAAAATTAACTTAATTACTAATCAGTATTTATTTCCATACAAATTCTGATGATATATTTTTTTCTTTTTTTAATATCATTCTATAATTTCATGTTGCCTGAATGCAAACAAATGCAGACTGAACAAATAATATAACCTGGTGCATCATTTTTCACTGTGCATTAATTGTAGGATCATCATCAGATTTAAGCTGTTGTCAACACCTAACGCAGCTGCTATTGCTGAAATCTCACCCTCTGATGGAGGTCTATCACACTCAACGATTAAGAGTGGAACAGAGGTGAAAGATTTAACGACTGCCTATGACATTTCTCTCCAGTTCACTCTCGTGTACTTCGACACCTCATTTTGGCAGCAAATCGACTTGACGCTCACCAAAATAAGAACAGGAGCACTGTGCAAACATAAACAATTGTGATAGGCTGAATTAGTAAGCAATTCATGGAGTGCTTTAACCCTGTGAATGTGTGTGATGGTATATCCATCTGTCCCCCAGATCTTTACATTGAGCAGGGTTTCTCAAAGGGTAGATGAATTGCAAGGGGGCCATAGCAGTTCCTAGAAAAATCATGTAGCCTATTATTTTAAAATGTGAATAGCTTCATAAATTGATTACTTTATGAAGCACATTGAATAACATTATCAAATAACACAATATAAAATTATTGATTTATAGTTGTTGTTTAGAAGTGCAAAAAAATCATGAGGATGATGGCATCATTCACAAAGCTTGATGAGGAAGTGGGTGGTTACTGCTGAGTTCTTTCATCCTGAATGACTGTGTTTGTCATGATTCTCTAACAAATTGATGAACGGTGTAGTTCTTCACCTGAAATGTAGCTATTAAATACAATGTTGAAGTTGAATTCACCCTGATTGACTTAAACAACAAAAGCTTACATAATAGATTTAAATAACCTCAGAGCTCTCAATAGGTCTATCTTGAAAGGTCTATTAAAAACGTAATTCTCTATGGGGACAATGAATGGGCTTTTTACTTCTCAAACACTATACTGAGTTTATTGATTGTGTTTGTAGAAAATCAGCACTATTTTTCTTAAGCCGTACCAAATGTATCTGATAGTCTCAGACTTGCACTTACAAGCTTGGCAAGATAAAGTTTCAAAGTAGCTTCCACAAAATATAATTATGTTAATGCTAAACAAAGATGAGATGAAATTGCAGACAAAGTCCTAATTCCTACTTGATCTTGATCCTGAACTGTTTATCTACTATTATTTTCTTCCATATTGCCCTCATACTTATAACCAACGAAAACAACTATTTCAATTCATCCAATCTCAAGTGCATTTGAGACAATAACTAAAGCGAACCAGTGACAACAAACACAGTTCAATTGTCAGTTCAGACACAGAAATCAATTAAGAACAAGTGTTAGTTCACCCAAAAATGAGAATTCTACCATCATTTACTCACCCTCATGTTGTTCCAAACCTGTAAGACTTTCCTTCATCTTCCAAACACAAATGAAGATATATTTGAATGAAAATGAACAGATTTCTGTCCCTCCATTGACAATCTACGCAACCACCACTTTGACGCTTCAAAAAGGTTCTGGTAACACTTTACAATAAAAGATTCACTAGTTAAACATTAGTTAATGTATTGACTAACATGAATTAACCATGAGCAATATATTTGTTACTATATTTACTAATCATTCTTAAAGTTAGTTAGTTCATTGTTGTTCATGTTAGTTCACAGTGCATTAACTAATGTTAACAAGGTTTTAATAATACATTAGTTAGTAAATGTTGAAATTAACATTAACAAAGATTAATAAATGAGGTATAAGTGCAGTTTATTATTAGTTCTTGTTAACTAATGTAGTTACCTAATGAACCTTATTGTAAAGTGTTATCAAGTTCATAAAGAGAGTTAAATTAAAGTTCAACTGAGTGTTAGTTATTGTTGTTATTCTTTTTGAAGAGACATGATCACTTTTTTAGAATGCTCATGAATTTGGCCTTGTATTCACATAACATTGATCAGCGAACATATACAGAAGCTTGATGCTCAAGAACAAACTTCATTGCATGAGGTCTTGCAGGAAGCTCAGCCGTTATAAAAACACACGAGAATGAACCTCATCGGTTCTCACACGTCAATCAAGCATGCTTGAGCTTCCTCTTACTATAACTGATGTGTGTATTGATGAATGTTTAATTAAAGCCTAAATTAAATCTGCTCATTATACTGTTATGAATCCGGTCTATCATCTAGCATCCACTCACCACCAGATGTCGCCCTCTAATTCCATGGACTCTCTCACTCGAACTACATCTCCCACAATCCTCTCACCCAGTCACTGATCACCCCAACCAGCTGAAGCACATTACATAGATTTCACTACACTCACATCCTTCACTATAAAAGCACCACTCACACACACCCTCACTGCGAAGAATTGCTAATCCTTGTATTACAATTCCGTGCGTGTTTTCCCTGTCTGGTTTCCCTGTTTTCTGATCCTGCCCGCTTCTTGTTATCGATGTTTATCTGCCTGCCTGTTTGACCTCAGCCTGGATTATTACTACGAGTCTGCCTTTTCCCTGGTACTTCTGTTCGCTATTGAGTTGACCATTGCCTGTCTGACTACGTCTCTGAATAAAGCTGCATTTGGATCTAAACCCGGTGACTCACTCATCATTACACATACAAAAACCATTCTAAGAATGCAGACTAAACTGCTCAGTTCATATGGATTAGTTTTACAATTTCTTTATGAGCTTTTTAAAGCGTAAACTTCACAGGTGTAGAAATCTCTCTGATTTCAATAAAAAATATATAAGATAATAAAATATAAACAACTGTTTTATGGGAATCAAGCTGTTTCCCAAAATCATTAAGAAATAGGAAAACCAAAAAAAGAATTTGAAACATGAAAAAATTACCTGTTGTATGCCAATTTTTGTCAAATGTGCTTATACATGGAAATCAGGGAAAAAAAATAAATGGGTAGGGACCATTTAAACCATTTAACCATTTAAATGCATTTTTGCTCTTAAAAACGTGACATGCGGTATAGTTTAATGGGGGGAAATGTGTTATAAGATGTTTTCCTTTCCTTAAGATGTCACTTAAAGATATGCAGATTTTCACTAAGTGCCCTTTTATGAATAGCATAGCAGGATATTTTTCAAGTATCAATTTTTCACTCTTTGCTATGTTGCAGCCATTTGCTAAAAATCATTTAAGTTCATTTTTTTCCCTCATTAATGTACAGCACCCCATCATGACAGAAAAACACAGAATTGTTGACATTTTTGCAGATTTATTAAAAAAGAAAAACTGAAATATCACATTGTCCTAAGTATTCAGACCCTTTGCTCAGTATTTAGTAGAAGCACCCTTTTGATCTAATACAGGCATGAGTCTTTTGGGAAAGATGCAACAAGTTTTTCACACCTGGATTTGGGGATCCTCTGCCATTCCTCCTTGCAGATCCTCTCCAATTCTGTCAGGTTGGATGGTAAACGTTGGTGGACAGCCATTTTTAGGTCTGTCCAGAGATGCACAATTGGGTTTAAGTCAGGGCTCTGGCTGGGTGTTATGATTGTCAGGTGAAGTGCCCGTGAGGACCACTAGAGGGCACTTCACCTTGGACTCACACACATACACTTTCACTGCAGTCACTCTTCACTACATTTCCCATAAGCCCCATACCCATTGACTGATCACCGCACCAGCAGTACCTCATTCACCAGCCATTGATTACCACACTAGCTGCACTTCATTACCCACACTATTTAAGCTCCACACACACACACACAAACATACTTTGCTAAGTCTTGATTTGGTTACCCTGTCATTTCTGAGCGATCTTCCCTGTCTTGTTTTTCCGGTCATTACCCCATCTGTCTTGCCATTCGTGATTGTTTCTCTCCCTGCCTTTGGATTATTGCCTTGCTATACTGGACTGTGATACTTGCTGCCTACCTTGATATCTTTGCCTGTTTATCAACTACGATTCTGCCTAACCTCCTCCATACCTGTTTGCCACTGTTTTGATCATTGCCTGCTTGACCACGTTTTTCAATAAAGCTGCATTTGGATCCTATCCTGCTGTCTCCTCGTTACACTGGACCATTCAAGAACAGTTACGGAGTTGTTGTGAAGCCACTCCTTTGTTATTTTAGCTGTGTGCTTAGGGTCATTGTCTTGTTGGAAGGTAAACCTTCGGCCCAGTCTGAGGTCCTCAGCACCCTGGAGAAGGTTTTTGTCCAGGATATCCCTGTACTTAGCCGCATTCATCTTTCCCTTGATTGCAACTAGTCGTCCTGTCCCTGCAACTGAAAAACATCCCCAGAGCATGATGCTGCCACCACAATGCTTCACTGTTGGGACTGTATTTAACAGGTGATGAGCACTGGCTGTTTTTTTTCCACATATACCGCTTAAATTTAACGTCAAAAAGTTATATCTTGCTCTCATCAGACCAGAGAATCTCATTTCTCACCATCTTGGAGTCCTTCAAGTGTTTTTTAGCAAACTCCATGCAGGCTTTCATGTGTCTTGCACAGAGAAGAGGCTACCGTCGGACCACTCTGCCATAAAGTCCCGACTGGTGGAGGGCTGCAGTGATGGTTGACTTTCTACAACTTTCTCCCATCTCCCGACTGCAACTCTGGAGCTCAGCCACAATGATCTTTGGGTTCTTCTTTACCTCTCTCACCATGGATCTTCTCCCCCAATAGCTCAGTTTGGCCGGACGGCCAGCTCTAGGAAGGGTTTTGGTCATCCCAAACGTCTTCCATTTAAGGATTATGGAGGCCACTGTGCTCTTAGGAACCTTAAGTGCAGCAGATTTTTTTTGTAACCTTGCCACAATTCTGTCTCTGAGCTCTTCAGGCAGTTCCTTTGACCTCATGATTCTCATTTGCTTTGACATGCACTGTGAGCTGTAAGGTCTTATATAGACAGGTGTGTGGCTTTCCTAATCAAATCCAGTCAGTATAATCAAACACAACTGGACTCAAATGAAGGTGTAGAACCATCTCAAGGATGATCAGAAGAAATGGACAGCACCTGAGTTAAATATATAAGTGTCACAGCAAAGGATCTTGTAAGACTGAAAATGTCCAAAGATATTTTAAAAATGAACAAAGACATTGGCTTTGCTGTTTCAGTCCCCTCTCTCATGCTACAAGAGCCATTTGGGAAGACACAAAGGAGCTGATAGTGATCAAGGCCTCTAGGCCAAGATGCCTGTGCATCGGGGGTCTATGAATTGTCACACCTTCAGTACAGTGGGGGGAAGTTTTACTTCTGATTGGTCAGTTTGAATGTCTCACATTTGGGTTTCAGTCACATGTTCAAGGAAAAGGATAAAAGAAGATTGTAACAGTCTCTCTTCTTTTTATGCTCTGCTTTCTTGCTCTTCTTTTTCTACGCTCTGCTCTCTTGCTCTCTTTCTTGGGCACTCTCTCTCTCTCTCTCTCTCTCTCTCTCTCTCTCTATCTTTCTCTTTCTTTCTAACTCTCAGGTAACTTTTTACATACATGCTGGATTCGATTAATGGAATAAGGGTTTTTTATCATCTAATCTATTTTGTAATCATTTTAAGTTTAACCATAAACCAATATATTGTCATTAAACTCTTTCACTATAAATTATGTGCTAACTAGTTCTGATTTGGTATTAACTTTGATATGTTACCTATTGCAATACAGTGTTGTCACATTATAGCAACGGTCTCCCACATATTTAGGTATTATAACTGCTTATATCCGTCGTTGGTATAAGTAGCAGTGGGTGGTAATAGACAAGAAATGTACAGTTTTCTACCATCTTGCTGATAATATTTCTTAAGTGATTCAGCAACCCTGCAGCCTGAACACCTGTAGAAGATCCACCCTTACAGTCTGAATACTAAGGGCCATGTGATATTTCAATTTTTATTTTTTAATAAATCTACAAAAATGTCAAGAATATGGGTGTAACGCCAAGCCAGCAGAGGGAGCCCTCTCCCGAATACTGACTTCTCACCGCTTCCTCTGCTGCTTCCAGGAACTTCCTGTTTGTACCACATTTAAGGAGTGTGCATGCTACAGTTCAGTGCGAAGTATTGCCAGTCTACCTGCCTTACCAAGCGTTTTCCTAGTTACTCTGACTGTTACCTTTGTGTTTGACCTTGCCTGTTTCACCCGTCTTGACGATTCTTGGATTTACCCTTGTGTTTGTTTGCTGTATTGGATTGGTGTTTTTATCGACCTCAAAGCCTGTTATACTACCTACGTTTCCTGGATTGCCCTTTTGTTTGTCGCCTGTGTGGACTGCTCTCTCATTAACGACCCATTGTCTGCTTACCTTTTCCTGAATACTATTGTATCTTTCAATAAACCTCCCTAAATGGATTCCGACTCAGCCTCTGCCTTACATAATACTTCGCCTCCAACGAATCCAGCGGAAGTATTGAACCTCCAAGCAGCGTTTTCTTTCCAAACGGAGCTGCTCAAAGGCTACCAAGATCAACTCGTCAAGCTTCAAGCCGTGAACGAACATCTGACCCACTAC
Source organism: Opsariichthys bidens (assembly GCA_037194245.1). Classification (NCBI taxonomy): domain Eukaryota; kingdom Metazoa; phylum Chordata; class Actinopteri; order Cypriniformes; family Xenocyprididae; genus Opsariichthys; species Opsariichthys bidens. Next base: position 11,280,416 of record CM074280.1, on the reverse strand, counting down.
ATTCAATCTCTTCCCAACACAACACCTAAAGCGATAAGCTTTGCTCTGCCAGAAAAGTTTGAAGGAGATACGGATAGATGCAGAGGATTCATTCGCCAAGTAAAAGTTTACTTTGAATCACAAGAAGAAAGATTTGTGTCAGACGATAAAAAATGTGCTTTCCTCACGACTCTGTTAACCGGGCAAGCGTTAGATTGGGCAGCTTCCGTTTGGGAAACTGACAGACGTGTTCGAACCTCGTTTGATTACTTCATTCACCAAATACACAAAGTGTTTGAATATCCCGCTGGGGGCAGGGATATATCATCCCAAATTCTTCAGTCTTCACAAGGTGATCGTACCGTCGCTGATTACGTCATAGCCTTTAGAACACTCGCCGCCCAAAGTGAATGGAATGATATATCCTTGAAAGCAGTATTTCAACAGAGCCTCAACAGCGAGCTACAGTCAGAGCTTATCTGCAAGGGAGAGGATTTATCCTTTTCTGATTTTGTGACTCTGGCAATCAAGTTCCTAAACGTAAAGAAGAGAAGAAAGGTCCACAAACCCCTGTTCAACCGTATGTTACCCCAATCGCAGTTCAAACTAATCCCGAACCCATGCAACTTGGTTTAACTCGTCTATCTGAAGCAGAAAGAACCAGAAGACGCCAACTCCGTCTATGCTTCTACTGTGGTGAAGCAGGTCACCGAAATGCGAACTGCCATCACAAAGGTCGATCATCTCGAGGGGTAACTATCGATAATTTTTCACTACTCAACAACAAATCATTTCAACTTCCCATCATAGTCAATAATGCTCATGTCTCATTCTCATTAACAGCCATGGTCGATTCAGGCGCCGCGTTGAATCTCATAGATAAAGAAATCGTACAAAAACACAATATCCCTGTTCAATTATGTAATCCACCGATCAAGATCCGAGCCATTGACGATAAGACAATAGGTACAGGAATAATTCATCAAACCATACCTCTGCAGTTAAAAATAGGATTGTTCCATCAGGAAATGATTACACTATATGTCGTCGATTCACCAAAACATGAAGTCATCCTTGGATTCCCCTGGCTCTCGGCACACAACCCTGTCATCTCTTGGCAAATCGGTGAGTTAACCCATTGGTCACGTTCCTGTATTGCTCACTGTTTCACTCATATTCCACAACCATGTCTGACTACCAGCATTGAAAGCCCTAATATTGATACAAATATAGAGATTCCTGACCATTATCATGATCTGGCAGAGGCTTTCAGTAAAACTAAAGAAACTCAATTATCACCACATCGCCCTTGGTCCCATCTATCAATTGACTTCATAACCGACCTTCCACGATCTGAGGGCTTCACCACTATCCTAGTAGTCATCGATCGCTTTTCAAAGGCTTGCCGGTTAATTCCTCTAAAGGGTCTTCCCACTGCTATGGAGACAGCCCTAGCCCTATTCAACCATGTGTTTCGCCTTTATGGTCTACCCGAAGACATTGTTAGTGACAGAGGAACCCAGTTTACATCTCAAGTTTGGAGAGCTTTCTGTAGACACCTAGACATTAACATAAGTTTTAATTCAGGTTATCATCCCCAATCCAACGGACAGGTAGAACGTCTTAACCAAGAAATTGGCCGGTACCTCCGGACTTACTGCAGCCGCGAACAACACCGCTGGTCAGAGTTTCTGCCATGGGCTGAGTATGCACAGAACTCCCTAACTAAACCTTCTACAGGATTGACCCCTTTCCAGTGCGTGTTAGGTTATCAACCCCCTTTGTTCCCGTGGTCGGGTGAACCATCATCCGTCCCAGCTGTGGACAACTGGATTCAACGTAGCGAGAGGGTGTGGGACACTGCTCATGTCCACCTACAAAGAGCCACCAGGAAACAAGAAACCTAAGCTAATCGATGACGACACCCTCCCTACCAACCAGGTCAACCGGTCTGGCTATCAACGAGGGATCTGAAACTTCGGCTACCCAGCAGGAAGCTCAACCCCAGGTATGTTGGTCCTTTCAAAATCTTGAGTCAGATTAATGAGGTCACATACAAACTGGAGCTTCCTGATAATTATCGTGTCTCTCCCTCTTTCCATGTTTCCCTCCTCAAACCTTTCCACCCGGGAGCAGACCCCAATGCAGAGTCCCAAGAACCCCCACCACCCTTGGACATTGATGGGACTCCTGCATATAGGGTTCATGAACTACTAGACTCCAGGCGTAGAGGGGGTCGGCTCCAATACCTAGTGGATTGCGAGGGCTACGGACCTGAGGAGAGATCATGGGTAGCTGCTCATGATATTCTGGATCCGTCTCTCATCGAGGACTTTCATCGAGCCAGAGCCGACCACCCAGCACCACGACCATGGGGACGTCCACATAGAGCGCCAGGAGGCGCTCCAAGGGGGGGGGGGATTCTGTAACGCCAAGCCAGCAGAGGGAGCCCTCTCCCGAATACTGACTTCTCACCGCTTCCTCTGCTGCTTCCAGGAACTTCCTGTTTGTACCACATTTAAGGAGTGTGCATGCTACAGTTCAGTGCCAGTATTGCCAGTCTACCTGCCTTACCAAGCGTTTTCCTAGTTACTCTGACTGTTCCCTTTGTGTTTGACCTTACCTGTTTCACCCGTCTTAACGATTCTTGGATTTACCCTTGTGTTTGTTTGCTGTATTGGATTGGTGTTTGTTATCGACCTCAAAGCCTGTTATACTACCTACGTTTCCTGGATTGCCCTTTTGTTTGTCGCCTGTGTGGACTGCTCTCTCATTAACGACCCATTGCCTGCTTACCTTTTCTCGAATACTATTGTATCTTTCAATAAACCTCCGCAAATGGATTCCGACTCAGCCTCTGCCTTACAATCTTACAATGGGGTGCTGTGTGTACATTACTGAGGAAAAAAAATGAACTTAAATATATATATATATATATATATATATATATATATATATATATATATATATATATATATATATATATATATGAAGAATTCTACAAATTTACTATTCTACAAATGCTAAATGGTAGGACTAGTAGATCAGTGATAAATACTTCAACAACAGTGTCTAAATTCATATTCATTTGCTGATCTAATGACATAAACAACACTAAAATCAGTTGTCTTGTAATTTAAATGTGAAAAATGCTGTAAAAATTAAAGTGGGTCCTCTGCTCCAAGGCAATTTAGCTGGAATGAGAGTGTTTTCGCCTTCCTCTGATAGCTCAACACTATTTATCATCAGGGGTTCAATTGCCTTTCTCTCCCCATTGCTTTTCTGTGTTATCCATATCAGACTAATGAGTTCCTCGTCATTTCTGTTCTAATTAATGCTCCTTATTATCCTTAATTAATTGTAGCCAAAGCTTGTTCCATCTGCTAAGTTGTGAGAACAGTAAAATTGGGTCAGTGTTAAAAGGACCAGAGTGGTACACAGGGGCTCCGTATCATTAGTCTCACTCATTTGTTCACAAGAGGAACACATTGTAAATGTTTGCTCAGTAGTGCGTTTTGCATGCCAATGAAGTTCTGTTGATAATGTGTGCTAACTTTTCATTGACTACACGGAGGGAGTTGTCACTGAAAGAAATGCTCGGAGAAGAGGAAATGTATCCAAAAGTATATTCATAGAATGATATTTTTCAGTGTTCAATGTCACTCAGTTTTACCATTTTTTTGTCTGTGAGAAATATTCACTGGAGAAAAAAGTGCAACCACTAGCCTCAGTCTCCTTTGTTCTTGTTTTTGACATATTTTGTAGCTTTCTATTAGTACCCTTAGAGATATTAAATGTCTGATTGTAAAGGAGAAAAATGATACATGAAACCAGCTCCCCCCACCATCTTGCTCTACCCCAACGCCACAGCTATACTGATTACAGCAGTATGCCTAGGGGTAGATTTAACACATGTATAAACCTTTTTACTCCTTACACAACTCTGAGATGGCTGTTTTCTACCCTGCCCTAAGTGATTATAGGCAAAGACCTAATTTCAATGCACCAATAAATTTTTAAGAATGTATAGGTATGCGTATGAAGACAATTCATTTGCTTTGTTTCTGTTTTAGTACATTCCTATTTAGTGTCCTGCATAACGGACATAGATAGAGGGTTTTGAAAATGAAACCAAATTTAAAACTGCTCTGTATACCAGTGTAAAATGTAGCAGTTTGATTGATCTATGGATACTTCAGGCCTTTTTTGATGCAATTTCTTATGAAAGTGAATAACAGGAATTTGTTGAGTGGTGAGAGGAAATGAAATGGGAAGCCAAAGATTTGCCCAGAGGAATCAAGCTGGACAGCTTACACATAAAACTTAGCTTCCTCTCTTTCACAGCCCCTGAACAAAACAAAGCAATCTAGACATAATCTTACACTTGACTTGTGCTTTTTATGAAAACTCTTGTACTCATCTTAATAGAAATCCCAGAGCCAAGGATTGGAAATGCATTTGTGTCACCATCCCCTCAAACAACAGATTGTCAAAATGATTTCCATCAGGAAGTGCAATAAACCAGACTGTTGCTAAGGAATAATCTGTATGTCTCTTTTGGGAAGGATTGTTGTTTGGGCACAAAGGGAAGTATCTAAGTAGTGGGTCTCGTAAAGGCCCACAATTATTATAACCATCTGGCTTCAGGCCTTGCAATCCACAGGAAAGATTTTTGGCTGCTAAATCAAAACCAATATTTTGAAACAAGGCCACATCCAATGCTTCATCCAAAGATCATGAAACCAAGTCATTGGTCCCTGAGCTTCTTTGCTTATTGTGTCTCTGTGGTAAGGGATAAAATCAGGATGGACCGCATGTTGACATGTTGCAACCTATAATGATGTCTATGCAGTAGTGGTGTAAATGACTGCTCTGCTGTCCAGCTGTTTGTCTTTCATTTTGAACCTATATCCTCTGAAATGCCAGGGCGATGTTTATTCACAGTGGGGAATGTAGAGCCTTTATTAGAAAAAGGCAAATGGGAGTCTCAAAATACTGCAGAATAATGGCAAACTGGCTGGAGAGCATTTTAGCTATTTTGTCACATACAGTATTTTTAACTGACCAAAAGCTCACTAGGGCATTATTTCACAAAATTAAATAGTCAGTGATAATGTGAATAAGCACAAAATAAGGGATGCAAATATTTTTGGGCAAATCTTTGATAGCATGAGAAATAATGAACAGCTACTGTGCATTTGTACATTTAAATACTTAAATTATCACAAGTGATTATCTTCATTTTCCAGACCTAAGAGAAAAATATGATAGTACAGAGCCAGAATTTAGATCAAATCCCTAAACAGAGGCTGAGCAGGCTGACAGCTGCCTGTATTAATAACCATGTTTACCTAGACTCAGCTAATTGTTTAGATGCTTTGGGATTAGCCACCACATTTACCAGCAGCTTCACAGATTCTGCAGTCCCCAAAGGCCTCTTAAAGACCTGTGCACAGCACAAACAAATGAGAAAATACATTCCAGCCAATTACAGATTTGAGTCAATATAAAATAGATGATTTTACAAATTGCAAACACAACAAAAGCTGTTTCCAAATGTATAAATACTATACAGCACTTAAATGTTCTATAGTGACTGCTACATGTACTTAGAAAGTTATTTATGTTTATAACACTATCAGCTAACAACCACTACCATTTTTTGTGCACATTAAGTACAAATCTGTATAAAAGGCATTTTTACATTAACTAAAAAATACTAACAGATTTAAGAATTCTTGTATATTTGATTCACAGCAGATGTTTGATGTTTAGCTTTCAACATTGAAGGAAAGTCGAGGTGAGGAAATATTAATTTTTACACAATATTTTGAAATTCACTCACAATATTTGAAAACGTCACTGTTGTAACCCTCATTCCCTGATGGGGGGAAAAGAGACATTGTCAAAATACTTACATTAGGGTAACTCTTGGGACCACAAACACCTCTGATGTATTCAGAAAAGAGCAATGTTGACATGCATAACGTGTCAAGTAACGAGAGCCAGAACTTGAGAAGAAACTTGTTCCATGTGAAAATCATAAAATCTGCCAAAGATATTGGGTGTAGCCTATGTCTGCAAATGTCTGTTAGCAAGACACCATTCATTAAAGCCGATGAGGCTGCGATGCCCCTGTTCGAGTATGCCCTCACTCCTAAAGGGCACGGTAAACCTTGGCCTTGATACGCTAGGAGAATTGCATCCACAATTCAGTGGGACATTATCTGTTTAGAGACACACTTCCCCTTCTGCTGTTCTCCCAAGCAGACAAAGAGCTGTTTAGATTAACTGAAACTCTGTGTGCGATCCAGATATATGCGTAAAGCATACACTGGGCACAAGAGAGACAAGGCTGGAGATCACATTCTTGGAGGAAGAAAAGCCTGATCGAATACCACATCTCCATGGGTCTTCTCCTTGGGAAGAATACCAAGTAACTTTCAAGCACTACTTCAAAGCATATAACGGCCTCGTAGAGGGGACACTAGCCTGAGTGATAGTTTATCACCGCTCTTGATAGCCCTCTAAATTCCACCTCTGTCCCATCTTGGAAGCATCTGTTATCACATCAATGTGTCAGGACACTTGTTCCAGGGGAAATTCTGCCCATAGAAAAACAAGGTTTGTGCAACGACACCCTAGTGTGATGGCCATACGATGTGTTACATGGTGCTATGCCCTTCTCAGATCTCGGACATGAAGACAGTACTGATACGGTCTCATATGCATCAACCCGAATGGAGTTAATGTGGCCAAGGATGCCATATGCCGCAGGAGCCTCTGGAAGTATTTGAAAGAGAACACTGTCTTGTTTTTGAAGCTATTTAGGCAAATGTGTTGCCACTGCAACCAGGTCCAACTCCTAAATGAGAAAAGGGATGCCAGCACTGGTGAAAGCTCTTCCCCCAGTTGGCCTGAAGTCCCATTCAGATGAGGTACTCAAGGACCATAACCCTGTGCGTACACAACAACTCACGAGAGTGAGCTAATTTTGGCCAGTCATCAGCTTAGTGGAGGATGCAAATACCTGCTTCCCTCAAGGGGGCAAGGGCAACCTCTGCGACCTTGGTAAAGATCTGAGAAGACAGGGACAACCCAAAAGCTAGGACCTTGTATTTATATATTATATGCTTCTAGGTGAGCATCCTGAACGGGAGCCTGTGAAGGGCTGATTCAGTACTGATAAAACCAGGATTGGTCTGAGCCCCCCATCCTTCTTGGGTACGATGCAGTAAGGGAACGTATGTGAAGCACATGTGGCAAACAAGCCAAGAATTTGGCTTAAATAACCTCTAATGGTGACATAATTAAAACACACACTTGTGAGAGTCTATAAATAGACGTGAAACATAAGTGTCTTCAGGTTATACATTTGTCTGAAGAGACATCTACAGTCATGACCAAAAGCTTTGAGAATTACATAAATATTAGTTTTCACAAAGTTTGCTGATAAACTGCTTTTAGATCTTTGTTTCAGTTGTTTCTGTGATGTACTGAAATACAATTACAAGCACTTCATACATTTCAAAGGCTTTTTTCGACAATTACATGACATTTATGCAAAGAGTCAGTATTTGCAGTGTTGGTCGTTCTTTTTCAGGACCTCTGAAATTCGACTGGGCATGCTCTCAATCAACTTCTGGGCCAAATCCTGACTGATAGCAACCCATTCTTTCATAATCACTTCTTGGAGTTTGTCAGAATTAGTGAGTTTTTGTTTGTCCACCCGCCTCTTGAGGATTGACCACAAGTTCTCAATGGGATTAAGATCTGGGGAGTTTCCAGGCCATGGACCCAAAATTTCAACTTTCTGGTCCCCGAGCCATTTAGTTATCACTTTTGCCTTATGGCATGGTGCTCCATCGTGCTGGAAAATGCATTGTTATTCACCAAACTGTTGTTGGATTGTTGGAAGAAGTTGCTGTTGGAGGGTGTTTTGGTACCATTCTTTATTCATGGCTGTGTTTTTGGGCAGAATTGTGAGTGAGCCCACTCCCTTGAATGAGAAGCAACCCTACACATGAATGGTCTCAGGATGCTTTACTGTTGGCATGACACAGGACTGATGGTAACGCTCACCTTTTCTTCTCCTGACAAGCCTTTTTCCAGATGCCCCAAACAATCGGAAAGGGGCTTCATCGGAGAATATGACTTTGCCCCAGTCCTCAGCAGTCCATTCACGATACTTTCTGCAGAAGATCAGTCTGTTCCTGATGGGGTTTTTTTTGGAGAGAAGTGGCTTCTTTGCTGCCCTTCTTGACACCAGGCCATCTTCCAAAAGTCTTGGCCTCACTGTGCGTGCAGATGCGCTCACACCTGCCTGCTGCCATTCCTGAGCAAGCTCTGCACTGGTGGCACTCCGATCCCGCAGCTGAATCCTCTTTAGGAGACGATCCTGGCACTTGCTGGACTTTCTTGGATGCCCTGAAGCCTTCTTTACAAGAATTGAACTTCTTTCCTTGAAGTTGCTGATGATCCTATAAATTGTTGATTTAGGTGCAATCTTAGTAGCCACAGTATCCTTGCCTGTGAAGCCATTTTTATGCAACGCAATGATGGCTTCACGCGTTTCTTTGCAGGTCACCATGGTTAACAATGGAAGAACAATGATTTCAAGCATCACCCTCCTTTTAACATCAAGTCTGCCATTCTAACCCAATCAGCCTGACATAATAATCTCCAGCCTTGTGCTCGTCAACATTCTCACCTGAGTTAACAAGACGATTACTGAAATGATCTCAGCAAGTCCTTTAATGATAGCAATGAAATGCAGTGGAAAGGTTTTTCTGGGATTAAGTTAATTTTCATGGCAAAGAAGGACTATGCAATTCATCTGATCACTCTTCATAACATTCCGGAGTATGTGCAAATTCCTATTATAAAAACTTAAGCAGAAACTTTTCCAATTTCTAATATTTATGTAATTCTCAAAACTTTTGGCCACGACTGTAGACATGCTCACAGTGCAGCAATGAGGCACTGCATCTTTTTCTTGCTTTTTCAAGGAACGGAGTTAGCGGGCAAATAACCCAAGATGATCCCTATCAAAAGCTACACTCCATGCTACATTTCATAATACTAAAGGGGATGAGAATACCAACACTGCCGCACTGGAAATGTCTGAACCCCACAGGGTTGTTTAGTGTATGCACACAAATATTGGAGAGGTCTCAGACATGACTTTGGCATGGGATATTGACTCAAAGACTTGCTAGCCCATGAGAAGAGAATGTGTGAGAAGAGGACCAGTATGCCCCTTGGTGCGAGGGGACACCACATACCAAAGCCTTGGAGGATGCAACACCCCAAGTAGCATGGGCCCTAACTCCTAGAAGCAAAGCTTAACCATGCACCTCGTAGGCTAGTGCAATGGCATCCCTCTCCCAATGTGACAGGGTTTGCTTGGTGGTAGCAACCCCCAGTGGTGGTGTCCATAGCAAATGAAAAGCTGCTCTGACTTTCACCACTGGCTGGTGCAGTGGACGTAATTCTGAAGAGCACGAACTGGACACAGGCAGAGGAAGAAGCTTGACAGATGCTGACTGTAGTGGCTGAAAAGATGTCTGAACCAGGCTCTCAAGCACCATGGCTAAGTCCCATGAAGAGACTTTCACTCTGATGGGCGAGCTCAGTCGTTTAACTGCACAAATGAATCAAGCAACCAGAGTGAATTTTTCCACAGGACCTCATCAATCAGCGTATGGCAAGCCAAAATGGCAGCCACATGAACTCTGAGAGTAGCATGACATGTGCCTGCAGACAGTTTTTCTTGGAGGAACTCCAACACTGAGACAATTGGGCAGTGAACTGGGTCTGCAAAGTATGTTGTACACCATTTTTCAAAAATGTGCCATCTAATGGGCATAACATCTTCTTGTGGAGGAAGCCCAAGCACTTAGAATAGTCTCCACTACATCAGCTGGAAACCCAACATCTCTTAATTGGTCCTCCTCTGGGGCCAAACATGAAGGTTTCAAACCTCAGGTAAGGGATGAAATTATCATCCACTGCACCAGAGATAGGTCTCTCCTGATTGGACTCACCCACTGGTAGCCATTGAGGGGGGATATTAGAGAACCAAGCTCTGGTTGGCCAACGAGGCACTATCAACCCTTGGCCAGGACTCCCAGAAGCAGAGTGATCAGAGGGTATGCGTAAAGACACAGTCTGGACCACATATGCCGTGGCATATGACCTGGGGGGCTGGAGGTGCCAGAGAGAAGTAAAGGGGACATTGCATTTTTTCATGTGAAGCAAAGAGGTCTATCTCTGCTTCATAGAATTTTTCCCAAATCTGATTTGACTAATTGGGGGTGGAGTTTCCAGTCCTTAATGTGTCTCAGCCTGTCTGGACAGTAATTTTGCTCCCACATTCATATGCCGTGGAATGTAATTTGCCCTGAGAGACAGGAACTGAGCTCTAAGCAGAACCTGCTGTGCTAGCCTGTTACCAGCATCTTGTGACTACAACATGCACCTAGAGCGGAACCCAGGGTAAGAAAATGAGCTTTGAACCACATAGAAAGGGTACAAACCCAGCGGCACATAACTCTTATCCACCTCTGGGGATTGGCCCTTGGATGAAATCCACTGGCTCTGAGCCACAGCTGAAATGGTCTCATGTGCGGAAGGCCCAAGGGTATCACTGTGGATAGGGCTGCCATGAGACCTAGAACTTTCTGAAAGCAACGGAAAGTTATTTCTTGACCTAACTTGATGTTATATAGGGTGTTTTTCTAGGCATTAAGCCTCAAATCCAGAGATTTGAGATGAGTCAGGATGATATCCTGATGTCGAAACGCAAGCTTGGAAGACTGAGCCAAAATTAGCCAGTCCTCTATGAAATTCAAATTGCCGATGTTCTGAAGTCCCAAAGAACCAAGTTCCAAATCCATACATTGGATCTCAGTGTTGCATCCATACATTTAGATCTTCATGGTTCAAACCTCAAAGATCTACTTTTGACACTTTGTTTTTGCTGGAGGGATGTTAAAGGTTTGGTGTCCTGAAACATGGCATGAAAACATATGATGTTTAATTAACAAAGTTCGGGAGGAACACATTCAAATGATCAAACTAATCATCATATCACTCCAACCAGCAGTCATTAATCAGCAATCAACATTTTTGCCCAATCAGCATGAGCGGAGACCTATATATATTGATGCAGTCGACTCGCCTACACTTTTGGACAGTTTCAGCATCCCTCCACCACCCTGTCTCCTCACACTTGCCTCATTACTTCCTAAACCAGAATACGGGGGGAGTACTCTGGGCTCAGGCCAAATACCAAGCTTGGCGCCCTCTACTCGGACAGCATGCCAAATATGCATTCTAATTACTCTATCTGATTATTTGTAAGTGTGATTTCATGAAAAGTATATCCTTTCTTTGGAGTCTGCTGCCCCCCGAAACACAGATGGCAGCAGAGATTTAACAGAAATCCTTTGAGGATGACTGAAGGAGCTTCAACTCATTTTTTTAGAACAGCAACGCCCTTGACCACGGCTGGGGAGAAACATGTAGAAAGCTTCAGCATGTCTCTTGGCCTCCTGGAATCTTCAAATAGGCCGGAGGGGATATCAGGAGCTGGGGCATCAAGGAGAAACACCTTGACCCTATCCTTGATGCCTGTGAGGTTGAGCCACAGATGTCTAAGTTCATGACCTGGAGCAGATCTGAAAACGCCTCTTCATTGATACCCCTGCTCATGCTCAGATCCTTCAGCAGGTCAGCCTTGTATGCCTGGAGCCATATTGTGCAGGGCAGCACCAGCCTGACCCAGTGCCAGAAACGCCTTCACCATCAGCGCTAATTTTGCTCTACACGGCTATCATTGGCTTCTTAAGGGATGATGCACTACCATGTGGTGAGATAGTTCACAAGCTGTGCCTTTGCACCGATGATGGTCAAATAGTTTGACATCGATGTCAGCACAAAGACGTGAGTGGAGTAGGACTTACTCCATGACCGAGTTAACTGGTCATGGAGATCAGCAAAGAAAGGAGAGAGATCACTTCTGGAGTCTCTTCCCTTTGCCACATGACAGGAATCTGTTGTCAATCTTGGAGTGTCTGGGGTCTCTTGCTCCTGTTTCTTATTGAAGCCTGGCCACTACACGAGTCATCACCTTGTGCAGCTCCTAGTATGCTTTGTCATTGTTTGAGGAGTGCTCAAAGGGGCACTTTCAAATTCCATTTCCCCACAGGCAAGAGAACCCACATCCTCATCTCTGAAGAGACACCAGAGCACGCTTCAGCAGCAGGTGCAAGGGCATTCTGATCTGGCAAGAGCACAAGAAAAAAGGGGGACCCTCTGTCGCTCGTGAGCCAGGATGACAAACAAGCCCCACGTTCTCAATTAGGGTGCAGAGGCTCGCCCCTCCTGAAAGAATGCAAGCCTCTAGCAGAGCCCTCTGATAGAAAACCACTCACAGTGCTTGCACTCAGCACTCTCGAGGGCAAGCGCTGGGTTTTGTTCCCCAAAACACTCCAAACAAAACTGATGCGGATCATCATCTGAGATGAGCCGTGAGCAGGGCAGCACGCATCTCTTCCTGGATTCTCTCGGCATGACAGGTCGTTTCTTTTCCTTTTTTTTTTTAAGAAGAAAAGAGAAAGGCTAAGTTCTGCCTAATGTTTCTAACTCCAACCAAAGGGATAGTTATAGAAAGAAAGAGCTCACATGGCACACACAATGTGGTCTCTGAGGAAAAGAAACTTGAAAAGGTGGCCTTTTCACATCTATGAAATATGACGCTACTCTCGAAAAAAGTAATTAATTGTGTTATTAAGTAACATTTTATGGAAAGTAATGTGTTGCGTTACTTTTGAATAAATTTTTCTCATCTGGGCATCTGGTTTTTATAACAACAAAAAGTAATATTTTTGGCAAATGTAAAGGCCTTTTTACACCAAAAGTGAAATGCAAATTCATGCCTGTACAGTAGAGGGCACAGTTCAATCAAACAAACCTTTCAGCTGTGCTGCAATTCTGGAATACAGAAAAATAGAATGCAGGTGTTGAAGTAAATGAATATGCTCAAATTTAGTCTAGAACTAGTCTAGAATAATCAACAGGTTGACACAGCCCATACAATGTCTCTGCACTTACTCCTGATTTCTTTCAACATGGGAACAGGAGAGCTGTCAGCGTTACTTATTTGAAAAAGTAACAGATATTTTGTTGATAAATTTAAAAATAATGCATTACTTTACTAGTTACTTGAAAAAAGTAAACTGATTATATAACTCATATTTGTAAAGCGTTATCCCAACAATGGAATATGATCATCTCAAAATGGCTTATCGTCCTATTTTGCAACCTTTACCTTTTCAGTATCAAAATGTACAATGCACTTTCATTGTATACAGAAAATGTATGTGAAATCATCTGTCGAAAAACTAAAATAAACAGAGATCATAAATGTACTTTCACACATGAAAACGGTTTTCTTGCTCCATTGTTATTGTCTCTTCTTCTCTGTTACCTGACAAGGCCGTTCCAATTAAACTCTGCTGAATGGTAAACACTTTGGGCTCTGGCTACAAAGTACAGAACATCTTACAATGTCAATGTCAATGTTCTCTTGACAGATTGGTGCAGACAGAGGGAGGGTTACAAGAATGAGATTGCAGTCTTTTCGTTATATAAACGCTAATCCTTATCAAGAGGAACATGCTATGTATTTGAACTATTATAAATTGTGTGCATACAATTCATTTGCATAGGTTAATTAAAACCTGTGTCCTGCTTTTAAATTCCATTGATTGCTGTGATAGGAATAATAATGAAGACACAATTAGTTACTTTCTGTCAATGGCACTTTGGTCCTTCCAATTAAATGTTTTTCCAAACATTGAAAAACTGGAGATATTCTGAAGTGTTTTATATGCATTATAATTGTACCAAAATACACAAAGAAAACTGTTTTTGAATGAAATGACAAAGATATGATTTTATTTATATGTTCAACACTCTAACAGTAAACCTATTGAATGCATTTCCAGAGAAAAATAACAAAATTAGATAAAAGCACAAAGAGCATTTTTTAAGTCTTCTGAAAATGTCTCTAATAGTCCTTGGGGAAAGAAAGAAAAAAAAAGCCACCATTGTTCATTATTTCCCTCAGCATTCACATCCTGTTTATAGAGGAGCACAATGGTGTCCTGCCTCTAATAAGTGTTCATGGAATTAGGTATAAACAATATCAGGTATACAACACAAATCATAAATACAATGCATACCAGAGTTGCAATTACATTTCCTCTTCTCTTGGGTTTCTCAGTGGTGTCTAAATACACATCTGAATACTGTAGTGTGCATGCATGGCGGTTGTGCAGATTGATGCAGACTGCAGATTACCAAAAGGCAGCGCTAAACTATGGATGTGCTAATATAAAAAGATTAGCAATCTAAATATCAGAGAAGAAATGTTCAGCGGTATATCCCTATTCATGTTATTTGGTTTCAAGCTACTGTAATGTACCTCATTTAAAAGCTAAATAATTTGTTAATATAATATAATATGTGATAATGTGTTGCCTGTATATTATATCAGGATTCTTTTATTTAGTATGATCAGCATTCTCAAAACAATTTTATTGATTTAAATGAAGCCTGAACAAATCAATGAGTGAATGATCTTGTGTGTTTAAAGTGTTCTTATGAGGCTTCAGTAAAACTTTGATGAGAAGATTGCTATTACAAGCATGCTGTCAGTCTGGCAACAGCACAGTAAAATGTCTTTTTCTCATTTTTGCATGTTGACAGAGCAACTAGTGAGTGACCTAGTTTCTCTAAATCTTAAGAGAGAGGAGGGGTGGGGGGGATTCTTTGAACTGTACCAACACCCAGTGCTTATATGTGAGAAAGATCTAAGTGGGATCTCAGAAGAATATGAGTGATTTATTTTGTTTTGGGCTAAAACTATGTTTCTAAGATATTATTGGAACTTTGCAATGGTACAAATGTGTGTAATAAAATAGCTCAATAGAATTTCTACTGAAAAAGCTGCAGCACATCTTTGTGGCAGCCACAAGGATTAAATATGAAAATGCTGTTTAACGGAATGAAAAAAATAGCACAGTCCACTAGTAAACAAATTTGTATTTGTTGTTGAATGCATTGACAAAATCGAACATTGGAAAGTGCAATATGCTTTTAAAATGTATAAATATTGAACAAAGAACAGATTGAACAGAGGTTCATATTTTAGGGAGTAGTAAGGACAGCACTGAGCACAACTCAACAAATAACTGAGCTGCAGTTGTGCTCATCAGGAGAAAAATACACCTGTCATGCCTTCTCAGCTAAAATGTATCGATAAGGGCTTGGCATTTGTATTTTTGTCTTTCCCCATCTCTCTCTCTCTTTCTATCTTGTATCACAGAAATTATTTGAACTTAGTGGCAGTGCCTAAGGCAAAGGAGACTCAGCTGGAGTCTTCTCTCTGTTCTATCCAGTGTTCTATCAGTTAAATAGCAATCCTTCAGCCAGCCCTATCTACAGCTGTTTGTCTGCCCCAGGGCCTCTGCAGCACAACAGCCTGCAGTAATAGGAGTGATCACACACTGCCACTTAAAGAGAGACATTCAACAGGCTCATGTCAGTATGTCTTCGTTACACTTGTCTGACACAATATCAAGCAGCATTGTATTTAATTACAAGCCTGCTCAAGCTCAGAGAGATATTTGCATGTCTGCCTGATCTAGCAAAAGCTCATGTTGGCTTTCGAGTTTTGGATAAAGAACACTGACCTAGCATCCGTTTGAGTCTTTCCATCAAGTTTAAGTTGAAAATCATCAGATGCTTTTTTTTCAAAACGTCAAATGTTTAATTACAAGTGCTTAAAATCTGTTTGGATATTTAAAAAAAAAAAAAAAAAAATGGTTCAGCAAAAACTTTTAATAATCTGATCTCTAATCTCTAAAATTGTGAAATTACATTAAAAAATCTAGTAAACTAATGAGAAATGACTCACTTACGTTTATATTAAAGTTATTACATTAAGCAGAGTCAAATTTTCCTTGATCTTTTACTTTAAGAAAAACATAACTTTCTTATTTCAAATGTTCTCTTCCTGGTGCAAAAAGAGCATTTGAAACAAATCTTCAAAATCAGTTAAAAAAAAATTCAATTTCATATATATACAGTATATGGGGTGTAACAGTACATGTACCCGATCAGAGCCGTCACGGTTCGGTGCATGCAGTCACACAACGAATACAGTGAGTCAAAGGCTATCCACACTCCAATCAAGAAGGGGGCGCGTGCGGTAATGCAACACTGTCCGCTACCGGTAGAAAGCGCAGAAGAGGCAATCAATGATCGATATGTTTTCATGTAATGGCTCAACCACTGTTTCGACTGTAAAAAACATCAATAAAACAGCTTGCGAATATCTTGCGTATATGTTACGTCCGTGTTGTATTTTGGCTTTTCTCCCTTATTATCACTCTTAGGTTCGCAATTGGCTGACCGATATGTCCATCATCATCATCTCATTATTCAATGATATGACGTCCTCCTAAGGAACCAATCGGAACTCTTTTAACATGTATAAAGATCCGGAAGTGACGAGAGGAAGATACAGAGAGGACACGTGTTTACGTTTGTTGTGACTTGCTGTTTGTTGCTAGTTTGCCTGCTCTACTAGTTTGATTGTTTCTCCTTTTGTATGTAACCTTTGCAAACCTATGGAGTTCATCTCAAAGTTTTTTCCCAGACTTGGAGAGGAGAGGTAGCTAGGATGTCACGTGACCTACACAATGCAACACGTTAGTGATGGAGTTGTTTATACACACCAGGTAATGAGCAGACGCTGCTCCTTGTACTTATGTTTGTTAGTTAGTGTAGTTTAGTTGATGACTTTTATCACTATGATGCTTTATTTTCTTTGTTAGATTAATACTTTAAATGGAATTAGTTAGTATACGTTTGGTTTTGTTGATTTCTTTGATTTAGCGTCGCTCTTTTTCCCTCCCTCATGTGTTCCGTGTTTTGTTTATTATTTGTATATATTTTTGTAAATATTTATTTTTGGATTCACTTTTGTGTATATAACATCAGGTGCATTTTTCTTCAAACAAAAGTTCTAATTCTGAACAGTCTATCTAATTCATCTCATCGCACAAGCTGTCAGTAAAGTAACTGAACCTGTTTACTTTTTCTTATTATTTCTTATTATTTAACTTTAACACTAATATGTTATACTCTTTGTGTACTTTTAGTAGTATAAGTAGAGGGTCGTAACAGTATAGTATTACGTTTACCTCAGGTATTTAGTGTCTACAGCATGTTAGATCATAAGAGAAATCAAATCTAGAAAGGAGCATTTTGTATATGCACTTACATTAGCCTATTCATTATATTTACTTAACCTGTTAGTAATGTCTTGATTATTTAATGTATTTAAAAAAATTTAAAAAAATGTCATGAAAACAAGTTCTGACACCCACTGTGTAAATTATTATATCTAAAACTGAATTGGAGTAGAAAATGAACTTTATAATTAGATTTAGAAGTTACATTAGAAATGTAAAATCTGCCATATTATATCTAAAAATACATATTTGTAACCTTTAATATTATAATGATGTGTAATAAAGGGCTCCCTATAGTTTACAGCATTAGCTAAGATGGATATTTCCCTTTAAAAGGGAACTTCGAGTTGCGTCGTAACACTAGGGGAACCACCTCCGTGGGAACCGGTGTTTGAAATACATATCCAATCTTGGTAATATCATATTGACCCGCGACAGCCGATGACATCATAACAATGCGCCCCACGAGTATATGAAGGGCACCCAGATGACGTATCATTCTCTTCTCGTCTTCAGGGACTGTTATGTGTGAAACGCTATCGTGGCAATTATGAAACACACAAACAAACTTAGTGTGTGGATCCGTGTCACTCATTATCTGACACCAGATTAGAGCTAGCTATCAGATATCTGGCCTTAGCAGACCAGGCCCTAAGCTGGTCCATGGCAGCTAGCAATGACTACATTTAGCCAGTAAATGTTTGCCATCGAGATGTTTGGCCTTAGTAGACCCCTCTGAAAGCGAATTCCCCACAGTATGGTTACTTCTCTGCCAGTCAAGACTCGATACCTGGTAGTTGGCCACTGTAGGCCTCCCTGATATGAGTCCCCAGCAGTTGCGTCTCGGTCAGCAAGATCTTGTCAGGTGGTTGGCCTTTCTGGCCTCCCTGAGACCACACACTACTAGTATTGCTGGCCGGGTTGACCTAGTTCACTTTCGTATTCTAGCCTATAGCCTAGTCGACCTAATAGGTCGAGCTTGTACTCTCTTCATTCTCATGGCGGGTTTCAGTACTTATCTCCCTGGTCAGAGGTTGAAGGCTTCTCTCGAGGCCTTCCAGTTAGACCAGCCCTTAGGCTGTGAGCACTCCCCTTGCAAGGGTTCCCTTTTAGAGAGCACAGCCTCCTTGGCGCCTTGAAACATAGGTGCTATGTAGATCCTAGGATCGAGCAAAGTAACTCCCCTCGCTTGCAAGGGTCAATAGCACTTTCGCTGAGTTCTGCTCTTCAGGATGCCCATCTCTAAGATCCAGTCTGAGCTGGTCTACTGCCCTTTCTGCAGTCCCTCTTTCTGGATGTCTCTTTGTGAGATTTCTGTATCTAGAGACTCTTTTTCTGAGGAAACAGACAGACTAGGTTACTAGTACAGTTAGAAGCCGGGTCAGCCTCCCTGATGGCATTCAGGTTTGACTTTGTTCCCCTGAGAAATGACTGGCTAGGCGGCCTTTGGGCCCCCTAGCCACACTACCCTAAAGGGACCACTTCTGTTAAGTTGTTGGTTCCAAGCCTTGGTGCGGCCTTGGCAGGGCTTCATATGTAAGATATGGAGGCCGCTTTGAGGCATAGAGCTGTGCTTTTGACCGCTGGGAGCGCTGTCACTGACCCGCTCTGTTGGACCCGTAGGGTGAGTGGGTCTGGCGTTTCATTTAAATTTGCCTGATTCTGACAGTAGTCACTGCCATACATTGGCATGCCCTCCCCTCAGCATGGCAGCGTGGGTATATCGTTCCCCTAGCGTTACGACGCAACTCGAAGTTCCCCTTCGAAAGGGAACGTCTCAGGTTACGTATGTAACCATAGTTCCCTGAGAACAGGGAACGAGACGTTGCGTCTCTTTGCCATGCCTCAGGGTCCGCCTGCTTACACTCCCTTCAGACGATAAGCGGGTGACATGTTATCTGGGCACCCCTTATATACTTGTGGGGCGCATTATTCTGATGTCATGAGCTGTCGCCGGTCAATATGAAATTGCCAAGATTGGATATGTATTTCAGACACCGTCTTGTTCCCTGTATGAACTGCTTATACACTTATTATATATTATACACTTATTATTCAACGATATCATTGATCTGATTGCGCTAAAGCGGAACAGATCTGGATGATGACACCACTGTTTTCTGCAGAACTGCTTTATGGATGGAAGGAACTAATTTAATAATTGATTATCTTTACAACGGAGCTGAATCAACACTGAACTGAACTCAGCTGAACAACAGCTGAAATGTATAATTGTCCTGTTATCACTGTAAAGCTGCTTTGAAACAATCTGTATTGAATATTTAAATTTACATTTAGTCATTTAGCAGACGCTTTTATCCAAAGCGACTTACAAGTGAGGAAAACAAACAAGCGATTCTTCACAAATAACACAGGAAGTGCTCACAATACAAGTTTCATACATTGCTCAGTACCATAAGCTAGAGTAGGAAGGGAAAAGGGAAGGAAAGGGTTTTTTTTTTTTTTTTATGAGGGGATCAAGTGTTCACGGAAGAGATGAGTTTTCAGCTGTCTCTTGAATATTGCTAGGGATTCTGCGTTCCTGATGAAAGTAGGGAGATCATTCCACCAGCAGGGAGCAGTGAAGGAGAATTTTCTGGAGAGTGATTGTGTGCCTCTCTGTGACGGTACCACAAGCCTGCGCTCCTTTATTGATCGCAGGCTTCTGGTGGGGACGTAGCGTTGTAGCAGTGTATGGAGGTAGGAAGGTGCAGAGCCTGTGGTGGATCTGTAAGCAAGCATCAGCGCTTTGAACTTGATGCGAACAGCAAGGGGTAGCCAGTGCAGAGAGATGAAGAGGGGCGTGACGTGGGCTCTCTTAGGCTCGTTGAAGACAAGACGTGCAGCAGCGTTCTGGATCATTTGAAGAGATTTGATTGCACTTGACGGCAGACCAGCCAGAAGAGCATTGCAGTAATCAAGCCTTGAAATGACCAGGGCCTGGACAAGCAGTTGTGTTGTGTGCTCAGTCAGGAAGGGACGGATTTTCCTGATGTTGCGAAGTGCAAATCTGCATGACCGCGCCGTCTTTGAGATGTGGTCTCTGAAGGTCAGTTGGTCATCGAAGATAACTCCAAGATTTCTGGCCGACCTTGATGGGGTAATGGTGGCTGTACCAAGCTGTATGTTGATGTCGTGTTGTAGAGTAGGAGTGGCAAGGAAGACTAAAAGCTCAGTCTTTGCCAGGTTGAGCTGCAGGTGGTGTTCTTCCATCCACATCGAGATATCCGCCAGACAGCTTGAGATCCGTGCAGATACTGTGGAATCATCTGGTTGGAAGGACAGGTAGAGTTGTGTGTCATCAGCATAGCAGTGGTAGGAGAAACCATGTGCCTGTATGATGGGACCCAGTGATGTAGTATAAATGGAGAATAGGAGGGGACCAAGAACTGAACCCTGATGAACCCCAGTGATCAGTTCATGAGGTTTGGATACCTCTCCTCCCCAGGCAACTCTGAAGGACCTACCTGTGAGATAGGACTCAAACCACTGAAGTGCAGTACCTGAGATACCCAGTGATGAGAGGGCGGACAGAAGAATTTGATGGTTTATGGTGTCGAAGGCAGCAGATAGATCCAGCAGAATGAGAACTGATGATTTGGAACCAGCCTTTGCAATTCGCAGGGATTCCGCTCTTGAAACCAGATTGGTTGACATCCAGATGGTTGTTCTGTGTGAGGAAGGATGACACCTGGTTGAACACAACTCGTTCAAGTGTTTTTGATATGAATGGTAGGAGAGAGACAGGTCTGTAGTTGTCCACGAGTGATGTGTTTAGCGTGGGTTTTTTAAGCAGTGGGGTTACTCGAGCCTGCTTGAATGTGGTAGGAAAAGTGCATGCGTGGAGAGACGAGTTAATAATGTATGTAAGTGCTGGTAAAAGAGTAGGAGAGATGGCTTGTAGAAGGTGTGAGGGGATGGGGTCTAGAGGGCAGGTGGTGGGATGAGTGGAGAGAAGAAGTTTTGATACTTCCGCCTCCTTGAGAAGGGAGAAGGAAGAGAGAAGATTAGTGGATGAGGAGGGGATGAGTTCCTGTGTGGGTGGTGTAGAGAACTGGCTACTGATGGAAGATGTCTTGTCGGTGAAGAAATTGGCAAATTGATCAGCAGTTAAAGATGTGGTGGGTGGTGGTGGATGGGGACAGAGGAGTGCGTTGAATGTCTTGAAGAGTGAGCGTGTGTTTGTAGCGCCATTGATCTTTTCGTGGAAGTATGAGAACTTAGCTGCATGGACTCCACCAGAAAAAGATGATAGCAGATCTTGGTACGAACCTAGGTCAGATGGGTCTTGTGATTTGCGTGAGTTTGGTCCGGTCATCAAGAAGCGCATCAGATATCCAGGGGTTGGAGGGAGTTGCTTGTGCTGGTCTGGATGACAGAGGACAGATACTGTCTAGGGAAGAAGATAAAGTGGAGCATAACGTGTGTGTTGCAGTATTTACATCCAAAGATGAGAATTGTGTGTGTGAGGGAAGGGAGGATGACACAACAGAACAAGTTGCAGATTGAAAGTGATGAAGAAGTGGTCAGAGACGTGCAGAGGTGTGACCAGAATGTTGTCAGTGATACAGTTATGTGTGTAGATCAGGTCCAATTGGTTGCCAGATTTGTGGGTGCTTGTGGCGATGAGTCGGTTGAAATCAAATGAGGCTAGGAGAGAGAGGAAGTCAGAAGCATAAGGTTTATCAAGGTGAATGTTGAAATAGCCCAGTAGTACAAGTGGACTACCATCGTCTTGGAATGAGGACAGCAGCATATCCAATTCCTCGACAAAGGTACCCAATTGACCTAGGGGGCGATAGATGAGTACAAGATGAATTTTGACAGGGTATGTAATTGTAATGGCATGAGATTCAAACGAATAGTTGCTGTATAGAGCAGGATGAGCTAAGTATTTCCAATTGTTAGAAATGAGGAAACCTGTGCCCCCTCCTCTTCCTGACTGACGAGGGGTATGAGTAAAAGTGAAGTTGTTAGAAAGAGCAGCGGGGGTTGAGGAGTCCTCTGGACGAATCCATGTCTCAGTCAAGCCTAAGATATTGAGAAAAGAGTTAGTGGCAAAGGCTGGAATGAAGTCAGCTTTGTTAACAGCTGACTGACAATTCCATAGGCCTACAGAAACAGATAGAGGTTGGTTAGGAGAGGAGTAAATAGGACGCAGGTTAGTAGTGTTGCGCTGCCTTCTACGGGTGATAGTGGAGCGTATGCGTGTGACAACAGGAATATATTGAAAGCACATGTTGAGTATGGGAGCAAAGAAAAAGGGGAGGAAGGCGATACTTAAGTGTCTTGTCGGTGTCCTTGCTCGGTGGAGTCGGGCAGGTAGAGTCGCAGGTCTTTACCCAAGTCAGTCTTCACACGAGGAGGCTGACACTTCCGCGACAGCGCGAACACACTAAATAAATCGCTTTCCTACTAACGTATGAGTGAAAACAGCTGAGTCCGCCCTAACAATTAGCTCAGCAAAAGAGTTTCGCCGTGAATTGGCCAAATCGAAACCACTGCAGGAAGCGCACGTACAGCACTTAAGTTCACAGCCCAGCAATGCCAAAAACTAAAAACCGCTACAGTTCTTTTAAATGGCAGCGAATACAATTACAAACAGATACAAATCAAAGCGCAAACATACAAAGAATCTAAACGAATCCTTCCTAGCAGCAAATAATAACTTCGCAATAGAGCCGAAACAGGTATTAAGTAAACACTCACGCGCTCTCGCCGTCTTCAGTGATCTCACGCTTGTCCTATATAAATAAAGGTGACTCGATTTGACTATTAGTGTTATTTTCATGACTCTTTTCATATATATATATATATATATATATATATATATATATATATAATATACATATACTACTATTATACCCATGTCATTATACACATTTGTGTCCTGATATGTCACAAAAGTGCACACACACACACACACACACACACATTACAAAGAAAACAGAGAGGACATCTACTTCTATCAGCCTTGTTCAAGTTCAAGATGGAACCAGGCTAACATCCTGCATCCCATCAGCCATCCCCTGAGACTACTGCTAATGTGCCAAAGCAGCTCAAGTTCACAAACAACAAAGAGCATGTACATAGGCCACCTGCTGCTCCTTCACAATAGATGATGTGGCTTTAGCAGGTCATTGAAACAACAAGATGTAGTCCACTGCAATTTGACTCTGAGTTTTCCATAAGAACCTTCATCAATAATGAAAGATCACACATCAGTACCAACTTTTATGACAAACACATATCTTTAACTGCTGTTGATACCACTTTGCAGCCTCATCAGGGACAAAATAATAAACATTTTAAGGTATTACGGTATAGGATTTCCTTGAGACTTTCCTTGAGGCATAGTCCATTTGTGAAACTTGTTTAATAATAAAAATAGTAATTAAAAAAAAATATTTGGTCTCTTGGAGAAACGAACAGCCAGGTTAATTGATAAATCAATTAAAAATCAATTCTTTGTGGCAAAATTTCATATTCACAAATGTATTTTCTTGTAATGTATTTTCTTTTCTATTGAAAAATGGAACCTTAAAAAAGACCCAGTACAACTTTCAATGAAACAAAGTTAAAGCTTTGAGATTTTTTAAAATTTTTTTAAATAGTTTATATAGACACAATAAGATCCTCCTATTGTACAAATGAAGTATTTTTACGTTTGACCTTGGTTAATTTATTCATAAAAAAGTAATATGCATTTAATATAGCTCATGTGGCATTGCTTTTATGCAATGGTTCTGTTATGATTGTCAGGTGAAGTGCCCGTGAGGACCACTAGAGGGCACTTCACTTTGGACACACACACTCACACACACTCTCACCTTGGACTTCACCTCCCACAATGCACTATACACACATTCACCCATTTTGGTCTCGCACTACATTTCCCATGTACCCCTCGTATCTGGACTGATTACACACACACCTGAAACACATCACCTACCACTTATAAGCACCATTCTCACACCACAGCAACCACAAAGTCTTGATTAGCTAACCCCTGTCATCTCTGAGCATTTTCCCTTGTCTTGTTTTCTTGTTTTCTGCCTGTCTGTTCCGTTTGATTGTTCGCTGCCGACCTTATTGGATTTACTGCTCTGGATTAGTGGACTATTGCTTGCCTGCCACCTGCTTACGACCTACCCGCCTGTGTACTGTTTATGATTCTGCCTTATCTCCGACATCCCTGTTTGCTACCGTTTGACCCTGCCTGTTACACCATTCTGTGCTTCATTAAAGCCTGCATTTGGATCCCATCCTGCTGTCTCCTCATTACAAGTTCAATAAATAAATGAACGAATACAAATAAAAACAAACTAAGTAAACAGCTAACACTCTATTTTTGCCAACAGTCTTTTTTTGCTCTGCCAATGAAAATAGTTCAGATGCCGCTCAATGATTCAATGACTTGCTCATAATTACATAAATATTTGAACATTGAAACATTGAAACGAACATTGAAACATTGAAACAAACATTGAATTTGCATACTCTCTTGAGAAGGTACCTATTTTGAATAAATACTTTAAGTGCTTAAAAAGTATGTGCTATTATGAATGCGTGTAGAATGAATCTTGACAGAAGTATTAAGTCATCCGCGTACTTTTTGCTT
Source organism: Opsariichthys bidens (assembly GCA_037194245.1). Taxonomy (NCBI): domain Eukaryota; kingdom Metazoa; phylum Chordata; class Actinopteri; order Cypriniformes; family Xenocyprididae; genus Opsariichthys; species Opsariichthys bidens. The sequence goes on along the minus strand of CM074280.1, from coordinate 11,255,489 downwards.
ACTTTTGCTTACTTTTTGCTTACTTTCAGTGTTTATACCACACTGAAATAGGCATTTGGAAAATAGAAATGTTTTCATTGTGATAATGACCACCGCCTGTATCCTTTAAGGTACACTGTGTAATCTTTTGTTGTTGTTGTTGTTGTTGTTCAAAGTTAATGAAATTTAAATCATAAGTCAATACATCATCAATCTTTCTTCCAAAATTTGTTTCTGTCTTACTTTGGTGCTTCTCATTTCATATTTGTGCATGCTCGTTTCCTTCCCTTGCTTCATAACGTCACATCAGTTTGTTTTTTGGTATTGCTTGAAGTATATCTGGGCCTTTGGGATGCGAGGGAAGGATACACCTGTGTATCTTCACTCGAGACTCCTCAGGAAACTTCCTCGCTCGTCATTCCCTACCTCCGCGCAGTACAATTAGACAGGTGAGATTAGGGATGTGGGAGTGTAGTCGACTAAACGGTACAGCTCCTACTAGTCGACACTGAAAACAATAGTCGAGTACATGAGGGACAAAACGAAACAAAAAAAAACATGATTTTATCATTTAACCTTACATTGAAAACATTTTAAATGAATTAAAACAAAACTTTTGAAAAATAAATTAGTTTTAAAAGTGAATCTGGGTGGAAACTATATTTCTTTTGACTCCGACCGCAGGCGTTTTCTTCGTGTCAGTTGCGGCAAGCTCAAAAATGACCGTGTGAAAGACGAGCTCTACTGGAAGGAGCCATCTAACGAAGTCCCACTTCAGTGGTGGTGCAGTATGTCCATGTCTTCAGTTCCTGCCGAGCACAGGTTTTCAAATGCAGGAATAATTGTTAATCACCTCAGGTCCCGTCTTTCACCAGACCACGTTGACATGTTAATTTCACTGAAGAAAAACGCATGGTCTGAATAAGTACTGTAAGATTTGATTTTCCTGCTAAGATAAAAGCTAAGATCAAGCATCCTGCAATAAAGCAATAAAACTCATCTGGAAAGATTTCAAAGGAATAGGACAACACCCTGCCCAAACTGCCCTCACTCATCTATGCGACCAGCCCTCCTCCCTCCACTCCCTACCTCCCCTCTGATTCAAGTCACTGAAGTTCTCCAAGAATGCATATGTACTATGTATGATGTATCTTGTGAATCTATTATTTTCCAGTTTCATGTTTAGTATCATTTTAAATGTCTCAGTGCGATTGGTAAAATGGTCTCAGTTTCACAGCAGTCACTAGTATTATGAGAAAGACTGAAAACTTAGGCAAATTCTGTTTCTCTTTTCTGGGATGTGTTTCTTCAAGGAAACCTGGTCCTCTCCCCCAAAACCAGGTGCGGGGGCAATAAATATTTACAATCCTTTTGTTCTGGTCTGGGTATTTAGGAGAAAAGACACAGCAGCAAGACGGGACATTCTGTAGCCAGAACCCCCACATGGAGGTGGTGAGTGTTTTTCACCCACATTTCTATGTGTATGCATAACTTTAAATACTCTTAGAGAAATCTTAGGAGTAATTGATGTTATATATTTATTATATTTCAATTGGTTTATAATTGTGTAATTATGTATTTGGCATTGATACATTTTTACCTGATAAATTGTTACATCTTGATTTATTTTGAATTCGTCTGAAATCATTATCACCGGTAGATCAATGTGGCTTTTGACATTTCCGCAATTCTAGTGTTGGGGTAGATCATACTAAAATCTTAATAAACGGAGCATGTGGCACGTTATTAAGATTTTGGATTACTGACTATTATGACTTAATATGTTATAGTATTGTGACTAAAACGAACAGCACTTTTGTGTGAATAAGCATGAGGTGAATCCATAATTTGTGTTTTTTAGTAAACGCTATATTACTCTGTTTCAATTCTAAACTAACGAGGTTGTGACGTAAAGTGTATAAACGGCCGTATATAACTTTTGAGTGATGCGACACCCTGATGAAAGGATAATTGAAATTGAGAGAAATTAAAAAATCAAAGATCTAAATTAATTCATATTTAATCGCGCGATCAGCTATTAATGTTACATCAGAAACATTACCAATTAGAGATTGTTTACAATTGGAGTCAGATTAAGCGAACAGCAAAAGGAAATCTTAAACTAAATCCTAAAAATTTATGTGAACTTCACGCAGGCGCTGAAAAGGCATACACGCATTATACCTTCGCCCAGGCCGACAGATTCCGCATTGGGCTGACGGGTGGTCCTTACAGTACAATTTTGTCTTTAGACGATATAACCTACATGCAATATATTTTTAAAAGCCGTTTAATGCTATATTGATTATAATTCCTATTGTTTTTGACTTCTGTTTTAATATGTTGGCTAACGTGTCATATGAAGAATTCTGAGACCTTTTCATTTTCATTTAGCAGACGCTTTTATCCAAAGCGACTTACAAGGGGAGCAATTAGGGGTTAAGTGTCTTGCTCAAGGGCACTTTAGTCATGGTATCGAAGGTGGAGAGAGTGCTGTTTATTCACAATCCCCACTTTCAATTCCTACCAGTGTGGGAATCTATCCAGAAACCTTCTGATTACAAGCCCGACTCCCTCACCACTAGGCCACGACTACCCACGACCACAATTCTGTCAGGCTATTGATTGATTTTACATTCTGCATTGCCCCAGCTGATTTGAATAAATAAGCTATGTATTGGCGTTGATCACGTTGATTGTAGGGTTTTTTTTTTTCACAACAAAAATTAAATTATGAAAACTCAAGGCAAGCGTACGTATAATCATAACCTATTTTTTACCTGTTGGGATTGTTTTCTTTGGAAATTGTGAAATCACCCATTTAAAAAAAAACAAAACAAAAAAAAACACCTATAGAATAGAGTCTATGAATGGGAATGAGACAAAGCTCGTAATAAAACGAGAATCAACACTGGCTTGACTTTTCGGAGATGGCGAGAACTGAGCAGTAAACGAGACACGGAGATGGCTTCTTTACTACTCAAAAAACGAGTAAGGTATTTTATTTAATGTCATATGTATCATGTTCATTGTAAAACATTATCTATTGCGAAGGGTCATTTCATTATGGGTTGTTGTAGCACAGGGCTGCTATTCATTTTCAAGGTACCATGTCTGTAAATGGATAGCTACCGTAACGTCTTCAGCTAACGTATCTCTTATTCAGCTATTATGTCTCTTAAGCCTAGTAGTGAAAGTTTTATGAGCAGTTGATTTGCGTTCATGAATGGAAAGTGTGCCAATTCTTAAATGCTGAATTTTACTCTGCCAGTAAGACACTAAACATAAAAGAACCAATAGCTCAAGAAATTATTCAGAATATTGTGTATGACTGAAGAAAATCACATTTGCCATTTATGCAGTTTCTTCTGGAATCAATGGATCTACCATTTAATGCAAAAATATATTCAATATTGTTTTAGCTGAAGCCCTCACATCTGTTCAGAAAAACATGATCTGTATGCCGAGCCTTGATAACTAGTAAAACAACACGTGTCTGTCAGAAAGGGAACCTTATATCGTATATGTCCTAAGTAGCACTGACCATCACATACTGAAATCCCTTCTATGTTGCTTATATCCCATTCCCCTTATACAGTCTGCTTCAAGTCTTCAGTGTGGCAGTAGGTTTTTTTTTTTTTTTTAGCCTGAGCTACATTACGATGCACATTTGGATCTGGTGCTGCTACATTAGCTCTATTAATCACTCTCCCAGCTGCCTGGGAAAGCTCACTGAGCACAGTGCTCAAATTTAGGATCGCATCTGCTGTCAGTACAGCCCAGAATAGTAGCTTTGCTTATGTAAAAACCTTGTATGACTGCATAGGGCCAGGCAGCAGGAGGGAGGTAGGAAAAGGCCTGGTCTTGTCATAATCTGTGCTGGTGCAGCATGCCCGACTGAAATGAGATATGCTGAAGGAAAGCTAAATAGTATTGGACATCAAGCATTCCAGGAGGAAGTGATGGTTCATGAGAGGGGCATGGGGGACAATAGAGTATAAGTTATCTATCCAGAGTAATTTACTGAGTCTTTCCTCATACATTGTCACAAAATCATTGTTGTCATATTTGAAGAGAACAAAATATCTGAAAATGAACATGATCAAGACATTCAAAGTTTTCCACTCCATCTGCTGATATATTCGATGAAAAGAAAACTTTAAAATTTAAACATTTAACATTGTTTTGTTTTTCCTATTTTATATATGACAGACTTTATGATTATATTTTTGTATATTTATTTTCAATTGTTTGCACACTTGAAGTAATTATCATTAGTAGTTATCAGTAATATGGCCAGCTTGGTGGTAATAAAATTTTTTATTTTATTTCCAAAACTTGCCATATACTGATAACAACTGATTATTTTCTGATGACTTTTTCTGAGATGTTTTCTGACGATCATTTTTATTACTTCAACATCATTACACCCCATACCCCAAAAGCAGGTTTTTGTGAATGAAGAGGGAGAGGCTGCTGCTTAGTTAATTTAGGTTATTACATACTTTTGACTTGCAACCAGAAACTACTGAGTCTGTTTGAAAGAAATATAACAATTACATAGTTTAGCTCTCTCCCTTTCCACCGCAGTGGTTTGTGTGTGTGTGTTTATGTGTGTGTGTGTGTGTGTGGTTGAGTGGGTGTGTTTGAAAAAAACAGAAGAAAGAGAAGGTCTGTTCTGCTCCGTGTCAATACGTGCCTTCTTAACTAGACTGAAATTTGAGATCCAAGGTTAATCTAAACTAACTGGTCTACTGCTGCCTGGTTCTGATGAAGTGCTGTAAAAAGGTAAATACTCTCATAACAACACAAAATGAAATTTTCTTGTAGTGTCGACTTCTAACTGTCCAATCAGCTTTGTTCAGATGTTACAGTAACCACGGACAGTCACTAGCTAGTCATTTTCAATCCACACATTTTCATGCAAATTTTGGTATATTGCACAAAAATTCTAAATGTAAACGTCTCTGTTACGTATGTAACCCTCGTTCCTTGAAGGAGGGAACAGAGACTTACGTCAGAGAGTAAACGGACGAATTGGGATATCGCATGAGAGCCCTATCACCTTCGAGTTTAAACTAAACGGGCCAATGCACATAGGCGTGTGAGCTTAGCGTGACGCAACTCGTCCCCTCGAGCGGGTATAAATGTGCAGCGGGAGCGGGAACACTCTGTTTTTCGCTGAGGAGAAGAACAGTGGCCCGAGCTCAGCAGGAAACAGGAACTGTGGCGACGGGACATACGTCTCCTTTCCCTCCTTCAGGGAATGAGGGTTACATACGTAATCGAGACGTTCCCTTTCAGTCGGTCACGTTCAACGTACTTCAGAAAGTGAACTGAAGAATTGGGATCCCTAATAAAACGCCACAGTTACTGACCCCCTCCAGCGCCCCGCGTAAGCCACAGCATCCCAGCGGACACTTGGGACAGAGAAGGGACCGGACTTATGCTAGGGAAGTCTACTGCTGTTCCGCATCACCCGTTCATTAAGACTTGGACAACACTGGGAAAGCGTACTGTAACAAAGACAGTACTTGAGGGGTATAGGAAGGAAGAGGACGGGGTCGGGTTAGGCTGCTCCTGCTGTATCTTTTTATTTTCGTTTAGTCACAACACACACTTGCGCTCTCTGCGCTCAGTATCAACAACTTAATTCATCAACTAGGATTCCGTTTCAGTAGAACTGCAGCGCTCCAGTCTCACAGCAGATAGCAGCCTGTCTCTCTCTCTGATTTCCTGGTTCAGCTCGCCTTTTATCTGGTCTCTCCACGCCAATCACTGGAATCAGACACAGGTGTTTGTTATTTGCACTTAACCCACTTACTCACCGCATCTCTCCTGATTCGCTCTCCCGCTGCAGACCTCACTGAACCACGCCCCCCTTGCCACACGTACCCACTGGGGACGCTGCAGAGAACACCACCTACCCATAGGGAGGTATTACGTGGAAATGCACATATGGACTGGCTGTGGGCAGTGCACTTATGAAGTCCCTGGGATGGCTCCAGCCTAACTAGGGGGTGACACATCTGGCAGGGACAGCAGAGTGAACTTTGCTGTGGGAAAGACACGGGCTTACCTTTGGAAGGTTACTGTGGAAGTTACACATATGGGACTGCCGTAGCGGTCACAACATATGGCACCCAGGCTAGCATAGGCAAGTTGGCGAGTGCTAAGCTTAGCAATGGAGACCAATGCAACCAGGAGTACTGTCTTAAGTGATAGAGTTTTTAACTCAACTGACTGCAAAGGCTCAACGGGCAGTCCCCGGAGAGCTGTAAGTACCGGGGACAAATCCCAAGAGGGTATACAGAGCATGACGATCAGGTCATGCCTTCCCAGTGACCTACCTTCAACTGCATTGTGATGAGCGGCAACATACACTTTGAGGGTGGAGGGAGACAGCAATCGCTCCAGGCCCTCTTGCAGGAAGGAAAGCACTGACCTGATCAAGCAAGATCGGGGGTTCTCCTGGTGAGAAGAACACCACTCGATGAACAGGTTACACTTCAATGCATAGAGGTGCTTAGTAGAAGGAACTCTAGCTGAAGTGATGGTGTCTACCACCGACTGGGTTAGGTCACCTAGAACCTCCGCGTCCCATCCAGGGACCAGACATGGAGATTCCAGACGTCCGGATGTGGGTTCCACAGGGCTCCCCATCTCTGAGTCAGAAGGTCCTTCCTCAGAGGAATGGGCCAGAGAGCATAAGTTCTGAAAACTAGGTCCAGTTGGGCCAATATGGCGCAATAGCAGGACCCGCTTCTCATCCACCCTGACTTTGCACAATGTCTGTGCAAGAAGGCTCACTGGGGGAAACCTACTGATAAAGGCCGTGGGGCCAGCTGTGTGCCAGTGCTGTGGAGACCACAGTATACCTGGACACCTGTTCCAGGGGTACTCCAGCCTGCAGAAACCAAGGGTCCGACTACTGGGTGAGGGTACGACAGAAGCCTAGTGTGATGGCCACACAGAACATGCTGCATTGCCAAGCCCGTCTCGGGACTCGGCTGTGAAGCCATTGTTGAAGCGGCCTCATTTGAAACAATCCGAGTGGCATGACTGCGGATGCCATATACCCCAGGAGCCTCTGAAACCATTTCAGTGGGGCCGCCGTCCAGCTCTTGTACGTACTCAGGCAGTTCAACACCAACTGGCCATGCTCCTCGGTGAGGCACGCAGTCTGGTTGACCACATCCAGTTCCATACTGAGATAAGAGATCCTCTGCCTGGGGGCAAGTTTACTCTTGTCCCAGTTGACCTGGAAGACCCAACTGGCTGAGGTGAGCTAAAACCAGGTCCCTGTGTTCACATGGCTGTTCTCGCAAGTGAGCTAGGATGAGCCAGTCGTTGAGGGGAACAATGGCCACCTCCGCAACCTTGGTAAAGACGCGGGGCAACAGGGGCAGCCCGAAGGGTAGGACCTTGTACTGATATGCCCGACCCTCGAACATAAATTGTAGAGAGGGTCTGTGCTGAGGAAGAAACAAGACATGAAAGTACACATCCTTCAGGTTGGTCGCTGCAAACTAATCTTTGGACGGATACATTCGAAAATGAATTTCTGAGTCAACATCTAGAATGCCAGCCTGTGAAGGGACAGATATCCGTGTAACCCATGGCCGCTCCGCTGTCCAGGCTGGTGAAGGTGGAGGAGGGACCAGATCGATTTCGTACAGAAAAAGGTGTCCTCCACGATTTGGTCACCTTCTCATGCACTTCCAGAAAGAAACTGGGACTCGGGGCTGTATGCTGAGAACCAGTGCGGGCTGCTCCGAGAAACCAATCATCCAACCCGGAGGGTTCGATCATGAGAGGGATCAACACGCTCTTCTGGCAATACCATGGGTTACAAACTATGTGAGGGGTGAGGGGCCGACGGAGATTGACTCAGCGGGGAAGCCCTGACCGTAATCCTCAGGTCTCCCAATCTATTTGCAGAAGTAGCGATTGTCTGGCTGTCACCAGAGAAAACTAGATCGGGGGCGGGTCGCGTCACACAAAGCTCTCACGCCAATGTGCATTGGCTCGCTTAGTTTACATTGGTTGTCTGATGATTCTATTATGATGTCACTCCCAGAAATAAGATGGATATATTTATGTTGAACTAGATAGTTGTCAGTCAAAAATACAATTCTATAGAGTACCACTTTCCCAAGTTTCCCATTGTTCCAAGTTAAATTTTTTCTTTAACACATGGGATAGAAACGTTTCTTAATTTTAAAATAGTTTTGTCATATTCCAATTTTTTGCATTAAAGAAATTAGATTGCAATGGAAACATGCTGACTTTAGCAAAAAGAATGATAATGCTGTAATTTTTAGGTGTTTGCATATTATAAACATTAATAGTTATAAAATAAACCACACTCACCGGTATGTTAATTGTTTGATTTTCATTTTAGTACAGATCTCTGTGAATACATTTGTGTGATGTATACCCCTCATGTCTCCCTTTACTTTTCCCTTAGTCTCTGTTAGATGGTTTCTCGTTGTTCTCTCCCAAGGCCGATGGGCTCTCTATCATTGGCAGAGACATGAGAAAGCAGCTGGGTCTTTGTGTTTGGAGGCGCTTCAGGTAATCAACAATGCAACCACTTACCCACAGCTCTCTGTGAAGAGACTGCCGTCAGCATGGCCAGGTAATTGAATGCATTAGCTCTGAATGAAGGACTGTTGTTTAATCCTCCTACACAAACATCCCTATCTACACCATTATCTTCCTGTGTAGCTGCTTTCCAGATGTAGCCATTTATGAAATACACATTTGCAAAAAATATACATGTTCAGAACAAAGCAGTTTTTAACAGTGAAATGAGCTCTTTCATTGTGTGTCTGTTCTCAGGTTGCTTACTGCTTCACTGTGAGATAACTATCTTGTTAAAGGGAGTAATTTTAAAAGGGACTTTTATTGGACTACTTAATGTAACAGAGTGAATCATTTGAAGCGTAAAAGGGAAAACAGTACCTTTAACCTTTCTGATACAGAAAGGGTAATTCAAACCCCTTCACGAGCACTGCCAGATGCATCTGTTGTAAATGGTATTATAATTACCTTTGGCAACTGGTTAAAATGTGTAATTTTCAAATAATTCACACAAATAAAAAAAAAACACACCAAATTGCTATTGTTTGTGTGTCTGTTTTTTATTTTATTTGCTATGATTTTTAATAAGATAGCTTACATGAGAAACACTCATCGAGTCATCTCACGCAATTTCACTGTGCTTGACTTAACAGGAATCAAACTATACTTATGTAACTATAAGTAATGTTCTGCATTATTTATACATAAATCATATAACAGTAATGGCCTTTGCTAGCCATTTCACTCTGCACTCCATTCCCACACATAAAAATAACTGTAGGCTTTGTTCAGGTACACTATATCTGTTCTCAGATGTGACAGAAAGCCATTTTTTCCCATTGTATATTAACCAGCTGATGAATAATTTGTTAGGAGGGAAAAGGCAGATTCGTTCAGACTTTAGCTAGTTAAGCTAGCTAGTTATCACAGCAGTGCCTCATTTAGTTTTCCTCATTCACTCTAGTCTGTGGGTGGTAATTTATTTCATAACACTCTGAAGCTAACAGCCAATGTTTATCCTGATGAGAGAAAACTGGGCTGGTGTGGTTTTTGTGAACAAATGCAAATGCAAGTGAATAAATAAAGTCTGACCATATTATATAAAAATGACTTATTAAATTATTATATATCTTTAAACAAGGTAAATGAGCAAGAGAGCTGTTATGATCTAGAATTTAAGCCATTATAAAAACTGCTTTGAGAAACAAAATATCTGTTATCAAAAATGCTATAAAGATTAACTAGACAAAGTTTACTTAATATACACTTGATATTCAGACCAACAGCATCAAGTGTCATGTTACTTTCAGTTTATACAACACTTTAATAAACATAAATGATTCACTAACTGAGTGGCTGCATCCAAAAGTTTAGGCACATGACTTGTTGCCTCATTGCAGGGCAAAAGGTGGTGACAATTCTAGGAGCACCCAGCCTTATAAGGACCAAACAATTTCATCTGAGGGGGTCTCAGATGATCACACTCGTGTTGATTGGTTCTGTGCAGATTTTGCCCATCTCAAATGAGCCAACTGACTTTACAGACAGCATTTATGCACAAAGGTAGGCCTACCTCACGAAACTGATTTCAGACAGACTTCTGAGGCAGCATAAGTGTTTAAAAATCTACAACAAAATAGAGAGAGCTTTGGTGATAACAAAGTGAATACTTAATTTAGTACAATACTAATGTCACACTGTCACAGTCATGTTTTGTTTGGTTTCACTCATCACGTGTTCCTTTGTTCTAAGTTCCCATCACTCATCACCATGGACACTAACTCATTATCATAGCTGTGCATCTTTAGTCCTTCTGTGTATATTAGTTCCTGCCTGTGTTCAGTTCAGTGTCTGGTCTTGTATATGTCAAGTGTGTGTGTTGCTCTGTGTATTGCTCTGTGGATCCATAAAATGGATTATGCTGCGAAGTCAGAAGAGTCACAATTTTTCTACTTTTCTGAAGAGTTTTTTCATCTTGCACTCACGTACACCCAAGACAACCCTGAAGTCGTTGTTCTGGATCTGGGCGAACTTTCACCATCCCGTTGACCTCCCACCATCAGATTAAACTGGAGAGAAGCCATCATCCGGTGTCTGGAGAGCATTAATCCCAGGTTCAGAATACAGTTGGATCACGTGAGCCCCTCGCAGATGGAGAGCTACCACCCGCCGCAATGCATCAGCCAGGGCCAGAGGACAAGTGACCTACACAGAACCTTGCCCTGGAAGAGGAGCCCCCCCCAGTGAATCTGAACAGGGAGGTGACTCCATCTGTGGCCAAGGTTATACTGGTGGAGATGGAGAATGAGGACTTGCTGATGGACTTCAGAACAGAGGTATCCAGCCTATCCAACCATGTTTTCTTTGAACCTTGAACCTGGAACTTTAATTGCTGCTTCTAAACATCACAGAGACTTGGACATGGCCTTTCAACTCATGCCACCTCCGCCACGGACTTGCGAATCTTCTGCCACACTTCTTTCCTCCACCCCTACCCCTGCTGCAGTGGGCTCAGGTATTCTGGTCCCTCTTCCAAAGGTTGTTGCCTAGGCCTCTGACGCCAGGTCCAAAATCGTATATTATCACCTCAATGAGGGGAGGGCACTTTTGCAAGCACAACATACAATCAGTTGTCTGAGTTTAACCTGCTATTATCAAAGACTTGGGACAAAATTGGTTCAATACAGAGAAGGTGAAGATATGAATGTAGCCAAGCCCACAGCTCTGCAGATGTCTGAAGGACCATTCGCCAGAGCCAACATGGCTCACCCCTAGTGGAGTTAGCGCTCATTCCTAGTTGGCACCATACATCTCAGGCCTGAAAGTCCTGGAGAATGACTCCAGAGGAGGAGATGGCGGGCGAGTTGTGACATGTGACGGGAGCGGATGCCATCCTTATGATTTATATATGTCACTGTCACTGTGTCGAGGAGGCTGGACCTCATCGATATTCATCAAACTTATCTTATCTCAGACCTGTCACAAAAAAATGCAAGGATACAAAATCCGACTAAGGGGTAGTCGTGGCCTAATGGTGAGGGAGTTGAGCTTGTAGCCTGAAGGTTGCCGGTTCGATTCCCACGCTGGCAGGAATTGAAAGTGGGGATTCGATACCATGACTAAAGTGCTCTTGAGAAAGGCACCTAACCCCTTATTGCCTCACTAGTAAGTCGCTTTGGATAAAAGCATCTGCTAAATGACTAAAATTGTAAATGTAAAAATGTTTATGTCTGCTAGGGCTTGGGTGTGAAAAGCTGATCCCTGAATGAGGTCAAATGGATCCGCAGTCTAACTATTTTACAGTTAACATGTCTTTTCTTCTCCGGCAAAAGGCCGGCAAAACCCCATCACCACCTCCACGCGGTGCCAGCTGGATTCCAACCAACGGTGAGGGTCTTTGGTATCAGATGAAGTGACCCATCGGCCAAAGTATTTCTGTGTCGCATCTATGGCAATGTCAAATCAACCTTTGGATCAAGCTAGGGGGTACCCCGGAGGCAACGCACGCCGTCCTCGCCCAAACGATGTGAGAAGTGGATGAGGGCTACCTGCTGAAGGACGGGGCTGACCAAAGAAGTTAGTCCAGCTACAATTGGGAATGCTCAACATCGGAACATTGACAAGGAGAAGCTGAGAATTGACAGCCCCTCTAAAGGCCCGTCGTATCGACATTGCATGCATCCAGGAACTGAAGTGGAGACAAGCGAAAGGAGATTGAAGAAGGATACATACTGTTTTACAATGGTGAAAGAAACACCAAAAACGGCCTCGGAATTGCTGTCAGCGGAAACCTACGAGACCATGTTGTGGCTGTCCACCGTGTCTCTGACCACCTCATGTCCATCAAAATTGATTCAAACCTTGCTGCGACTAAGGGTGGTGTCCTGTTATGCACCACAGCCTGGCTGCCCTGCAGATATCAAATAAGAGTTCTGGGAACAACTTGATGGACACAAGCAATCGATCAATAGAGAAGAGCAGTTAGTGATTGGCGGAGATCTCAATGGCCACATCGGAAATATCTCGGATGGATACCCTCGAAACCATGGCGGCCAAGGATATGGCATTCAGAGCGAAGAAGGAGGCAGAGCCCTGGATTTCTCAGAAGCCCATGATCTTGTCCTTGTCAACACCTTCTTCAAGAAGAGGCCGTCCCACCTAATCACCTACGCCAGTGGTGGGAGATTCAACCAAATCGACTACTGGCTGGTCAAGAGGGATAAGCTGAAAACGGTGACCAATGCCAAAGTCATACCATCGGATAACGTCTCCCCACAACATCGCATACTGGTCATGGACATGAAAATGGACATTGGCCAGCGACAACGCCCACCAATAACGGGACAGCAGAGAATTAAGTGGTGGCGGATGAAAGAAAGCAAGGATCAGTTAAGATATGCCTTTAGCCAGATCGATGTGAATACCAACCAACCGGGGAATGCAATTTGGGAAGAACTCACTGGTCAACTGCGCACGGCAGCGTCAGAAGCACTGGGGCTAACCAAGCAGAGAAAGCGCTTTATCGACAAGCAAGTATGGTGGTGGAATGAAAAAGTGCAGCAAGCAGTGAAACAGAAAAAGACAGCTTTCAAGAATTGACACCAAATGCTCGCGGATCTAGACTACCAAAACTACAGAAACTTCAAATCAGCAGCAAAGCGAGCAGTAGCAGCGGTGAAATCAGCCCAATACAACCAACTGTATGTCAGACTAGATACCCCTGAAGGTGCCAACAAGAGCTACAGACTGGTAGATGCGCGCAATGGCTTGACCCAGAATATTGGTCAGGTCAAATGCATCAAGAATGAGAACCATACAGTTCTCAGAGACCCGCCCACCATCCTTCAACTCTGGAGTAACTATTTCTCTGGAATCTGCAACCAGGAATTTCCCCACCCACCAATTATTAGCGCTGAACCCATCCCTGGCTCCGTTCTGCCCATTACCATCACAGAAGTGGAACAAGCCATTAAGAGAATGAAGAATGGAAAAGCGACCGGACCAGACAATATCCCCAATGAAGCCTGGAAGATCCTTGGCCGCCAGGGTGCTGTCCATCTCACCCAGCTCTTTAACACTATCATGAACAGGTGAGATGTGGCAGAATGTTCAATTTACCGGCCTATTCGACTCCTGTGCCATGCAATGAAGATCTTCGAACGACTCCCGGACATGAGGATTAGGAATATCATCACCCTCTCACCCAACCAATGTGGTTTCGTCAAAGGATGCGGCACGACAGATGCCATATTCGCGGCAAGGCTCCTATTGGAAAGGCACAGGGAAAAGAATAAAACGATCTATGTGTAATTTCTCAATTACAGTTGGAACATCACCACCATTCCCCATCAGTGTCGGAGTGCACCAAGGATCGGCCTTATCACCCCTTCTGTTCATCCTATGCATGGACACGATCACAGCCGACCTGCACACGCCTTTGCCATGGTCACTCCTCTACGCAGATGACGTCTTCCTCTCGGATGAAGAGAGAGGAGAAGCAGAAAGACAGACGCACTTATGGAAGGAACGTCTGGACGAAAATGGGATGAGGCTCAACATCAAAAAGACAGAGTACATGGAATGTGGGCCCCAAACCGACGGCACCATCAGCATTAATGAGGAAGATCTGAAAAAAGTAGTGGTCTTTAAGTACCTGGGCTCCACCATCAGCTCAGATGGCATCATCACAAGCAATGCAAGATCACATGGATGAAATGGAGGCAAATCACCGGAGTGCTTTTTTTTCCAAGATATACAAGACCATCATCCGCCCGGTGGCACTCTATGGATCTGAGTGTTGGCCAGCCACATCTGCACATGAACAAGCCCTTCACACTATGGAAATGAGGGTGCTCAGATGGAGCCTTGGACTCACTCGATGGGGCTGTGTCATGAATGAAGACATCCGGAAGCGACTTGGTGTGGCCCCCATTATGGACAAGATGCTTGAAGCAAGACTGCGGTGGTATGGCCATGTGATATGAAGCGAGGCATTATCAGTGGCCAAGATTGCCATGCACATTGAGCCAGGGGGCCGCCGTCCATGCGAACGTCTGAAAAAGCGGTGGATGGATCGCATAAAGGAAGACATGAAGTTGGTCAAAGTATCCCCCGAAGATGCTCTAGACCGCGCCAAATGGAGAAGACAATGCCAAAAAGTGGACCCTGCACCACAGCGGGAACAATGCTTGGAAGAGAGATGTCTTTTCTTCTCCACCTGTTTTTGTGTGACCCTGCTGACCCAGTGAAAGTTTTTGCTGTCATTTACTGCAATTTCTACTGTATCTCATTAGTTTTACATCCTTCTCATTGGCATTTAATAATTTTTAAAGAGTTAAAAGCCTTTTTTTTAGCTCATTTTGCCTGTAAAAGAAAATATACCTAATAATTCTGAATATGAGGTGTTTTTCATTTTCAGCCTTCATGAACAATTAGGGGTTTCGCAATATACTGGTATTGACAATAATCGTGATATTCAAACCATGAAATATCAACATATAGTGTTAATTTAGGGTGTGACAATATACCAGTATTGGCGATAACCACGATATTTAAAATGAATTGGACTCTTATGATATCATGACACATAAATACTCCAGCGCCAGTAACTGCTTGGCATCTCAAGTGGCAGTATTGCACTTTAATGTTGACACCTGTCAAACAAGAACAAGAAGAAGACACTCACAGCTACTCTGTCCACACCTGAAAAAAGTAAGCTTGCCAGTATGGGAGTTTTTCGGACAGCGAAGCAGCGGGACCGCGCTCTTGTTTGTCTTTGTTTGTCTTGTGTGTGTGGTAACGGTGCGCTGTGAGAGAGCGCACCGTTACCACAGCTGGTAAGAGCGGCAAGAGCGAGTGCACACTACAGGCTGTACTTTTCCCTGTCTGTGTGCCGCGGTCTCCCCCTGCGTGCTTCGGCACTTGAAAGAGCAGTTCCTAAAAGAGCTCACATGAGTTTCTGGATGTGGTCGTTTCCTGTCGTCTCGGGATGGTCACCAGCGCTGCATCGCGTGTTTGGGCTTAGAGCACACGGAGGCAGCATTTGTGGATGAGTCATGCACCCTCTGTGCGAAGATGACCATCGCGGAATTGCGGTCTAGGCCAGTGCCACTGCCCCGAATTAATCCTCCTCAAAGGGTTGCTTTGGGCGGCGACACTGGTAATTTGAGGATTACAGTGAGCGCGCTTCCCTCGGGGAACCAACCCTCTGGGAACCCTCACTCCTCCCGCACTCTGCAGCCAGTAGAGCTGCTGGGGGAACGTGGTGGATCGCCCCAGAGGTGTGTACCATCCGTATCCTTCGGGGCTCCCAGGACGACCAGATGTCGATTGCTGCATCAGAGGGTGAGCCTGATACTTTCGAGGATGATGATTCGGCGCAGCTGCCTCCCTCGGGAATGGTAGCTGTGCCCAAGTCGGACTGTTGTTAACTGTTAATGTTGTGTCTGTTTTATTTTCAAAAGAGCAGTTTCCTCCATCTCCGGGTCCGAAGAGGACTCCTAGAGCAGTGGGAGGGCTAGAACCTCACCACTCTCATCCTCCTCTTCTGTCGCCAGCGGACAGCACCGCGCAGCAGGCAGCCAAGGCTTCGCCTGCTCCCACTGTCCTTCCGTGGAACCAGGTAAGTGCACAGCAAGGTACGGTACAGCACACTCTGACCCCGCCTCAGGCCGCCTCGCAAAGAGAGCCTCCCGGGCTGTGTCCCTGCGTTCCACCTCGCTGCCCCACGGCGGGTACGCCTGCGGTCCCTTTGGTTCCGCTTGTACAGTCACTGAGAGCCTGGTTAGCGCTCCCCAGTCCGTCTCGCTGGCTCATTCGGACCATCAGGCTCGGCTATGCGATTCAGTTCGCCCGCCGTCCCCCAAGGTTCAGGGGCATCCACTTCACTTCAGTGAAAGCTACTGATGCTCCTGTCTTGCGTGCAGAGATCGCGGTCCTACTGGCGAAGGACGCGATAGAGCCAGTCCCTCCAGCCGATATGAAGTCGGGGTTCTACAGCCCCCACTTCATTGTACCCAAGAAAAGCAGTGGGTTAAGGCCGATCCTGGACCTGTGAGTTTTGAGTCTTCACAAGCTACCGTTCAAAATGCTCTCGCAGAAACGCATTTTTGAGTGCATCCATCCCCGAGATTGGTTTGCAGCGATCAACCTGAAGGACGCGTATTCGATCCTTCCGTGACACAGGCCATTCCTGCGATTTGCGTTCGAAGGTCGAGCATATTAGTACAGAGTCTTACTCTTTGAGCTGGCCCTGTCTCCCCGCATCTTCACAAAGGTCGTGGAGGGAGCCCTTGTTCCCTTGAGAGAACAGGGTGTTCGCATCCTCAACTCTCTAGACGACTGGCTCATTTTAGCTCAGTCGCAGGATCATTCGTGCGAACACAGGGATTTGGTGCTCAGACACCTCAGCCAGCTGGGTCTTCAGGTCAACTGTGAAAAGAGCAAACTCGCCCCCGTGCAGAGGATCTCTTTTCTCGGTATGGAGTTGGACTCGGTCGAACAGACAGCATGCCTCACAGAGGAACATGCTCAGTCGGTGTTGAACTGCCTGAATACGTTCAACGGCAGGACGGCTGTCCCACTGAAATTCTTTCAGAGGCTCCTGGGGCATATGGCGGCCGCAGTGGCAGTAACTCCACTCGGTCTGCTTCATATGAGACCACTTCAACACTGGCTCCACGACCGAGTCCCGAGATGGGCGTGGCAATGCGGCACTTTCCGGGTGGCAATCACTCCAGAGTGCCGCTATACCTTCAGCCCATGGTCGGACCCTTTTGTTTCTTCGGGCTGGAGTGCCCCTAGAAAAGGTGTCCCGGCATGCTGTGGTTTTCACGGATGCCTCGGCCACCGGCTGGGGCGCCACATACAATGGGCATGCAGTGTCAGGGTTGTGGACGGGCCCCCAACTGCAGTGGCACATCAATTGCCTTGAGTTGTTGGCAGTACCTCTCGCCCTGAGTCGCCTCAAGGGGCCGCTTCAGGGCAGGCATGTACTGGTCCGTACAGACAACACTGCGACCGTTGCGTACATCAGCCGTCAAGGTGGTCTACGCTCCCGTCGCATGTCACAACTAGCCCGCCATTTCCTCCTCTGGAGTCAGAAGCATCTGAGGTCGCTTCGTGCCATTCACATCCCCGGTGTGCTCAACCGTGTGGCCGACGAGCTCTCACGAGCTGCGCTGCCGGGAGAGTGGCTACTCCACCCCCAGGTGGTCCAGCTGATCTGGAGAAAGTTCGGAGAGGCCCAGGTAGACCTGTTTGCCTCTCCAGAAACCTCCCACTGCCGGTTGTTTTACTCCCTGTCCGAGGGAACACTCGGGACAGACGCACTGGCGCACAGCTGGCCCCAGGGCCTCCGCAAATATGCGTTTCCCCCATTGAGCCTACTTGCACAGACACTGTGCAAAGTCAGGGAGGACGAGGAGCAGGTCATGTTAGTTGTGCCCTATTGGCCCAACCGGACCTGGTTCCCGAAGCTCTCACTCCTTGCGACAGCCCCTCCCTGGCCCATTCCTCTGAGGAAGGACCTTCTTTCTCAGAGACGGGGCACCCTCTGGCACCCGCGTCCAGACCTCTGGAAACTCCATGTCTGGTCCCTGGACGGGACGCGGAGGTTCTAGGTGACTTAACCGAGGTACTTAACACCATCACTTCGGCACGTGCACCATCTACGAGATGTGCTTACGCCCTGAAGTGGAACATGTTCGTTGGGTGGTGCTCTTCTCGCCGAGAAGACCCCCGAAGATGTTCAATTGGAGTCGTGCTTTCCTTCTTGCAGCAAGGGTTGGAGCGTAGGCTGTCCCCCTCCACCCTCAAGGTCCATGCTGCTGCTATATCTGCATACCATGACCACATAGATGGCAAATCTGTTGGTAAGCACGACCTGGTCGTCAGGTTCCTTAGGAACTTAAAGATTCTGTCTATGAAGACTTTGCTGCTGGCTGCATTGGCCTCCATCAAGAGGGTAGGGCACCTGCAGTCTTTTTCGGTCAACGAATCGTGCCTAGAGTTCGGGCCGGGTGACAGCCACGTGGTAATGAGACCCCGGCCTGGCTATGTGCCCAAGGTTCCTACCACTCCCTTCAGGGACCAGGTAGTGAGCCTGCAAGTGCTGCCCTCGGAGGAGGCAGACCCAGCCCTGGCTTTGCTCTGTCCAGTTTGCGCTTTGTGACTGTACGTAGACAACTCAAAGCTTCAGGACCTCAGACCAGCTCTTTGTCTGTTATGGAGGCCAGCAGAAGGGAAAGGCTGTCTCCAAGCAGAGGATGGCCCACTGGATAGTGGATGCCATCGCCCTGGCTTACCAAGCTCAGGGCGTGCCCTGCCCGCTCAGGTTGCATGCACACTCCACTAGAGGTGTTGCATCCTCCTGGGTGCTGGCTCGTGGGGCCTCGCTGACAGACATCTGTAGAGCTGCGGGCTGGGCGACACCTAACACGTTCGCTAGGTTCTATAACCTTCGTGTTGAGTCGGTCTCTTCCCATGTTCTCGCCTCAGGTCAGAGGCACAGAGAGGCCCCGGCTTAGTGTCGGCTTGCTGCACTTATATGTGCTTATTCTCCAGAGAGTCCCTACAAGGCAGACCCTGTCGAGTCCTCCGATCTCCCATCGGCAGCCGACGTGGCGGAACGTCTGGCACCAGGCCTATACTCCGCTGCATCCTTGAGAACCAGATTTAGGCTGGGTTCCATATGAGTGACCCTATATGTCTGGTTCCACGGTTGCTCCTAATCGAAGCCCGTGTCTTTCCCTCTGGGAGAACCCACCTCTCATCGAGTGGAGTCACCCCAGTTCTTCCATATGACAACCCCACGGTTAGTCCATTATTCTTCCACATAACTCCTTCGGGGAAGAATTTGGCTTCCGCAGAGTCTCAGGTCGATTGAGATTGAGAATGCAAGAAGTGTGTTTATTGATCCTTCTGTTTTTTGGGTAAAAAAGAAAAACTAAATGAACAAAGTAAAATTTAATTTGACCCCAAGGTTTCTATATATATCACGATATATCAATATCATGAATTCTTTTGGCCACAGTGGTGTGAGAAATCTGATATTGTGACAGCCTTAACAGTTAAATATAACTTATAAATGATTGAATATAAAATTAATAATAGTTATTAAGATTAATGTGCTTTGGATTTGGTAAGATGTGCCTGGAAAAAATATGATCAGAAAATCAATTAGCCTAATAAATCTGCACATACTGTAGTTAAGAACTAGAAATACATTTACTAGTTAAGAAAATTGTTGTATTTACTAATTGACAAAACAGATAATCCACTGAAATCTATAGCTGCCTGCAGGCATCTGTTTTCCCTCTCTATCTGTAAGGATAACTGAAACTGCAGTAGCAACATAGTCAGAGCAACAGTCTGCCTTGAGTCGCCCATGTTGCGTTTGTCTGGAGGCTAAAGTGCACCGTTATCAGAATCTTTCTCTTGCTCTGCCCTGTCAGGAACCCTCAGCATCACCAACTCATAAACAAACTCTGAATGTTTACTCAGACTGCTTACATACACATAAACAAACCCAGTGGCTCTAGTCCAAAGATCACAAATTATTGGTACTGTCTCAGGTTTTTGATTAAATGAATGATTAAAATGTGTGTAGATCAGCTTTATATAGTTCAGATTTTTTTCAGCTACTAAATGGTACAAAATCTCAGAGTTGGTGTTGCACAGAAACAGCAAAGAGTGTAAAGACTGTAAAACAACCAAAATGTTCTCTTGATGGTCCTTGTGCCAAAGTATCCAATGAGGTACAGATGGAACACAAATAAGTCATAATAATAACTAAGAACAATAACTAAGAACACATATCAGTCATTTCGGAAAACCTTGCATTTATCTCTTTTTAACTGAACCAGCTCTTTAGTTGTTGGCATGAAGACTATGAATCAAAAGACTTTTGGTCGTGATTGACCATGTTTTTGTGGGCAGGTTATGCTATCATATAACCACACAGTTATGTTATTATTTGCCTCCCTAGTCAATGGAGATGCTGACGGGTTCCGAGAAAGGTCCACCAAGGTGTGTCTCTCTTGACCAAATAGATGTTATAAACCTGAGGCTATAATTCACATAGAGACTATATTCTCATTCGAACTTCTGTTAGTGGTGCTGGTCAAATCCACAGCTTCATCGACATAAAGATTTGGCCATTGGCTTCTGAATAAATTGTGTTTGTCTAACATTTGATATTCAATGTGTTGCATTTGAACAACATGTCATAATTGCAGCTCTGCTGTATCACTCGTTATATGAACTAGTCTTATTGTCAAGATAATTTTGACCTGTGCATCAATTATGACAGTGAGAGTCATTCGGTTTCTGAGGGAGGGGAGAAAGTGCACCATTAGAATCCAATTTTTCTGTCGTGACATTGTGTTATTAGAAGTCTTTTGTGTTCCACACTGGTTTACTGGGCTGTATGTGAAACACTCAAATTTAAGTCAATTGCAGCCTGGTGAAGTCCCAGCCTCCATCGTCCTTGATTGAAAACAAGCCATCTTTGTGTAGACTTGACCTTTAGTGCTTCTCTAAAGAACCAGCTATTTACATGACTGGGTTAGCTGCATGTATAATGGTAAGGGCTGTTCTGAGTAAATGCAAATAGCTCTGTGAAAGACTACCAATCCATCCCATAAAATGAAAATGAGCTCTTAAATCCTTCGGTGGAGAATGAGTTTTCACATTCTGACATTTTAGAGAGTTACACAATAGAAGGATTCAGGCCATTTACTGTAGCATTTTCAAGTTTAAGAATGCTTTTTAAATCATTCATTCTGTATTGACTAACAATTCAAATACATTTGAAGCTACATGAGTTGTGTTTTAGTTTTGTTTTTGTTTACATATAAGATGTCTACAATATCTTATCAACTGAGGGCAATATAATAAGTTAATTCACCATAATACACACTGTCATAATCTCTCATGAAAACACATAAAATTAAGCATTTTGTCCTGAAGGTTAAAAAATAACCAACAACCTATTCCAGGCACAGCAGTACAGACAAAGCTACTGTACCAACTTTCTCAGACAGCACTAAGAAATCTGTTCAGCTTGCCCTGGCCATAAAACAACAATAACCTCTTTATGATAAAATCCACCCTGCTGCCAGCTCAGTCTCTCCTTTCCCTTTCAGGCTGAATAAAAGTAGGAAGAAGTGAGGTTCCTAAAGCAGAGAAAATGGAGTCTTGTATGTGTGTGTGAATCAGATAAGAGAATGAGCAGGATAATTAAACTCACAGTAAAGGGGGAGTGCAGGAGAAGAGTGTGAGCAAGAGATGGGAGAGAGCAAGAGAACAACTGTGCTTTCTCCTTGTGTAAACTCACACAAACTGTCAGCCTGTCCACCTCTCAGGGTGATTGTCCCTTTCTTGTTTTCCTCATAAAAACTACACAAGAAAGAAAGAAAAAAGGAAGAAATATGTTCAAAAAACTATTCAGAAGAATCTACTTTTTGTGATCTCTTCTGTTTACAGGACTTTCTGGAGAGTAGTTATTTTTACAAAGCTATGCTTGTAGAAAGCAAAACTTATATTTCAGACACAAATATTGTTAATTATGTATTTTTAGTGTACCAATGACGATAGTTAAGAAAGGAAGCCAAGTCATAATCAAAAATTCAAGGTTTCTGAATTCATTGACAATGTCAATTGACAATGATTTCATCGCTTGCGAATTAGGACTTTTTTTTTTTTTTTGCCTCAGAAACGCAGTCACATATGTTGCCACCTATTGGTGTATCATGTAACAGGAAAAATCCTGTGTCTGGAATGTGCAAAGAAACCGAAACTAAATATATCTAAATAATATACAAAATAATATAAATATATATAAATAGATATTTTTGTTTAAGAGTGAACACACTCATTTCCATTGTTTAATTATTTTAATGAACACCCACACAACAAACACACATTAACATCAAAATGTCAATGTCAGCAATAACAAAGAGTTGGTTCTCTTGATAATAAAAGATGTCAAGACAATGACAGAAAGTCTCCCATATGTTTCCGTCTTAATAGAGTTCCCTCAAACTTAAACACCCTTTCACAGGAAGTTAACCAAAGCACCTGGTGCAGCCATCAGAGATAAAGACGGGATGGTTTAACTAATTGGTATGTGGCAGTGGGGGAAATAATTGGATGATCTGAGGCACTGTCTGATGGCAGGAGAGAGAAAGAGCTGTCTGAAAGGACAGCTTTCTGCAGCTCTGTGGGGAATTATCTATAAAGCGTTTATATTTATTCTCCTTTTCTTTCTCTGAGCACAGATAAACAGAGTTTTTCTGTGACTCATGTGTCAAGGCCGTGAAAGAGAGCCATGATTAATGTTCTCTGCTCCTTTTTCAGGCACTATTATACCTCCCCCTCCCATCACACACACACATCCTCAAGACTCTTTCTTTACAGCCCACATAGAGTACATTGATTGTGTTTAATATGCTGTAATTCTCATTGCTTAATATAGACACAATGTCAGATGATTGTAGCTCGCCATGGTAGAGGTTAAATTGAGATACCAGAATTACCAGCAAGCAATAATGTCTGGAATATTCATTTTTACTGTAACCCTTATCATTGGAAATTGTGTGGTAATGTCATAACTTAAAAGGCAGGCTGCTTTCAAAGCTATTTAAGATGACGACTCGTGTCTTTTTAATAAACTGAGATGGCCAATTTCAAATCAGTAATATTATGAATTTGCTGATTTGAAACAGAACTGAAGGATACTGCTTCTAAGGCAAAAATAGCAATTATACAATGTCTCATACTTCAGTTTTTAAAAAAAGTCTTCCTTCTTTAAATTGTCTCTGCATAAGTCATAAAGGGCTAAGCAATTCTTATCTGTGAATAAAAGCTTCAGTAATTGAGTTTTATCTTTATCAAACACACAGGCTAAAAACATTAACCTCACATTTAAACTATGCCTATTTCATGCCACACTGCACCTTATCAGTTTAGTTTTAACTATAAGAAAGATCTTATCAGCTGAATAACACCTGTTTTGAGCTGCTATCTAGGACATATCGACAGCAGGGCTGATTAAAGCATTATTTGAATGCTGTCTTTTTGCAGCAGTTGCATGTGTAAAATACACGTGCACACAGGAAGTTGAAACATAGCCAGCATTCTCTATTTTTATCTCATGCAAAATATATCAGTGATGCCACATCAAATCTATACAGACATCAAGCATTAATATAAGATTAGAAAAAAATACCTTTTTGAATGAGAAACAGACTGTGGTGTACTTGAGACAGAAAATCTATAATAAAAGTGTTTTATATTGTGTTCGCCTACAGCTGGCAACATTAAAGGTGTGGAGGTAGAGCGGTTTCATTCGCTGCTATGCACAGGATTTTATTGTTGTGTGAGATCTAAATCATGTTGTGCCAACATTTCACATTGTTGCATAGCAACAGCAGGATGAAATAACCCTAACGCTGTGGAAACGGGGCAATGTTTCACAGTGCATTTCTCTCCTCTGGATAAAGCAGCCCTGACGTCCCTTGAGAGGAAAAAGAAGGTAAAATCATGAGTAATGATCTAACGGCAAACAAAGACGGCTTTATAGCTTGAGCCAGATGGAAAATTCAATTTGGTGCAGATAAATAAATAACAAAATGCAATAATGTAAAACTGCACATAAAGCATGTGCACCTGGCACTGAGGGGAGCAGTCATTTAGGTAAAACCAATTTCAGTTGATATGAAAATATTCATTTTGTGCTTTGCACTACATCATGTTCAGCATGCTCAGTGTTGGTCTGCGTTAGAGTAAAAGCCAGAGGATAGACAATCATAATCCCTCACTGAACCCTCCTATTCAATCTCATGAAACCATAATATTCTTATTTTATATTTACATGGTGTACAAAATAATCATACATTAAACTCACATGTATGGCACACCAAAGAGCTACACCATTTAGAAAAGACTACACCGTCTAGTGTTTTAACATAGATTGTCATTTACCATACATGCTTTTTGGCTTTAAATAGACAAATGCTTAATAATTTATGATTGGATCATTATTGCGGTGACTATTTTGTTTCTAATATGATATAAGTTTGGCAATTGTTCTTCTAACCCTAATTGACGGAGTGTGTGGCTTTTCATTTCTTAAACAACCATGTAGGAAGACACATCATGGCCATATTCCAGGGTGACGATGTCAAGATTCATCAGGCTCAAATTGTGAAAGAATGGTTGGGAGTGAGCATGAAGAATCATTTTCACACATGAATTGGCACCTCAGAATCCAGACCTTAAATTCATTGAAAGTCTTTGGGATGTGCTGGAGTAGATTTTACAGAGAGCTTGACTCTACATTGTCAATACAAGATCTTGACCAAACATTAATGAACCTCTTTATGGTGTTATTTCCATCAAGAGGTGCATCAATTTTTGGTCAAGATTTTGTATTGACACTTTACAGAGTCAAGCACTCTATAAAGGCTACTGTGAGCCAGTTGGGCTACATCAAATTTTGCCAATTGAAATTGCGAATTGAAAATATGCCCAATGGAAACATGTCACTCTCGCAAAAACTGTATTCGGACCCCCTTAAATTTATCACTCTTTGTTATCTTGCAGCAATTTGCTAAAATCATTTAAGTTCATTTTTTTCCTCATTAATGTACACACAGCACCCCATATTGACAGAAAAACACAGAATTCTTGACATTTTTGTGTTTGATTAAACTGATTGGACTTGATTAGGAAAGCCACACACCTGTCTATATAAGACATTACAGCTCACAGTGCATGTCAGAGTAAATGAGAATCATGAGGTCAAAGGAACTGCCTGAAGAGCACAGAGACAGAATTGTGGCAAGGTACAGATCTGGCCAAGGTTACAAAAAAAATTCTGCTGCACTTAAGGTTCCTAAGAGCACAGTGGCCTCCATAATTCTCAAATGGAAGACGTTTGGGATGACCAGAACCCTTCCTAGAGCTGGCCATCCGGCCAAACTGAGCTATTGGGGGAGAAGAGCCTTAGTGAGAGAGGTAAAGAAGAACCCAAAGATCACTGTGGCTGAGCTCCAGAGATGCAGTCGGGAGATGGGAGAAAGTTGTAGAAAGTCAACCATCACTGCAGCCCTCCACCAGTCGGGGCTTTATGGCAGAGTGGCCCGACAGAAGTCTCTCCCCAGTGCAAGACACATGAAAGCCCGCATGGAGTTTTCTAAAAAAAAAAAAAAAAAAAAAAAAAAAAAAAAAAAAACCCTGAAGGACTCCAAGATGGTGAGAAATACGATTCTCTGGTCGTTATGTGTGGAGAAAACCAGGCACTGCTTATCACCTGTCCAATTTAGTCCCAACAGTGAAGCATGGTGGTGGCAGAATCATGCTGTGGGGGTGTTTTTCAGCTGCAGGGACTGGTTGCAATTGAGGGAAAGATGAATGCGGCCAAGTATAGAGACATCCTGGACGAAAACCTTCTCCAGAGTGCTCAGGACCTCAGACTGGGCTGAAGGTTTATCTTCCAACAAGACAATGATGCTAAGCACACAGCTAAAATAACGAAGGAGTGCCTTCACTGACTTAAACCCAATTGAGCATCTCTGGAGAGACCTAAAAATGGCTGTCCACCAACATTTACCATCCAACCTGACAGAACTGGAGAGGATCTGCAAGGAGGAATGGCAGAGGATCCCCAAATCCAGGTGTAAAATCTGTTGCATCTTTCCCAAAAAGATTCATGGCTGTATTAGATCAAAAGGGTGCTTCACCTAAATACTGAGCAAAGGGTCTGAATACTTAGGACCATGTGATATTTCAGTTTTTCTTTTTTAATAAATCTGCAAAAATGTCAAGAAAAAAATTAACTTGATTTTAGTAAATAGCTGCAATATAAAAAAAGAGAGAAAAAATCTAAGGAGATCTGAATATTTTCCGTACCCACTGTATATCACAAAAAAAAAAATTTGAGGTGGTTTTTCTGGCAATTTGAAAAAGGAATATTTCACAAAACTGCAATGCAATTTTTTGAGCATTCTTTAAAGATGTTTAAACTCATAAAAGACAAAATAATTATTATAATACTGGATTGTAAAGAACAAAGAAATGCACAATTTTTCAAGACCTCGAAGCAGATAGGAGGGAGAAACACCCACAAGCATGTCATATGTGGCCTATGTCTCCTTCAATTAAAAATAATAGCTAGAGCGGTGGCTGCAATATATTTAAATCCACTAAAATCTGTTACCATGATTTTTGGAATTACTTATCTTGAGAGGGAGAAGTTACATTTTAGTCACATAACATTGGTTAATGGAAACACTGTCCTTTCGCAATATTTTTCAATCGACATTTAGAAAATACTGCAAAAGTTTTGCACAAATCTGTAATGGAAACCTCCCTATTAAAAAATTTACTTCAGTTCAAATGAATCGTTTTTGCTGTTACCCAGTGAAACCTGTTCATCACTCTACACCTGTCACACTCCCGAATAGCAGCATCTCTCTTGGAATTTTTCAGGATGTAGTTCACAGAAGCAGGTGATGGGAGATTATGTAGACCAATGCACTGTGAGGTGCAGGGTCAGTGCTGAGAGTTGGTACTAACACATCAACGGTCTGTAATGGGCTTTAGGTCAGTGGTACCTGACTGTATTACAGCCTGAGGTGAT
This sequence comes from Opsariichthys bidens, assembly GCA_037194245.1. NCBI lineage: Eukaryota > Metazoa > Chordata > Actinopteri > Cypriniformes > Xenocyprididae > Opsariichthys > Opsariichthys bidens. The sequence goes on along the minus strand of CM074280.1, from coordinate 11,228,281 downwards.
TTTTGCACATGGTGTTGAATTTGTCACATCCGTCTAACCAGAGCTTAATGAGGTTGCTGTGAAATTGTGAGGTGAGTTATAATTTCAGCTACAGAATGCTGTCACATAATGTTGATAAAACCTTATTCAATCAGAAAAAGTGTACAGCAGCCATAAAAATGTAAGGGTCATAGAAAAGTAATTTATAGCTAAATAAATAAATAAATAAATAAATAAATACAATTTAGTTAAGAGTTTAGAACAAGAAAAATAAGTCTTATTATCTTGAAAAATTTTGATTCTCAAGTAAATGTATCTTCTTTAAAGATATTTAAATATTTTTTACTGGAAAGCCATACAAAAATACTTAAGAAAATGATTTATTTGCAGTTTTGCAGGGAGCACTCAAAACCCATAAATGAAATGTGCTTTCATGCACACTCTTACTACTGTCCGAGAAAGTCTTAGAATCCTTTCATGCCTCATTTGTTTAGATGGTTTTCACAAACTCTTGCACATTTCCTGAATCTTTTTGCCATGCTTTAGTGAATGTGAAAGCCCAAAACTCAGGTCCAGGCTAAATGTTTGAATTCTTGCTTTAAAATAAAGAGTAGCCTGGGAATAAATCTATAAGGATGTAGCTTGTTTTATCTTTTTCATATCCAAACCCTAAGAATAGATTGTATAAATTACTTGACAATAATGGATGCCCTGTCTAACATCAGCATCAGAGGGTGAATCAGGCATATTTCATCACGATTTGACATAAATCACCTCCAGGCTATTTATAAACTCTATATAGTAGATAATCTGTAGATAAGTCCAAGGTGTTGCACTGAATATTTTCACATTTTCTTTAGGGTATGTTTTAATTAGGAAATATCACGTCAGTGTGACTGTTTTGCACTACAAAGATACAACATGGGTAGTCGTGGGCTTGTAATCTGAAGGTTGCAGGTTCGATTCCCACGCCGGCAGAAATTGAAAGTTAATAATTGAAAGATTGTGAATAAACAGCACTCTCTCCACCTTCGATACCATGACTAAAGTGCCCTTGAGCAAGACACCTAACCCCAAATTGCTCCCCTTGTAAGTCGCTTTGGATAAAAGCGTCTGCTAAATGATGAAAAAAAAAAAACAACAGTTTAATAAACAAGAATTGCATAACTTACATTATTGTGTTCAGTATGTATTTTTGTTCTGCCAACAAAAATAGTTCCAAACTAAATTACTACAATATCAAGGCATGTATCTCAGACCAAATAATGTTTTGATGAATGATTCACTACTATTAAGCAAATTGTATTAATTATCAATTTGTCGCAGTCACGTGTCACCAAATTCAGCAAATTACATAGGAAATGGGGAACAGGGGGAAAAAATAAACCATGTTTTATAATTATAATTATAATTAATAAAAACTATGGTTTACTATGTTTGTTTTTAAATGAAAAAAAATCTGTCAATGTTACTGCAACTGGCAGCAACATTTTGCAGTTTATGATGAAGTTATAGTTGGGGGAAGGAATTTGAAGTGTTTACTCCATCAAAATATGTTAGCAAAATATTTTAGGATAAGTTTTGAATTATTGTGCTCCCCTCTTAATCCGCATCGTCTACAACACTGGCACTTGTTCATTGAAATCTAGTTAAACAGACTTGCTTGCTGTCAGGATAATCCTTTATGCAAAATGGAAATACTTGCATGAATTTGTGACAATTATAGGGATGTATACAACCATAAGATGCAAGTTGTGTGTTGTGTGTTTCCTAACTCCATTAAATAAACAAATCACAATCAATGTCAAAATAAATGGCAGAACACCCCTACGCTCCCAAAGCACAAGCAGTAACTTAATTACATCAGTTCACAATGATATATTTGAATTATTTACAAAAAAACAACAAGTGGTTTGGAATTCTGTCGATAGAAGAAGGAATCTGGAGCTCTTCATGCCAGAAGGCCAACGTCAGAGTGAGCTTGCCATTTTCCAAGAGCGCCACCATTTTGAGACAGAGCATCAGCAACCAATTCCTGAACAGACATGTAGAAAAACTCCACACAAAAAAAAACACAGATGCCAAATTTCATAACACCCACACACACAAAAAATGATTTTCAGACAAAACTAAAAGAACGAGATAAGGCATCTATTAGTACATTGTCCTTGCCCTTTTTATAACGAATCTTAAGATTGAAATCTTGAATAAACGACGAATAATTTGTTGATTTGTATTGTGCACAAGAGACAAAAATACTAGTGGATTGTGATCAGTAACAAGCACAGGACTTGATCCCACATACACTTCACCAGTAGTTCATTCACTTCACTATATACTCTTCACACTGACCAGCACAAGCAACTCCTTCTAACCCCTGGATATCCGATGCGCTTTGTGAAGACCGGACCACACTCAGGGCAGCAGAAAGGAAATGTCGCAAATCACAAGACCCATCTGACCTAGGTTCGTACCAAGATCTGCTATCATCTTTTTCTGGTGGAGTTCATGCTGCTAAGTCCTCATACTTCCACGACAAGATCAACGGCCCTAAAAACACACGCTCACTCTTCAAGTATTCAACGCACTCCTCTGTCCCCCTCCACCACCTCCCACCACATCTTTAACTGCTGATCAATTTGCCAATTTCTTCACCGACAAGACATCTTCCATGAGTAGCCAGTTCTCTACACCACCCACACAGGAACTCAGCCCCTCCTCATCCACTAATCTTTTCTCTTCCTTCTCCCTTCTCACGGAGGCGGAAGTATCAAAACTTCTCCTCTCCACTCATCCCACCACCTGCCCTCTAGACCCCATCCCCTCACACCTTCTACAAGCCATCTCTCCCACTCTTTTACCAGCACTTACACACATTATTAACTCGTCTCCACACAGGCACTTTCCCTACCACATTCAAGCAGGCTCGAGTAACCCCACTGCTTAAAAAACCCACGTTAAACACATCACTCGTAGACAACTACAGACCTGTCTCTCTCCTACCATTCATGTCAAAAACACTTGAACGAGTTGTGTTCAACCAGGTGTCATCCTTCCTCACACAGAACAACCTTCTGGACGTCAACCAATCTGGTTTCAAGAGCGGCCATTCCACCGAGACTGCGCTACTGTCCGTCACGGAATCCCTGCGAATTGCAAAGGCTGATTCCAAATCATCTGTTCTCATTCTACTGAATCTATCTGCTGCATTCGACACCGTAAATCATCAAATTCTTCTGTCCACCCTCTCGTCATTTGGCATTTCAAGTGCTGCGCTTCAGTCGTTTGAGTCCTATCTCACAGGTAAGTCTTTCAGAGTCGCCTGGGGAGGGGAGGTATCCAAACCTCATGAACTGATCACTGGGGTTCCTCAGGGTTCAGTTCTTGGTCTCCTCCTATTCTCCATTTATACTACATCACTGGATCCCATCATACAGGCACATGGTTTCTCCTACAACTGCTATGCTGATGACACACGACTCTACCTGTCATTCCAACCAGATGATTCCACAGTAGCTGCATGGATCTCAAGCTGTCTGGCGGATATCTCGATGTGGATGGAAGAACACCACATGCAGCTCAGCCTGGCAAAGACTGAGCTTTTAGTCTTCCCTGCCATTCCTACTCTACAACACGACATCAACATACAGCTTGGTACAACCACCATTACCCCATCAAAGTCGGCCAGAAATCTTGGAGTTATCTTTGATGACCAACTGACCCTCAGAGATCACATCTCAAAGACGGCGCAGTCATGCAGATTTGCACTTCGCAACATCAGGAAAATCCGGCCCTTCTTGACTGAGCACGCATCACAACTGCTTGTCCAGGCCCTGGTCATTTCAAGGCTTGATTACTGCAATGCTCTTCTGGCTGGTCTGCCATCAAGTGCAATCAAACCTCTTCAAATGATCCAGAACGCTGCTGCACGTCTTGTCTGCAACGAGCCTAAGAGAGCCCACGTCACGCCCCTCTTCACCTCTCTGCACTGGCTACCCCTTGCTGCTCGCATCAAGTTCAAAGCGCTGATGCTTGCTTACAGATCCACCACAGGCTCTGCACCTTCCTACCTCCACACATTGCTACAACGCTACGTCCCCACCAGAAGCCTGCGATCACTAAAGGAACGAAGGCTTGTGGTACCGTCACAGAGAGCCACAAAATCACTCTCCAGAACATTCTCGTTCACTGCTCCCTGCTGGTGGAATGATCTCCCTACTTTCATCAGGAACGCAGAATCCCTGGCAATATTCAAGAGACAGCTGAAAACTCATCTCTTCCGTGAACACTTAATCCCCTCATAAAAATAAAAAAAAAACCTTTCCTTCCCTTTTCCCTTCCTACTCTAGCTTAGGGTACTGAGCAATGTATGAAACTTGTATTGTTAGCACTTCCTGTGTTTATGCCAATTCATGAAGAATCGCTTGTTTGTTTTCCTCACTTGTAAGTCGCTTTGGATAAAAGCGTCTGCTAAATGACTCAATGTCTAAATGTCTAAATGACTTCAAAATGTTGTACCTCCAGTAATAAAGCAAGGTTTTCTTTTTTGACAACACTATAGTGTCACTGATGTTTCAGAAACTTTTTTGAGAAGTACGCTACGGGATGGTCAACTCCACGAACATCATCTTGCAAAAGAACTGCTCCAGCTCCAGTAGCACTAGCGTCTACATTTAGTTTAAACGAACGACACAACAAATGTTTTATAGCTTCAAATGCATGTTGACATTCATCAGACCATAGAAATTTTTGCGAGGCACAAAGATTGGTTAACGGTAGAGCCACATCAGAGAAATACCAGCAAAATGCTCTATAACAGCCAGCCATTCCTAAGAAATGACAAAGATCATGCTTGGTTTGAAGCAGGGCCAGTTCTAGACACTGACACTTTCTAAAACACTGGAAACAAATATTATTTCTTACCTTTATAACATCTGTTATTAAAATTTATATATTTTATTTTTATATGTCCATATTAACTAAGGTAATCTCTTATTTGTATGTTGGGGATGCTGTCATGTGTGTTTTTTTGTTTGATTTGTTTTTTGTAGTAATTTGTTCAGTAATTTATATAGAGTAGCCTAACACACTCAACAGGGCTACAGTAAAATTCATTAAATGAACTTCATTCCTTAATTATTTTGTGGACGGGATTTCCCCCTCCTATTGATTTATTGCTGTGGCATAAATACCTCGAATATGCGCTATACACTCTTAAAAATAAAGATTCTAAAAAGGGAGTTTTTACGGTGATGCCATAAAAGAACCATTTTTGGTTCTCCGTAGAACCTTTCAGTGAGCAGTTCTTAATGGAACCCATTTTGTTTTTCTTAGTGTGAAGAACATTCTAAAAGAATCTAAATAAACTTTTCCACGGTAAAGAACCTGTTATGGAAAGGTTCCATGGATTTTAAAGGTTCTTCATGTAACCACAGATTCCAATAAAGAACCTTTATTGTTAAGAGAGTATAAGCCTACACAAATCAACTGCTAGTAAAAGTGACAGAAACAAACTACTAAGCAGAAATAGGTCTACTTAATTACTTCATAAAATTGTACGCTTATTTTTTCATTAAATATAACAACAATATTTATGTTTTGAAAACTGAAAATAAGTATTATGTTAGAGCAGTAATGCAGAATTTAAAAGATTCAGAAGTACTTTTTTGAAACAAAAAAACACTCTAGTGCTGAAATATTCTAGCTCTTGAATACAAACTTTGCTTTCACTTCAGTATCTTGCAAGTCAGCTCCCGACGCGATGTCATTCACTATCTGCACAAATTCAAAGTGTCTAACAGTCTGGCTCACGCTCTTTTATACTCATAATCCGGCAAATGATTTATCCAGAAATGACGTGATCGACAGAACACGTTTATTTTTAGAAAACATTATAATCAGTCTAAACCAGATGATGACAACTCGCACACCTACATCACGAACTGCACTTCTTCGCGTGCCTGTTTTCGCTTTGCACCCCACGAAGGATGTTTGTTTCAGCACCATCATAATTCAATTCAGAAGTCAGTGAGCTGCAGAAAAGTTGCCTTTTCGTATCTTTTTTATTCAGAAGGTGGGACACACTTTGATACTTTTTGACGGTGACATAATTGATTTCACTACGTCTTTATCCAATAGAAAAAGAGCCTAGTATTTTGCTCCCCCATGTTACGGTTATGGAGGCCCCCCCTCCATGACCGAGGCCCTAGGCCACTGCCTGCTCTGCCTATAGGTAGCGCCGGCCCTGGTTTGAAGCACAGGAAAATCAACAATTGCTTGCACTTTCTGGGTGGCAGGACGTACTTGTCCTTGTCCAACCCACTTTCCCAAATACATCAAGCATTTGCACGTGGCAAATTCACACTTAGCCAAGTTCAATGTGAGGGAAATCATTGAGGAAAATGCATTGAGGAAACATTGAGGAAAATGCATCTCAAACTCATTAAACAGCATGCATCTGACCATGGAGACCAAGCCGGTGAATGTGATTTCACCAAGTACAATATGTTCCTGGATCAACATCTTTGTTGTTAATTGTCATTAACCAATTAAATTTGAGTACAAAGTTTTCAGTACAAATACATGTATCTTTACAACCCTTGTTACACCAGAAGGTCTTTATGAGAGAGTCACTACAGAAGAGGACGATTGTCACAGGCATGTGTAGCAGACAGATGAGAAGACAGATGAATAATGATCCAACACAAAATTTAATGATCCACAGAATAATCCAAACAGGTACTGTAGCAGTAAACGCAGATTAAATGCAAATGTGCCTAGACAAGCTCAAAGGGGAACCACACAAACTTATATACACAAGATAATAAGGTGCACACAGCTGAACAAAATAACTCAATAATCAAGGTCATCATAACAACTAAATACTGGCTGGAACTTAGAACAAAGCACAACAGAAACTAAAGAACACAACTAAAAGTTAATGAAACTAAAACTGAACATAACTGTGACAGTACACCCCCACAAGAAGGCATGACCTCGAGCGGTAACAGAAGATGAGAAGAGGGAGGGACGGTGGGGGCTTTTGAGGTGGCGGCAGCGGCGGCAAAGGGATGGCGACGGAGGAATGGTGAAGTATGGATGATGATGATCCCCTGGCAGCGATGATGGTGATGGGCCAGTGGCGTAGACCCAGACCTTCGCAGTGATGACAGCAAATGGCGGAGTTGAGGGAGGGAGGGAGGGAGGGAGGGATGTTGATGGGACTGGGGGACACCCGATGGAGACGGGGCCGATGGTTCTAAGCGACATTGCTGGCACTGGACACCTAGGCGAAGTCATGGCGACGAGCGTCTGAGGTGGAGCCAGAGTGCCCGAGGATTGAGGCAGAGCTGGTGTGACTGAGGATTGCGCCATAAACGAAGGCAAAGAGGAACCCCCTGTAGCTGTAGAGGTGGAGAGATGGAGCAGAATGGACGGTTTGTAAGTTTGTGGCAGAAGTAAGAGTGACGACTGACCAAGGGGGAGCCGATGGGACGAGGGAACCCGGAGCAGCTGCAAGGCTCCTCAAGGAGCTACAAGGGTCTCTGATGGAGCCAAAGGTGCGAGGAGCCAAGGTGGACGGGTCGAGGTGGAATGAAGGGATCAAAGGCCATGGTCACCAATGGTCCAAAAACTGAACATAACTGTGACAATGATATAATCAAAATGAAAATGAGCAACCAAATCCCTTCAAAAAGGAGTTTCTGAGGCTGAAACTAAAGTGTTCATGTGTTTTATTTAAACACCAAGAAAGTTATATGGGGATTGAGCTAGTAAAATATGAGTTAAAAACATTTTATTTATTTCATTTTTCAATGTAACTTCTATGTATTTTCGAGTCATTTAGCTAACTGACCGCAAGGGCATGATGCAGCTCTGCTTGTTTATTCTCTACTGCTAATTAAAACCCCCAAGGGCAAGAAAACTTGTTACAAGTTTATATCAAACAAAAATGATCACAGCAGGTGCTTCTCTGAGGAACGCTACAGAGAAAACTGAACAAAACAATGCCAATAAACAAGTTGCTGTTTTTGTGTTTTGCATCAGCTGAGTGACAGATGTAAAGTGGTAGCAGGGGAGAGGTGCTGTGGGTTTCTCAGTGTACCCGCGCCAGCTCTCTCTCATCAGATAAATGCTTTGAACTCAGCGGGCAATGAAACTGACACTAATGAATGTGATTCCCCAACACTGGCTGCCAACAGCAGGAATAAAACTAATAAAGCATGTTCAGTTCAAAGGTAGACAGCTCAATATGGACGGAATGATATAGAGACTTGGCTCACTCAAGTCTGGAGTGAAGTACGAAGTATACAAATGAGTAAAGTTTAAACTTATGCGGACAGTAGCCTGGTGAGCACTCTCAGTTGAGTACATTTACCCACAATGCACCATATAAGTCTCTCCTAGCTTCACCCTTGTCCAATTAATTCTTCCTGTTAGGGAAAAAGCAGCCCTTTTGAAAATCTTGCAATTCTCTAGTGTATGAGATTCCTGAACTATTTCTCAAATAAAATCGTCTGAGAGAACACAACCGAACTGTATACACCAAGGCAGAAAGGGGCAAAGAGGGCCTCTCTTATTGACCGCTTCTTGCATCAGCCATTGTGCATCTGTAAGCAATTGAGACATTGGTGTATGACTCAAGACCTATGCCACCACAGCAAATACACACCTGGAGTACATTATTCATTGAGATGTGAGGTCAGACAGATTGTAAATGGAATAAATGTTGTGTCAGAGAGGTAATTGGGCCACCTCTTTTACCTCGACACTACAACTAAGATAAATTATAGAAAAAAACAATGTTAGTTTGCAACCTTCAACTTAAGGAAGTAAAATCAAAAACACTGATTTATGCACTCAGAGGAGTTAATGTGCTATATGACTGTTACACGAATGCAGTTCCTGGGCACAAACATGTCAGTTTTTTTTTTTTCCTTCTTCTTCCTAGAAATGTATGTAGACATACAAAACACATACTAGCATTCATAAGCAGAGAGATCCCACACTCAAATAAATGCTTGATTATTACGTGTAAAATGTTGCTGTTCAGTCAGCTGAAAAACTAATTTCATTTTCTCATTAGGAGCCTGAGCCTGAGGCACATTCTCATGTCAATGTTTATTACTCTGAAAACAGAAAATTAAAATCATCAGCTTGTTTAGCTCTGGAGCAGTGAATCACCGCATTTATAAGAGCATGAGGGAGAGAGAGAGGGAGAATAAAGCTACTGCAGAATGGAGATGATAATAGGAAACCACCTCGTTCTAACCGAAGCAATGAATTTATAGTCACTATGACCTTTTCCTTCCCTGGAGATTTGTTGCCATGCCAACTTAGATCACATTTTTTGACATGGTATGAAGTACAGGCTGTGTATTTTGTCAAGGCAATTTCATTTTTTATAGTATGGAGAAGAATGGGCTGTATGTTTGGGAACACAGTCGACCCTTACAGGTTTCGTTTTTTAAATCTGATGACTAGTCGGCCACCAAAACACAAAATTCCTCTTAATATTTACTGTTCGCTTCCATACGAGGTCTTGAAGTCCAAGGCTAGATATATTATTTATTACACTGAATAACTCTTCCAAGCTGCTTGAAATGCCAGGGCACTTTATTAAATGTGACAGCAACACAAATGTTTACCTTACTTTGGAGCTGATTTATACTGTCAGGATAACATTATTTCTGCAACAATCTCCCAGCTTCTCTTTCTCTTGCTCTACAGCAAAGCATTTTACACATTGCACAGAGAAAAATGTATACAGCATTCCTCAAAATACTGTATTGTAAACTATGTAATAGTTGACTGAATTAAAACAACTCCAATGTAGCGCAGAGTGACACATAAACAAAATAAATGGATGTGAATGATGTTCCTGTAACTTTCTCTAAATGTCACAGCCTTGACTATAAATGAAGAGTTCATTTGCAAAAAACTGAGAACTCTGTTTTTATTCATTCTCACAAATCATGTTTTTTATTGGGCAGTAATATCAGTCAATTTTTTATATATATTTAAAAGTTTGTTTTTCAAGCAAAATCAGATAACTCCAACAGTTGTTTTTTGGCAAAAGCAGATAACTCCACATGTTTCATGTCTCAGAGTTAAACCAAACCAAGTAATTGCTTTGTAAATGCATTTCAAACACACTTAAACACACGCACATAAATGCAAAAGAACAAACAAGGTTTCAGCGTGTAAGACGTGAATGGTGTATGGTGACTTGCAGGAGTAGAAATTATAAATCCTTAATCACTTTTAGTCAGCTTTGACGAAACTCCCCTCAGCTAGCGCGTCTTTTTGAAGTGACTAGCAGTCTTGTCATCTGACACGAATACTGCGCGCTGATTCTGTAAAACGGAATTATCGGTTTCTGTACACAAACAACAAGGGTGCTTATTGGTTTCTGGGGGGTATTCCAGAAAGCAAGGGTAACTTACTGTCACATATACCCTAAACGCTGAACTCGATTAGCCCAAACCTTGCTTATTTGAGGTATGCTGGTTCCAAAAACGCATCAGGGAGTAAGTTCAGCCAACCCAGAGTATGTTAACTCACAAGATATTCTCATTCGAGCAATGAATCGATGATTCACCATGGAAACAGACTCTAAGAAAAAGCACGCCATTCTACTTCCGTCTTCTTCTTTTGTTTAATGGCGATTTACATGTGCCACCTATTTGGTGGTGTAATAATTTTTTTAAATATTAATATTTAAATATTTAGTATATTTAATACTAAATATTTAATAAGATATCACATATGTATTTTATTATAAAAATTATAGTATAGAAAATGTCTTGTTATAAAAAGGAGAAAGCAGATCCATGTGTGAGATTACAATAAAATAAATACATATATTAGAATTTAAACATTTAAACATTATAATATAGCTTTACCTCTCAAGGAAACTTACCCTCGTGATGCCTTGACAGTGGACAAAACTGACAATCTGACAAAACAGAACATGCTATCTGAGGAGAATAACGCACAGTAATCAGTTCTTTTTCTTTTTTTAAGTGGCGTTTATCGTTTTTTGCAAATTAACTCTTCAAATATTCCTTGAAAATCACATTTTAAGAAACTTTTTATTTACAGTATGCAGGCTGTAAAAGATGTGATTCAACATCAGAATCATGTAATACACAGAAGATAGTCCCTCTGCACAGTGATGTGCAGAGAAACCTTATTTAGAAGAAGAAGGTTATTCTGCAGGTTTCAGCTAAACAGATGCTGTTTATCAACACTAATCAATAAACCATCATCATCATCATGCACTCTCAACATTACATAATCAACATGCATGTAAGGTTGATTCAGTGCAGTCCCAGTTGTGTTTGTGCACTCTGCTGTGTCTAATGAATTACAAGATATGACAACAGCATTGCCCAAACAAAAGCCGACCGTACATCACTTCCAATGAAGCCTAATGATTTGAGTTTGCCAATCCAATGAGGGGGAAAAAAGATGGCAGAGCCAGAGAACAATAGAGAAAAGTTCATCAGTGCTTGGTGACTTCATTTGGCAGGCTGAGAACAGGGCAGCTGTTGAAGAGTCTCTATTGTATTGGGGCTCTGGTCCTCTACAAAAGACCCTCATCCCCCAAAAACCAGGCCACTGACCCAGAAACACACAACACAACCCCAACAGGAAATGTGTCTCTCAGAGAGACCAGTCAGACACAGAGAGATGAGAGACGGGTCAGATTGTGTAACCGTGAACCGTGCTCTGGTCTAGGTGAGTCACGAGCTCTTTACAGAAAGATTTTTTTTTTTTTTTTTTGTCATCAATGACAAATGGGACATATATATATAAAGTTTGGGATCAATAAAGTGTTTTTTTTGTTTTTTTTTTTTAAATAAATGTAAATTAAAACTGTTTTTCATGCAAGGATGTATTTAATTGATCAAAAGTGACAGTATGAGGACTTTTATATTGTTACAATATAAAATGTTTCAAATAAATGCAGTTCTTTGAACGTTCTATTCATCAAACATTCCCTAATAATAAGAAATGCTTCTTGAGCAGCAAATCAGCATATTAGAGTGATTTCTGAAGGATCATGTGACTCTGAAGATGAGTAATGGCTGTTGAATATTCAGCTTCACATTACAGGAATAAATTATTTTTTTAAATATATAGAAAAGATGTATTTTAAGTTGTAAAAGTATTACTGTTTTTAGTGTATTTTTGCAGCCTGGGAGCCCATAACAGGCAAAATATAGAATAATATAATTTTAGGGTTCTTGTGCAATTTTTAGAGTTTGCATTCTGTACATTTATTTCACTAAAATAAGTGTTTTATTAGTGTAAAACTGGAAGGTATATAAAAACAAAACAGCTCTAGGTTAGTGCATTGTTCTGTTACATGAATCTGTTCTTTTCATGCTTTTCATTCGAATCACAAATCAAAATCTTCTCATGCTTCCTGGTCCACCTCATCATTAAGTACAAGCCATCTGTGGTAGAGCGTTCTCAAAAGACATCTCCACTACATGTGTTCTGACCTTTCCCCACAGCCAGCCTCTCTGTTTTCATTTTCTACTGCTGGAGAGAACATCACAGAGAGCCCTGCCATTTCATTCCTGCCTCCTGATCATTTTCTCTCCTCTCATATCCTGAAGAACACACTTGCGAGCAACAGTATTGAATGACTAATGTTTAATACCATCATTATCAGCATCCATTATTAATTACCGGTACAAACTCTGTTCTAATTGTGTTTTGATTGCTCAGACCTCATTATTGTTCATAGCAGGAATTAACACAGCTGGGATGTAGGAAACGAGATAAAACCAGTACATTCACATATTCAAGATCAGAATTATCTAAAACATTATCCGTGCTCATAAAACAGCTAGACACTGTTTACTAAGTAAGAACTGTTTGGATGTTTAATGCACATTAAGGCAGTCAAACAAATAAACGAGGTCACTAGATTTTTCATATATATATACATATCTGTGGCACTGCTCAGGTGTTATGAGAGCCCAGGTTGCTCTGATAGTGGCCTTCATCTCTTCTGTATTGTTGGGTCTGGCATATCACATCTTCTTCACAATACCCCATAGATTTTCAATGGGGTTAAGGTCAGGTGAGTTTGCTGGCCAATTAAGAACCGGGATACCATAGTCCTTAAACCAGGTACTGGTTGCTTTGGCATTGTGTGCAGGTGCCACGTCCTGTTGGAAAATCTGCATCTCCATAAAATTGGTCAGCAGCAGGAAGCATGAAGTGCTCTAAAACTTCCTGGTATACGGCTGCGTTGACCTTGGACCTCAGAAAACACAGTGGACCAACACCAGCAGATGACATGACACCCCAAACCATCACTGACTGTGGAAACTTTACATTGGACCTCAAGCAACGTGGATTGTGTGTCTCAATGTGGATTGTTTGTCTTTAGCCCAGGTGAGACGCTTCTGACGCTGTCTGTTGTTCAAGAGTGGCTTGACACAAGGAATGCGACAGCTGAAACCCACGTCTTGCATACGTCTGTGTGTAGTGGTTCTTGAAGCACTGACTCCAGCTGCAGTCCACTCTTTGTGAATCTCCCCCATGTTTTTGAATGGGTTTTGTTTCACAATCCTCTCCAGAATGTGGTGATCCCTATTGCTTGTACACTTTTTTCTACCACATCTTTTCCTTCCCTTCGCCTCTCTATTACTGTGCTTAGACAGAGAGCTCTGTGAACACCCAGCCTTTTTTGCAATGACCTTTTGTGTCTTGCCCTCCTTGTGCAAGGTGTCAATCGTCATGTTTGGACAACTGTCAAGTTAGCAGTCTTCCCCATGATTGTGTTGCCTACAGAACTAGACTGAGAGACCATTTAAATGCCTTTGCAGGTGTTTTGAGTTAATTAGCTGATTAGAGTGTGGCACCAGGTGTCTTCACCTGGTGCCTTGCTGCTATACCTAAATTAACTAGACTAATAACTACAGATATTTGCAACAGAATGAATCAATAATATATTGAATAAGCTGGACAATGACACCATTTTCTTATTAATGTAAAGCTGCTTTGCCACAATTTGCATTGTAAAAAGCGCTATATAAATAAAGATGACTTGACTTGACTTGACTTCAGTATTGAACCTTTTCACAATATTCTAATTTTCTGAGATACTGAACTTGGGATTTTCCTTAGTTGTCATAAGTCATCAAAATTCCTTAGTTGTTATAATCATCAAAATTAAAAGAAATAAACATTTGAAATATATCATCTGTGTGTAATGAATGAATACAATTTACAAGTTTCACTTTTTTAATTTGAATTAATTAGCGAAATAAATCAACTTTTTGATGATATTCTAATTATATGACCAGCATCTGTGTGTGTGTATATATATATATATATATATATATATATATATATATATATATATATATATATATACATAGTGTAAGCATAAGTTTTTTTTAACCTATTATTTCCGTTTCCTTCATGCTATTTATTTTACGGCTGTCTGATTATGTATAGAGTCTTGAGTATATGTCTGGTGTTTTAGGGATAGGGGATTAGTTATGTGTGCTATTGATGTTTTAGAACATTTAAAACTGAAGAATGTCTTCTGTTAGGGGTAGGTTTGAGTTTGTACTGTATAAAAATTTAGTCTATGGAAAGTCCCCATAAAACATGGAAACCAAACGTGTGTGTGTGTGTGTGTGTGTGCATGTACATTTATTTGGATAGTGTCTATTTAGTTTTCAGTACTTTTCTGTGGATATTCATGAATAATGGAAAGAAATCATTTATTTAATAACTAAAGACGTTTAGTCTGTATAGTCTGGTACATGTTTTTATGCCATTTATCAAACATTCTATCCAGCTTGTTTAGATTCATAAGATGGAGTGATTGTGTGAAATTTAGGACACTGATGAAAAAATGAGGCCCATATGTTTACAGACTGCTCTTGGGGGAGGCGGAGTTTCAGACAAGGGCTGGGGGAGGGGTTCTGTCAACCTGATGTTGATGGATGAACCCTGTGAAGATCATGAACACAGAATTAGTGCATTAGGAGCAGTGTGATAAATAGCCCCAGCACCTCCATAGCCTCATCAACACAGTCAAACACATGACAAATTGAATGGAACCATGAACATAATAAACCAGACTCAGAGCCAGGGCAACATACATAAACACACATTTACACACTCACACGATCACATCACTGGGGTGGTCGAAGCAGAGATAAACAATGGAGAACTTATTTTGATTAAAACTCATTTAATATGCATGAATCTTATTTATGCTGGCTCGGCTTTGCAGAGCTGGCTCGACCTTGCCGAATAAATGCAGAGATTTTCTGTTTGAAGAGCAGAGATGGTAAATATAGTATTGTTTAGTTGACATCATTTTAACATTTCCATTCTTATTTGAAACTACCTGTGACGAATCAACATTAATTTAAAAAGGATTTTAAATAATGGTGTCATTCGGAAGTCATTTTTTATCTGCAACATTATATATACATATACCTTTTTTGTTAAAATATTTCACAACAGGTTCAATAGAATCTACTTTACATAAATACATATTCTTTTCATGAAATTCCATACTGTTATGAAACAGGATTAGGATTAAGTTGATGTGTCTTTATACTGTCTTGCTGTCTACACCTTCATCAGGAATTCAGCTTACACTCTGACCAAACCAAACAACTTCACAAGAATCCATCATTGGCTGGATTTGTTAAGTAGGATTTTGAGTGATTAACTTTGAGTATTTGCCTCATTTGTGTATAGAAGTAGAAGAGTATTTTATATATATATATATATATATATATATATATATATATATATATATATATATATATATATATATATATATATATATATATATATATATAAATATATATATATATATACACACACACACAGTATATTTTTTAGAGCAGTATATTAAATATTATTAATCTTTTATGTAAGTAGTTTGTTGTGATGTAGGAGTAGACGGCAAATTTAGAAGCAGTAGAATTAGAGTTATGAGAAAAGTAATCAACACAAGTTGGAAGGATATAAGCTAAACACATTATATAAAGGAGCACAAAATATTCCTTATGAGTTTCTTTTGAACACATGTTTTATGACAAAGAGGAATCAGTTCTCCGTTCTCCTGTTTAGATATTAAAAAAGGGGACCAGGTTTGTTTGAACGAATCAATAATATGCGCAAATGCAGTTCCAAGTTTGAGTGTGCTAATAATAATTTGAGCCATTGGTTTATTGAGAGTACTGTTCTGTCTTTCCAATTAAGTAAAATGTGTTTCTTTGCAATGGACAGCGAGATTGATAAGAATGGCTTGAGATTATTAGGAATTTGTAAAGTAGACATTTCTCCCAGTAAGGTTATTATGGGACAAACTGGGATGCTGAGCCCAAGGACGTCTCACAGTAGAAGTAGAAGAGTATAACATTTAGCTGATAGACCATAATTTATTTATCCTCTCTCTCTCTCTTCCTAACAACATTCATTTATTTGTGTATTATTTATTTATTTAATTCTTGACTGTAGCAAATTATATAGACTGCAAAATGAATTATTATTTTGTGTGTGTGTCCCTTCATTTCTGATAAACTTCTGACTCTGTGATAGAACCTCCATGTCTGTCCAAATGATCTCCCATCCTTTCACATGAAGAACATATTTAACATGAGTCTCTCTAACCTTGTTGCAACTGGAAGTACTCCAGAATGTCATCGCTGATATTTAACTGACTGCACAACTCATCGTCTGCATGGAATCCAGAATCCAGTTCTCGTCTTCTGACTAAGGTTAAAAATTGAGAACATATATTTATATATATTCATATATACTTCATATATTTAGATTCCATTAAAAAAAAAAAAAAAAAAAAAAAAAAAAAGCAAGACTTGATTGATTTTATGATGTTTGGTTCCATAAAACCAAATATCAAAGGCTGTATTGTCAAATGTACAAAAATAATAGTCAATGGAATAGTTAATTTGATTTGAAATCACAATCCATCCATGCATTCTCCATACTGCTTATCCTCTGTAGGGTCACAGGTTGAATCATCATATTCCTTACAATTTCATATCCATCTATGATATGGACTTTATTCTTCATGTCAACAACTGTATATAATTAAGATCAAATATACTAAAAATGTAAAATGGTGATTTTACAAGCATGCATGTGTTTTTAGACACCATATGCTGGTTATTATTATAACAAGAATGCTCATTGTTACCCTTCATGTTGTCATTAGTCTGACTCATCAGGGACTTCAAAAGACTGACCATGAATACTGTTCCCTCTGTTTTCAGCCATAATGTGAGTCCACTAAGTTCATAGAGACAACAAGATTTACCATCTCATATTTAATAGTTTCTACTGCACCCATTGAAAAGAGCATTCCTCCTCATAATCTGTAAAAGATTTGTTTCTGACTCCCCTTTCATCAGAGCAATGTGTTTCCACCCTTTCCTCCCTCTCTCCCTCTCACCCCTTTTCTCTCTCTTTCAAACTTGTGTGTAACCTTTCTCTGCCCCCATTGTTTGGCTTTTGTTTGGCAACAGCTGTTGGGGTGGGTTTTTTTTTGGTCAGCTGTGAGAGCTCCAGGCACAACAGGAGCAGATGGCGTTTTGCCCTGCATGAATGGAGAAACGGAGGAGAGGAGCTGAATAGAGTCTCTCTGAATGGTGTCTGTACAGCACCTGCCCCTTGTAGCTCCACACAGACATCATAGAAACATGGCCTGATCTGCTATGGCTTCCTTACTGTCGAACAGAATTAGACACAGAGAGAGACTGATGTAGTGAAAGAGAGAAGAATGAGAGAGAGGAGAGAGAGAGAGAGAGAGAGAGAGAGAGATGGAGCATGGCTTGTTGGGTTGTGTCCACATTTATTGATTTCTCTCAGACCACTGGAATAATGTGCCGTATAGTAAGTTTGAGTTATTGGATATGACACAGCATGCACATGTAATCTATCACTTTGGTCTCCCAGTACACTTTATCAGCTTTGTTGCTATAGTAACATGTGAGCTCAGTAATAGCTTACATTAACAGCCTAAGTAAGTCACAATAAAAAGCAATTTCAGAGAGTCAGGTTTCTCCGAAGAACACAAAGTCCATAGAATACTGGAGAGGAATTGGAAAGAGGCAACTCAGGGGAAACGAGATATGGTTTTATATTCTGCAAGCTAAGAAGATGGAATGAAATCTCAGCCCTCTCTCTCCCAGAGACATCTGTCAGAAACAAAGTTTAGTTCTCTGTCACAACAAAGCAAATGTTCCCCCATCAATGACAGCTCACAATGCAATTTTAAAATGAATCTCTACCTGAACATTAAATAAACGTAACAGAAACATTAGCACAGAAAAATTCCAGGAATGTGCAAACTGTTTCTGAATACTGAATCACAGTGGTTGTGTTGGCCTCGGAAATACTGGCAGTATGTTTGGAGGTTTCCTGGTAAGACTGTTTAGAGCTGCTGGCCTTTTACTGCCTGCAAGGTGAAACAGAGTCGAATTTCTGGGCTTGTTCACCCCAGTGATATTGAACCAGGATTGTTTGTTTGATGACCTTTAACTCTCAAAGTGAGACACTGAGAGTGGTCAAGAGCCCAAAAACTGAATAAAATAGTTTGAGAACAAACTTTGGCCATGCTATTTTATTTGTAGGAGTTTAAAAATAAATAGGAAATACTTTTTTATTTATCACCAATGAACGTGACCCAGTCCATGGAATGTTTATGTTAACACTTTAGTGTAGGAAACACATATAAACTATTAACTACAATTTTTCCCTCAGTAAACTCCTAATTTAAAGCTTATTAATAGTTTGCAAGTTAGTTGTTAATCTTAGGTACTGGGTAGGATTAAGAATGTAGAATAAGGTCATGTAGAATAAGGCATTAATATGTGCTAAATAAGTACTAATAAATAGCCAATATTCTAGTAATACGCATGCTAATAAGCAACTATTTAAAAGACCCTGAAATAAAATGTTACCATTTTTATAAGGTAAGAAAAAAGAAGAGGGGGGGGGGGTCTTTTGGCGTGCTGAACTACTCTATGAAAACACAACCTCAGTATATTCAAATACATCCCTTTGCAATTATTGAAACTGTGGAGAACAATGAATAGAATTTGAAATTATCCTCACTCCTTTAAATCCAGCAAGTTCATAATATGCAAGACTTTTTTGTAAAATGAACTTGCTCAAGTTAAAATATTGAGGGCTTCATTGTATTCATCATTGCAGTGGAAGCGTGAAATATAGCTTCACAGAATAATCTCACTTGACATTAATAAGTGCATATAAGTATCCTGCGTTAGCGAAAACTATTTTCTGGGAATTTAAACTTCAATTTAGTGCAGTTCTGCTCTTTCTGCCAGAGCTGAGAGGGCTGTTGGGAACAGCTAGAAGCCCATTTGATCAGTACTTGGGAGGAATGGAGCTCTGTGTTGCTGAAGCACTGTTTTGATAAAGTGGTGTGGAAAAGCAAAGGCTGCTGGTGGTAACTGTTCTGAGTAAACATTTGTGCTCAGCTCACTATATCGAGGCTATCAACTATACAATATCGTGGGATCAATTAAAAATATTTTGTGAAAAGAATCACCATTCTTCACAAAGAATGTAAATCATGGTAAAAAAAAAAAAAAAAAGCCTATAAAATATTAAAATGACAAAAGCACTTTAATAAAACTTAAAATGAAAACTGAAAATATAAAAAAAAATAATAATATTCAAATTATTAATACCTACTATAATCGTATATAGATAATACTAAAATATGCTATTAGTGTACACATTTTGAACATCCTCCCCTGGTTTCTCACACAAGGCTTAAGCCTCATCCCAGACTAAAATACATGTTTGAGCTGTTTTAATTTACACTGACAAATCTTAAAATATATCACTTGTTTTGTCTCAAGATGCACTACAGTAATGTTTTGTTTTTCCTAAGACAAGTTTATAAAAGCTGCTTAAATGTCCTAATTGAACTAATCCTGGCTTAATCTAAGCCCTGTCTGTGAAACTAGGCCATTTTATAGTTATATAGATTTTAAACAATAAAATTAGTGCTTTTTGGTACAGTTGAGCTCGGAAGTTTACATATCCCTTGCAGAATCTGCAAACATCTTAATTGTATTAACAAATCAGAAGAATCATTAAAAAATGCATGTTAGTTTTTATTTAGTACTGTTCTGAATAAGACATTTCAAATAACAGATGTTTTCATAAAGTCCACAACAAGAAAAAATAGCTGAATTTAAAAAAGGTTTACATCCCCTCAATTCTTAACACTGTGACGTTACCTGGATGATCCACGACTGTTTGTTTGTTTTGTGATGGTTGTTCACGAGTCCCTTGTTTGTCCTGAGCAGTTAAACTGACCATGTTCTTGGGACCATGTCCTGTAAATTCTTTGATTTTCCAGACTCTTTCATACAGAATCTTCTAACTGTATGATTTTGAGATCCATCTTTTCACACTGAGGACAACAGAGGGACTAAAACACAACTATGATGACACAAGAGGATGCGCAAATTTTTCTTTCCTTTTCTTTTCTAAAAAAAATCATATTTATTTCATTTAGTACTGTCCGTCAGAAGCTACAGAAAAAAAAGCACAATTTATCCCATTCATCCAAATAAAAAATGGTTACATCCCAGACTCTTAATGCACCATGTTTCCTTCTTTTGTAACTATTACCTTTTGTAATAGTTGTGTTTGAGTCGCTCAATTGTCCTCAGTGTGAAAAGATCAAAACCTCAAAAATCATTCAGTCACTACTGGAAAGGGTTCAAATATGCAAAAGACGCTGGAAAAATCAAAGAATCTGCAGGACATGGAGAATTTTTTTCCGAAGAACAGAGTTCAGTTTAACTGCTCAGGACAAACAAGGGACTCATGAACAACCGTCACAAACAAACAGTCGTGGATCCAGGTAACGTCACAGTGGTAAGAATCAAGGGGATGTAAACTGGGTCAGCAATTTTTTCGTCTTGTGGACAATATGTAAACATGTGAAATGGCTTTTTCATGGCAGTACTAAATAAAAAATAACATGCATTTTTTATCCTTCTTATTTTGTTAATGCGATTAACATTTTTGCAGATTTTGCAAGGGGTATGTAAACCTTCAAGCTCAACTGTATTTTACTTTTATAGCATATTATAGAGTTTATTTCCAATAGTAAACCATTCATTAAACAAATATTACATACATTACTTTGGATTGATTTTTTGCCTCAAAGGGTTAGTTCACCCCAAAATTAAAATTCTGTCAAAATATGCTTTCAAACAAAAGAAAGAAAGAAAAGTAAATAAAAGACAAACGAAAGACAGTCCTGAGAGTCAAGTTCTTTACTTTGCCTAAAGAACACGCATTCATTCAGTAGAATCTTTCATAGAAATGTTCACAGCAGCACCAGGTCAACAGCACCTAAAGAAAGTCTTCTCTCTCTGACCAAGAGGTCAACATTGTGCAAACAAAAGCTCTCAGGGATTAACAGGATCTTGCCCAAAGCTAGTCAGCGAAACACTTCACTCACAGCAAGGCCAGGTGACTAAAGTCAGGTCAAAGGTTGCATGTGCTCTGTGGGAGATGGGTGGGAAGGGGTTAGTTTTGTTAATGAAGGGCAAACTCCATGGCCTACAGGACAGTGTTACTGATGTTCTGTGGCTGGAGATGAACTTTGCCCTATTCAAGTTCTACCCTATTTGGTTACTGTTGCTAAGCAACACAAATGATGTCAACAACCAGACACTCACCACCTGTCATGTGGCCGCTTTATCAGAAACCTAGAAACTGTATTAATGATTACCTTAAATCACATTTCATTCAAATTTGAATAAAGTAGTGATTATATTAAATGAGGTAGATAACACTCAATTGCTAACTACAAAAAATTAAGTCTCTTCACAACAGAATTTGGTAGAAAGTATAATCCACCTTAAATGTTATTTAAATATATGGTCCTTTCTTTTCCTGCTCTGATGAAACTGGCAACCGACACCACAAGCTACTGAGGTCACAGTCTCAGCCCACAGACATTTGTCACACAGCTCACATTGTATCTGCATAGACAGCAGGCTAATGAAAGATCCCAATCAATCACTGATTGATATTACAAAAATGGGACGTTCACAATGCATATGACCTTTTCTACGTGTATTTAACATATAGGTTGAATTAAAATGCATGCGCGCACACACACGCACACACATAATGATGATGAGTAACAGTGAAATATTGGGATAAATGCAATAAATGTAGTCCAATTGCGTGACTGTGGCTTGAACACGTTTCTATAGATGGATATTATAAGCTCTACTGCAGGGTAATTCTATTCTACTTTTTTATTATTATTATTTCTTTTTTCTTTACTTAATTCACCCGAAAATCAATTTTCTGTCATTATGTACCCTAATGTTGTTTCAAAGCTGTGTGTCTTTCTGTTGTGTTCAACAAAACTGTTGAAATATTACTCTTAGATCTTTGTGTGTGTGTGTGTCCCATATTGAAAGAAACTCATACAGGTTTGGGATGGCATGATGGTGCACAGAATTATCATTGTTATGTGAACTATCCCTTCAAGCATTTAAATCGCAATATATGGACAAAGAAAGACATGTTCTGCTGCATTTGCAAACAAGATTATGAAGCACTGATCAAATTTAAATAAGGTCTAGCAGATGATCAGTTTTCATCCTGTCCCTAAAACCCCACGCAATTTAATTCATAATCGCTGGTGTGCCAACATCATCAGCCGTTGTTAGGACATATAATAAATGTTGTGGAAATATCTGCAAAGCTTTATCTATTCATTCATCACTGGGGTGTGTCAGAGTTCCAACCCTTGTTGTGAGATATTTATCCTCACTGAGACCATGCGGATAACAAGGTTTACCAAATAACAAGGTACTGCATGCATTATTGATGCTGCCCTCCATGAGACTGTTCGGAATAATAAGCGCTATTTCCCGGCCCCTCATTACCGGCTGTTTTTAAAGGATGTGTTTGGTCGCCATGGACACCACTCTTACATTCTATGCTTAACAATCTTCACTCTCTCCCTCCTTCTCTCTCCCCACTCCTTGCTATTGAAATTCAGGGCATGTGGGGTACTCGCTGTTTTTAATTTTCATTTCATCATAGGCGCTTTAAGACTGTTGCCAGCACTTATTTGCAGTTTTCCTGCAGACCTCTCCACTACACCCTCTGACAGAACAGATGCTGCAATTAATCAAAGAGTGAGAGTGGGCTTCTCTGTGACACAAAACCCGACTCGAGAGCCAATCACTGCAGCCTCTCTCATGCAAATTGCACGAGCATTCTCAAAATTAACTAATTGGGTACAAAATACAGATTGAGAATTCTATTAATGTGGAACAAGTTATGTGCAGGCACAGATTCCTTCCCTTCTGTTGGTTTCGGAACGCCTCTGTCTGGCGTAGCGTGTAAAATAGCAGCACCGGTCAGCAGATAAAGGAGCTCCACTGTCCTCACGTGCTTATTGTGCATTTATGATAATTAGCCTTCTTCAAATCCTACCTTCCCCCTAAAAATATTTGTGTCTGGGGGCTCAGGAGTCATTACAATGTGAAAGACCGGGAAAAGGAAGTCGGTGTGAATGTCTTAATGACTACACCAACATTTTTTCAAAAATATATGTAGAAATAAATAGAATTAAAGATCTGTTTGAGTTGAGCTGGAACAAAAATATACACCTGCATATCCGAAATAAACCAAATATTTTAAGTACTGATGTCTTTATTTTAAATCTTTCATAACTAACAAGGACACATTGAGGAAATATTTTATACAAAAGTATGGCTAATATAATCTTTGAAATGAATCAGTTCCTTGAAATAAATATTTTTGATTATTTTAATTGCAAACAGAGAGACACAGAGAAATATAATACAAAATTATGGCTAGTGTCATATTGATGATGATAATGAAATGCCTCTTTTAAATGTGTTTGTGGATGGCAAAAATAAAACTTATTAAGAAATGACATCTATGATGTTTAAAAGCAGGTGGAGTTTCCAAACTGACATCAACTGGATTTATTTTACTGTCAGGTTTTTAAAAACTATTAATTTTGAAATGTAAGCAAAAATACAAACAAATGATTCGCTGCTACTGTAACTCATAAAAAAGTAGAAAAGAGCACTATGAGATAAAGCAGGTGACAGGTCAGCTTGCCAACATCTGCATTTAAAGCCTCACATATTAAAACTTTACAACAAGAGGTATGAAAAATGTACAACTTCATTTTCTTTTATCTTATCACTGATTCTTTTACAGCTGGCACAAAATACTTCCATGTCCTTTCTATGATAGTAAAAAAAAACAAACAAACAAACAAACAAAGCTTCCTGTTTAACTGTCCTTGTTGTGAAGTGTAGGGTATTATGAAAGAAAAATACCCCGATCAATAAACCAACAGCATAAATTCAGTAATTTAGTCATTTTCCCCCATAAAATGTTTTAATTACACACACAAAAAACAAACAAACGAAAAGCAAACAAACAAACAAACAAACAAAAAAAACAGAGGCATAAGTTATTCAATAAAATTTTTGAGGTAAAAGGTAATTACAGAAAAGAATGATTTTTGGAGTGCTGTTACTACTGTTGAAGTGAAAGAGTTTTGAGGGTTTTTGGCCAGAGGAGAAGAACTCCAAGAACTTTCTCTCTTGTTTCCTCAGAACACATACAGGAGGTCAAAAAAAGTATTTAGAGACGTGATGACAAATGATCTATGGAAGCGTGTCAAATATTCCAGCAAAACCCAGTGTTTTACATCTTTTCCCATTTGATAACAGCATGAGATGTGTGAAACACCACTTGGTTCTAAAAGCAGGATGAGCTGATTGAGAGCTTCCCAACAGTGACTGTTAAACAGTTTCATCCGTGGGAACGCCAAGGAGGATGATGGAAAAGGGAAGAAGAGAATGTAGACTTGACGATACACTGGCCGGACAGTGCAAGAGCCATTCAGCATGTCTCTGATGACCAGTTTAGTACCTGTGCATTGTTCAATTCATCTCCATCCCTTCTGTGATGCAGCGCCTTCTTTCTGAATTCCCCATTCTTTCATTTTGTCTGGTGGTGAGAGTGAATTCAACCTCATAAATAAAGCTGTTAAATAACACCCATCAGGTGTCTCTGTGATCGTCTCTAAATGTTCTTCCCACGTCATCATGCTCCGACAGACTTTAAACTCCACAACAGAGAGAGAGAGAGAGAAACCAAATGAACTCAATATACATACAAATGACTACTGGGCACTCAAGTCTATGAACAGACCTCCCAGCAGCTCAGCCTATCTTATAGACAAAAAATCCAGCTAAGATGCTTTGTCCTTTTAAAACGTATCTCTTATCCATCTAGAACAAAGGACAGTTCTTTGTAAAACATTCGTATTTCTTACACACTTCTTAAGTGCAACTTAAAAAAAGCAACCTTATAGAGATGCTTTTCAATAACAACTTCCTTCTGCTTTTCTCGTGGAGTCGCAACTGCAGATCCGAGGGCTTTTGGGTTCAGTAGATGCTCACTTGCGACAGGACCTGCGCGTGAGCCTGTACCTGCGAGGGGTGAGGCTGGGACGCGGGAGGGGGCGGCGGGCTACCGAGAGAGGCCGAATGCGGCGTGCCGGGCGAGTGCTGCACGGGCGAACACTGCGACTGCGGGAGATGCTGTTGCATTTGATGCTGATGCATATGCTGCATCTGCTGCATGTGCTGCATTTGCATTTGCTGCTGCTGCTGCTGCTGCTGCATCTGTTGATGCTGCTGTTGCATGTGGTGCTGCTGAAGCTGCTGCTGCAGGTGATGCTGGAAATGCTGCTGCTGCATTTGCTGCTGAATCTGCTGGTGGTGCATTTGCTGCTGCTGCATTTGATGGTGCTGCAAGTGCTGCTGCATCTGCTGCTGTTGCATCTGCTGCTGCATGGAAGCGTGCCGGGATTGCATCGGTGGACTCAATTGCGACGACACGCCTGACTGCGGACCACCCACTCCCATCTGCCCCAACAGCTGTGACTGAACACCGCCGGGCGTCATGTTCTGGTGAGCTACCGTGACAGAGGTGACAATCTGGCTGCCGCCGACGCGCATTTGCAGAGGTTTTGGGGCGATGGCTCGAGGCAGGGCCTGCTGGAGCGCCTGTGCTGCAGCAGACATCGAGGGGTGCTGTGATAGAGGTGAAGGCAGCACGAGCGCTGGCGACAGGCTGGTGGAGGCGAGAGTCTGCTGCACTGAGCGGATCGTCTGGGCCTCCGCTGACTCTGCGGCAGCCTGAGACAAAAATAGAGAGCGGTCAGATGAATTCTGGTACTCGACAGATTCCTTCTTTTGTAGTGCCCTCTGCTTTATTAGTGCTGATCTGGTGACTGACTCAACAGAAAAAGCTGTTCAGAGAAAATTGCTGCTGTCTTACATTCAATGATCTAAAGAAGTTGCCAAGAGAGGAATTTATATTATTTAGTAGCCCTGGAAAGATCTGAAAAAAGACTTGAAATCTTGCACACTGAAAATAACAAACATTAAGGTTCAGAGTTTCTGAAAAAAGGCTGAAATTTACTCAACACCTGAACCGAGAGCAATGTGATGCCGGTGTCATAAATGTAACAAACATCCAGTACTAGCTTAGACTTTAATATACATGAACAACAGTAGTGCTGAACTGTGTGTAAAATGATCTTAATTTTTACAAGCAGCAACAAATATGCAAATGTTCCAGGCTGCCTGGCTGATACAGCGAGTTAATGAGGCATGATGGATCATAAGAATATCTCATTCTATTTCATTAGCTGTATTTAATGCTATTTTTACATCTCTGGTGTGATGGAACAAACGCATTCACGGACACGTTTAAGTATGTAAGAGAATTTTGTCTGTGGTAAAGTCATACATTTAAATCCTTTCCAGTTTGTTTTTAGAAGTTTAATTTGTGAAAATCAATGAAGGCTAACAAAGAAATTGCACAAAGAAATAAACACAGCTCCGAGACAGAACAACTGCTGTTTTCAATAACCTTTCAGCTGTCAGTTCTACATTTGGTGCTTTCTTTGAAAAGTTTACTGTGTGGAAGGTGTTAACTTTAAAAAGTGGTCAAAAACTCAAGGTCAAAACAATCGAGCTGGAAAGTGAGCTGAACTATTATTAAGATACAGGTAAACCAAAACATAACCGAGAACAGGAAAGAAAAACAGACATAAAAAAAAAGCTGTTTAAACAGAAAACATATTCACCTTTGACACAAGGCTAGCACGGTACGCTGCGAGAGCTTTCAGATACTCCTTCTTTGCTGCTTCTGTTTTGCTTTTGTAAACCTGTGAAGAACAGAGTACATGAGGTGTTATAAACAGATAATTAGCGGAACATTGACGGGCAAGCATGCGTTTCACAACAGGGAGAACCTACAAGCTTCTTCTCAGCCGGTAAAAAGAAGGGTGAAATATCAAGCAGTCTGTTAAAACACCTGACAAGAATCATTTTGTGCAATTTATGAATTTAAGGATGTTTGTAATTCTATCTCAAGCACTGTGTGAGTGATTATTACACAGGACAACAGTTTGATACCTGTTTCTGCTCCTCTCCCAGTCCATCCCACATAGAAGCTACTATCTTGGACACCTCTCCAAATGTGGCATTAGGGTTCTGGCCTTTAATGGCTGCCTGGGTGTCTCTGAAGAACAGCGCATATGCAGACACAGGCTTCTGGGGCTCATTAGGATCCTTCTTCTTCTTTTTCTTAGGTGTCTTCGGCTTCTTACCTGCGTCAGGGGCGGGACGCTTTTCACCAATCACCTGACAGAGAGAGGGTGCAACTTATTATAAAAACTCGCAATTTGGATGTTGATTTAGTTTTCATTTAAACATTATGATGAAAACCCTGCATTAAACATTGCATGCATTTTATGGTACTCACCCTATTTCCTTCCTCTGGATCATCTTCATTAATAGAGCTGGATGGAGAGGGTGTGGCTGATTTGCTGGCAGGTGGGGACGGGGACGTGTGAGATATGTTTGATCCAGTCATATTCAGCCCCAGCTGAGTGTTGATCTGGGACTGGTTGATGGTGCTAAGCTGGTTTTGTGACATCATGCCATTGGGGTTGTGCATGCTAATGATGGAGCGCATCACCATGGTGGGGTTTGGAGGGTACTGACGGAGGTGGCTTTGACCAACAGCCTGCAGAGCAAACAGAAAACAAAAACAAAAAACATTTTTAAATATTTGATATGAGTAATATTTTTTTGGTAACACTTTGGTATGGGGAACACATATTCACTTTTAACTATAAATTTTGCCTCAATTAACTATTGATTTACTGCTAATTAATAGTTAGTAAGGTAGTGGGGTAGGATTTAGGGATGTAGAATATGGTTATGCAGAATAAGGCATTAATTTGTGCGTTATAAGTACTAATAAGTAGCCCATATGCAATCTAATACGTAACTATTTAAAAGTGAGAATTGCTCCCCATACTAAAGTGTTACCTTTTTTAAATTTAGAAATTAAAGGGATAGTTCACCCAAAAAAGTAAACTCTGTCATCATTTTCTCAACCTCAAGTTGCTGAACACAAAAGAAAGTATTTTTTAATAATTTCGGTAACCAAATAGTTGTCAAAAACTATATGGAAGTCAATGAGGCTCACCAACTGTTATCGACATTCTTCAAATATCCTCTTTTGTAGAAAATGATGAAAGCATTCTCATTTTTGGGTGAACGATACCTTTCATATGTTTATTCAGCAAGGATGCATTGGTTTGACTAAAAGTGATTGCTATAACATATTGCTACAAAAGATTTATATTTCAAATAAATGCTGTTCTATTCATTCTGTTCTGTATTAGCCAGAATGATCAGAATTATATCTATGCATCCCTAGTTTAGGGGTAAGAATAGGGAAAATTTGCTTTAAAAAAGGAGCAGCTCTCCAGCATACCCTATTAGGTTTTTTTTTTTTTTTTTTTTTTTTTTTTTTAATGCATTTGACTGAACAGAGGGTAAAATTGTAGCAATTGATAGTCTCCAAAAGCAAAGTCAACTCGACTGCTCGAGTTCATTTGACCTCCTTTGTTCATTTTTTTTCATTCTACATCAACTCCTCTCCTCTCTCTCCATCTGGCATTCAGAGTCTCAAACTCAATATCTGTATGTGTCAACACATCATAAAGCTGTGCACCTGGCCTTATTGGCCAGACCTGCTGAACCCTCTCCCTTAGTACAATATTCTAACACCTTCTCTCACACACAGATTACATTCTCTTTGTAATAATTCCCTGGGCACGCGCAGCTTTATATCAAATCTGTGCCTTATCAAAAACACAATCTACAAAACAATTGCTGTTTTCAACATCTGGTACTGGAAAATATGCACTATTGTTTTGTGTTTGTGCATGTGTGCACTTTTGTTTTTTTGTTTTTTTAAATAAACACTGCAATAGAATGAATCAAGAGGTAGTAGGTAAAAGGAAAAAAACAAAAGAATCATTGAATAAATGACAGGATTACACTCGCGACAAAAAAAAAAAAAATATTTGCATTAATTTCATCACTAGAATGCAGTGACAGAGTCAGCAGCAGTCTTTGTGTCAGACCTGTCTACTGTGTTCATTAGTCATGTCATCTGTGTCTAACACTTCCACACTAACAGCCACCGATGCCTCATACAAATCTCTCTGAAATCACTACAGCCTTCTCTAAGCATCAGTGATGTAAAGAGCGGAGAAAATCACAGAGATGTAAGGCAGCATTTGAGGGCTCGTATTTATCAAAGTCTCTGACTGGTCTCTGTGTTCTGGCTTACTCCCCCATGTGAATACATCGACATGATCAATGATTTGAACATGCAACATTCGTCAAACGACCATATGCCCACTCTTTTGAATTTTTTTTTCTCCCTGTACTGACTATGTTGGTGAATAAGGTCTCAGAAACTATCAGAACTGGTCTTTAGTTTCAGGAGCACTTTGATCCAGTCACACAAAGCAGAACAGATGTAGAACCAATTCCCACCGTGAATTCTGAAAAAAATTCTGCGTTTTATCTTGAAGCATCTAATGATTTGACAACATTATCTTCCCAATTCCCAATGATCAAACAGCAGAAAATGAAAAACACGAGATGATTTTGTGTAAAATAGATATTTATGCATAGAATCGGTACATGGGAAAGAAAGAACGATGAATGGACCATTCAAACTAAACCCGCACAAACAGCAGTCAGCTTTTGCTAATAGCAGCCTTTGTAGGCAATGAAAGAAATGTGATTTCTGCTGTCAGAGTGGTTTAGCTGGTAGAAAGAAGGAGTCAGTATCCGATCTGTTTATTTATGTCCCTGCTGCACACCCTCCATTTGCATTTTGATTGGAACATTGTCTGCTGACACACAGCTCACATCTACACAGATGCTTTTGATAGTCTTCATAAATCTGTAAATAACTTCTTATCTGAAGAGCAAAGAGGCCAGATGTGCCCTCTCCTCTCCTCTGTGTGTTTGCGTGTGCTTGTGCAAATGTTGCTATTATTCCAGCAATCAGCCCATCTCGGCTGACTGTATTCCAGCAAAAAAAAAAAAAAAAACCTTTTTCCTTCTTATATCTTTATTCCCCAACATACTTTACAACAGGCACAAAAGCTTCCGACATTAAAAGCCGCCGAAAAGAGATGCTGACCAAACAGCTACACCATACAACGAACCTCTTGTCCAACACACTGACGTTTAATGGATGACTGTTTGGTTCTGCCTCAAATCGTATCCTCACCCCTTTCATCAAAAGCACGAAGCGCAACTAAACAGTCAAGAAAATGTACCGGGGGTTGGGGGGGGGGGGGGGGGGGGGCTCTTTTTCCAGCATGTGTTCATAACCATAACATAACCAATACTGCTTTCAGACGATCGGGATAAGAATCTGAAGATGCCGTGTCAATGGCTGAGAGTCTCGGGTCTGCTCTTTAAGATACAGGCCTCGGGATTCTGTGGGGGGTTGGAAAGGAATTGGAGAGTTTATTAAAAGCAGCTTGGTATGAGCTGTTCCGTGCTGAAAAGAATGTTAACAAGTTCAATTTTCATTCAATCATTCTGCGGAGCTCTTGGAAATGTTCCATAACAGAAAAAGGAGTAAAATCATCTATATGGTAATTATAAGGATGAATCTTACAAGTTTGGCCAGTGTGAAAAGGTCAGCTCTATTATGCATAGTTTATCAGCCCCCAGCACATATTCACAGCTGCACTGGAACCTTAACCAACATGCTGCTTTATTTTTCAACCATTTATGGGCACCTGCATAACTGGCTCCTTGAGAAAAAAAAATAAGAAAATGGAATTTTGAATGCTTGCAGAGACCATGGTAGCGTGAAGATAAATTGTTTTCTACTGCTATTTCTCCTCCACCTACTTACTCTCTTGCTCCATCTACAAAACACACACACACACACATTCTCTCGTTTCATGCAGCTCATATACTGTTCATGCTCAATGCACCCTGAATGAATTGTCCCCTCTGAAAATAAAAGCAGTCCAAAACATTGTTCTTAAAAAAAGAGTAGTCTACAACCCTACTCTCTCTTCCTCAACTTTTTCCTTTCCTCTTCCCTCCCTCCACCTCTCCCGGTGCACTATGGGTATTTAAAACTTGTTCAACATGATTCCATTTCATTTCAAGTACTGGCTGAGAAAACTAAATTACAAAATCAATCACACAGAAGGTCAGGCTAAGACTTCATTACAAGTATTGCATGCCTGCATGAATATCTTTCATTTCTTACTGGCCCAATATGTCACAATGGCTGTCTGACAGAAAAAAAAAAAAGAGAAGAAAAAGAAAAACATGAAGGTGAAGGGGGAGAAAAAAAAAATCCACTTTCAGAGATTGATGTACAACCGATGTCACAACTACTCAGCTTGGAGATAAGATAACAGAAACGTGTAAAGAAAGAGTAGGGAGAGAGAGGAAAGTGTGAGGGTGTGTGTGTGTGTGTTTGGTGTTGGAGGAGAAATAAAATATAGTTTCTGCAACACTGGTCATATTTTCCATTTTATTCACAGACACAGCAGTCAGACTCATGTCGGTTTGTGAGGGATCATGTTTTAAAGCTCTATCATTGTCGAGTGCTCCGAATCTTGCACCTGCTCGATACAAATGCACTACCAATTTAATAAACCATAATTATATTTTTTGGTTCACTGTTCACTATTTATTTATATTCATACATATCATAATCATACATTCATTTACTGTCTTTACAAAACACTAATGCACAGAATGCATATTGTACTGCAATATATGAATTGTATGCATAAAAAAGAATGTCAGCAAATGAAATGAACTCTTGCTGCTTCTCTGTTCATGAGCAGCGTTTCAAAAAAGATGGCCTCCAAGAACAAAATGGGAAAGCTAAACCTGCTGTGCACAACCTCCAAGAACATTACTGAACTTAGTTTAAATAGGTAATCAAATAATTTGCTTCTTCATCTAATTTGTTTCCGTCTACTCTGAGATCCAGTCAGAACCAAGATTCTAACGAGACTCAAACGAGATGCAGGAGCTTGTTAGGAGAACAGATTAAATAAATAATGACTTCACATTCTGAATCCCGACAGACTTCTTCACAGCTGAGAAATGGATTTTACCGAGTTGTGGTCGGCCAGCAGCATCTGCGGCTAATTTTGCCTAACATACAACAGCAAGTTACTCTTCCTGCATGAGATGTAAAATCATAATTCTGTAATGCATCAAAATGACTAAAGGACAATGTTGGAGGTTACAGTGCTAACTTCTGCTAGCCCTTACTGAGTCCTTTATAAATGTGAGGCATTGAGTCAAAGGCACGGCACTGTCTGTACCAGTCCCAGAGAGCAGGACAAACTGAGATCAATTCCATTAAGAGGAGAGAGACTGAGAGTCTTTCAGGAGGACAATGAGTGATGAGCGATAGAGAAGAATCAGGGGGATGGTCACAATGCCACCGGGCACAGAGCAGAGTGCCCTCGTTCTCCCCCAAACCCGCTAATATAGTCCCCTCACAATCAGAACCACTGTCCACAGAAAGAGCTGCTAAAGAGGAATAATGTTGGAGAATCAAATCTAATCCCTTCACAGCGCAGTGAGAACAGGCCGTGTTGTAATTGTGTCAAGGTTCCGTTTTTTTCTTCCAGATGCATACGAGCTTAACTGACCATGAAATGAAAATTCTTTAGGCAAAAAGCCTTCCGGCAGTCACTTATGCAGCACAGATATTTTAAAAGCAGCAATTATTTTACTTGCCAGCAGCATGGATGGCCAGGAAGAGAGCAATAAAATTTGATGGCGCCTATCTATTTTGGAATGTAAATAAAGATATATTATTCCACATATACATATACCATTGTATGTTTAGGGAAAGTGAGGAACTATGCAGAATTAAAATAACAAAAAGGAACACCAAAAGCCTGCCACACATCATCTGCTGGCCGATGTCACTTTGTGTCCTTTTACGTATTCCAACTTTTCTTATAGTGATTTCATTTCTATTATAGTAGTTTTAATACATCTAGTCTAGCCATGGTATTTTCTATGGTATTCAGGGGCCCATTTCTCTGAATTAACAGCCATAAAAGCTTGAAACATGATTATTATGAAATAAATGCTTGCCTAGACCTTTATTTTACCATACATGTTAGTCATCACAGCGACACAAGGTTTATTGATGAATAAAGCTGCTTTAAAAAAAGCAGACCAATTTTATTTCATCTGATGTCTGTTAGAAAGTCTGCTGTCTTTTTTAAAAAACAAATGTTCTGTCATCACTTACAACTCATTGTGTCATACTAAGCACTAACAGTATGAGTTTATTTCTTCCATGGAGTATATGGTATATTCTTCCAAATTATAAAGAATATACTGGTCGCTCTTTTTCAATTAAGTTACAATTGATGAGTTTCAGAGCTTTCAATCTTCAAGAAGGTTGAAAAATTAACATTAAAGTATGACAATAAATAAATAAATAAATAAAGTGGTCAATATGACTCATGCCCTGTAAGCCAAGTGTTCTGAAGCCATACAATACCTATGTGTGATGAACAAACTAAAACTGAAGTTGTTAATTAAATGGTAATTTTCTAATCCAGTGAGCTTTAAATTACTACCAGCTCATAGAATCAGTGAGTTGAACGTGAGAACCAAATTGATTTCTCACGTTTAACGACAAACTGATTCAATGAACAGATGCAACTCAAAAGAACAATTTTAAAATGAATCAAATATGGTTACTTCTCTAATCAACTCACCAAGGAGACCAAGATGAGATGTCAAGATTGTCAGTGAATAATGACTTCAATTCAGTCTGTTCCTTCAAAGCTCTCAAAGGGCTTAGGAAAAGCTTTGGAATTTAAAGCACATGAGTCATAGAGAAAACTTTTATAATATTTTCATGGTATTTTTGTTTTGTTTTGTTTTTTGTGATCTCGAGTGAACCAGGCCGTATTCACTTTCATTAAAATGGAAAGAGTGGCCAGAATAGTACTTTTTGCATTCCATGAAAAATGACGAAATGATGACAGAATTTTACTTATGGGTGAACAGTCCCTTTAAGGTTTTGTCAACAAACCAGTTTATAACACTGACACATAACATCTGGCACCTGATTTGTTTTGCACATAACACCTTTGGCAAACTAATATGCATTTAGAGGAGGAGAACTACCTGGATTTAAATCTGCACCTAAATACAAGTGAGCTAAAAGCTAAATGTAACGATGATGGAGATTTAATTTGTGGAATTTGTTGTCTTTGTACAACAACTGCCTTAAGATGTTCAATCAAATAACATGACACTTACCCCAGGATGGCCATTGTTGATTTGTCCTTCCTGCTCCATCATATTTCTGGAGATGGTGATGGAGGGCAGCTCCAGGCTCTGAGGTGGAAACTGCGGGGTGAACGACCCCCGCTGAGAGTTGGGGTGGTCAGGTAGCCCAGGGAAAGGTGAGTCCACCTCCTGGAGACCCATACCAGGCTCGGTCTCAGGAGGAGGGGTGATGGGGGGTATTTCGAACTCTTCGTCACCAAGACTCGGAGTATGAAATGTCTAAGGAAGAGACCAAAGAGAAAACCAGGCATTATTTTTGTGCGTTATTATTTTGTTAAAAAGAACAATCACTGTAAAAATTAAACAAAGCCTACTGACTTCTTCCTTAAACTGAAAACATTTAATCTCAGAGCTGTGAAATATCTGTTGACCAGATAAGAACAGATACTTGATACTTTTAAGTAAATGTTTATTCTGACTCAAACCATTACATTTTCCATTAAACAGGATGTTAAAAACAAGATGTTTGACTCTGAAATGCAATATTGTGCAATCATCACACTAGCAGGAGGACAAAATAAAAGTTGCTAATCTGAGCTGAAAGATGTTGGCTGGAGGAGAAAAGGAGTGCAGGGAGTGATTGGTTTATAGAATGTTCACACAGATTATTTTAGCTGTCCAGAAGTGTCATATTTTGTTCTTCTCAGTTGCACCAACAAATCTGCTCATCAAAGGACCAAATCCCTCTGGCTGTGAATTACATTATGGTCACACTTAATTTGCTTATGTTGACTACCTGCTCTGGCTCCTCCTCTGAAAGGAATTGACTGACCTCCACTCCTCTCACTTTCTCTTAGTTTTCTCCTCTCTCTCTCCCTCTCAATTTCTTTCAGTATGCATCCAGAACTTCTCTTTTCATGTTCAATCTTGTTCTCCATCTTCACTTTAATACTCTGAATGTTTTTCCCTTCACTACCTCGAAAAAACATGTCATGTCAACACATCATTCACCCTCTGAAGTAGTTTGTCTTTCTTTCTGCGGTCAATTTATTTCTTGTCTTTCATGTTCTTACTTCCTCATTCTCAAACTTTTTCTTTCCATTTTTTTATTTTCTTTTTTGTAAATGAATTGTGTGCACAGGGAAAATGGCAACATTTTTCATGATTATATTAATGTTTTTTTTCTCACTTTAGTGCAAACACACACACACAGACATTATGGTGAGACTTTCCATTAACTTCTCTTTTCTATATTGAGCTAAAGACATTTTCAACCTCCTACACTAAACGAAACCCTAACAAAAAAACTTGTTTCGTTTTTTAGATTTTAATTTAGACATTTTTAGTACTTTAATTAAGCAGTTTCCCTCATAGGCTGTTGGCTGGTCATATTGTAGGTGACTTCAGGCTTCCTCACAGTGTAGGCAAAACCTAACCCCCCCCCCCCCCCCCCCCCCCCCCTCCCCTCTTTTTTAAATTTACTAGTATTACTTTTCCTGTGGGGACATTTGGTCCCCATAACGTAGGGAATACCCACCCACACACACACACACACACACACACACACATATATTTATATAACAAGAGATTCGAAGCTCATTCAATGCCTGTATGATGAGATCCAGCCAAGGGGTAAGGCTAATAATCAGCTCTTTTTCGTCACCTCTCCCTCTTATTTCATTTTTTATGTGGCTCCATTCCAGCATTTAACTTGCAGCATTTTTCCACAGCTGTGAGCAGCGGATCTTGTAAAGGCAGTGGTGTGTTTTGTCATAGGCACTGCAAGCCCCTGGCCCTCACTAACACATGTTCACATTACCTCCAACTAAAGCCATTAGCAGCCAGCACAGCTCTCTTTCCCAGTTCTCCATTAGCACACAAGCTACAAACTCATTTTCCTTCCCTGTGGCATTGCAGCGGTTAACAGTGTGTTAATCAAAACAGCGGCGTTGAGGCATAAATAATAAAAATTGTGTCATGAGAGAAGAACGCTTCAGATATCATGTACATGACAGTGATCACAGGACATCACAGACACTGAATTTAAGGGCCAACAGGGAAGTAAAAAAGAGAAAGAGAGAGGAGCTAAAAAAATACAGAATTGATAAAATGAGAGGGAAACAGGACAAATGAGGGATAGAAAAGCAGAAAAAACAGGACGAGAGAGGAAAAGACTGGTGCTCTTTTCATTTACTTTACTTCATGACCTTTCTCTATGAATAAGACCTGCAGTGCCAGCATGTTTTCACAGTACAATACCGCAGAGAAAAAGAAAGAGTGAGAAGGAGAGAGGGAGAGAGGGGGAGAGAAAGAGAGAGTGGCCCGACCTAAATGTCCTAACAACACACAGCTGTGCTGCAAGATCTGATACGACATTCAAAGATCAAATGTGAGGTACATATAGTCCCTTTTTCATCTTTTTCACATCAGAGCATAACTAAAATGACACTGACCTTTACAAATAACAAAACAAAACACTGAATACCTGACTGAACACAATGAGACAAGAGAGAGAGAGAGAAGGCAATGATGAAATTAACATCTGCTCTCAGAGGTGTGTGTGTTTGTGTTGAAGGATCAGGTCAGTGGTCAGTATGTGTAAATCTTCAGGAGGAAAGCGCTTTTTTTAAACGTGTTCCCACTTATTTGTTTCACACAATCTTAGATCGGTTTGACTAATATGAGAAAAAGACAAACAAACAAACAAACAAACTCATTCCTCTCTAAAGTGAACTGACATTACTTTAAATTTCAGTGTAAATCCAAATACAACCAGCTTCATTTTCATTTGGTTCACTTTTTGGTCCATTTCGTTGTTCAATGAAAAAAAAATATAAATTATGATCTTTAGGCATTAATAATAAAACATGCTATATTTTTATAGCTTAAAATAGAATACAAATCCAATGAAACATAACACACACACGCACACACACAACACTTTATATGAACATATGTTTCGAGGCAAATTTCGGCAAACCCAATTATGATAAATTAATCATGTTTATTACAAAAAACATCACAAGATTGATCACAACTGATTTTAATTTACAGACAGCCTCGGGTTATACATACATCATCCATGTACAGAATACAATAGTGTAATATTTCTACTGTGATTTCCTCACTTTACCTCGTATTGCAAAGCAGTCCAACCCTCAAGCCTTCATTTGTGCAGAATGCTGAAGGAAGACCTTTGAGAGTCTGTGTGGAGTTTACAGTGGTGTTTATTATTCTTTAATTTCCACAGACATAAATTAATCAGATCATCTTCTCCTCTGCCTGCCATTTCCTTTGTATATGCTAACCAGTAAAGGCCAAATTTAAAAAAATTATGTGAAGTTAACTTGCTTTTGCTTCCATTTGAAGCAATCACATATTGTCAAAAGAGAAAGCTTAAACAAACTAGGTGTGAAAACACCCACATATACATATATATATACACATATAGATATACATACATACATACATACACATATACATACACATCAAATGGAAGTCAATGGTAATCAAAACCGTTTGGTTATTAAAATATCTTTTGTGTTGCACACTGGTTGCCATACAGGTTTCAATGGAAGTGAAATGACTTTTTAGGATGAACTATTCCATTATTTCAACATGGCTGACAACAGTACATACCCAACATGCAACAATCCATCAACAGTAATATGCTAATGTCAGATAACAAGGGTAAACCAATAGTACCGATTATGAAGCAATCACCCCTTTCACTTTGTAGATTTAGTAAACTGATTCAGCAGAGACATAAGCAGAAGTTGTTAAAAGGCAGTGGATCACAATTACTGAGCATGATGGTTAGAAAGGTCGATACAGCAAAGCTTCTAATATCAGCCGAGCAGAGAGAAAAGCGCTCCTCAGATGACAGTGGCAAAGACTCTCAGAGTCGAATAGCAGTCATTCCAAATCCATTTCTACATATATAGTAGTGATTACATGTGTGTAATGAGATTGTGTGTGATAAGTGATATTACTGAGTGGAACTGAATATGGCCGTATCAGTTTCGTTTCAACAGCAGGAAGGAAGAGGTCACCTTATCAAGCACTGTGATATATGATTTCCATATCATGTAGCATTACAATGTTCAAGATAATGTGGTTTGCATATATTATCATATTTGAAATATTATTTACATTTCTTATAATCAAATGTTAGAAATGTAAAAATAATAATTTGTTACATTTTTACCGAAAAAGACTAAAAATGCAACAGTAAAGCGCATTTTTATCGCTAAGTGTGCACAAGCACACAAAGAATTTGGTATGGTTTGTAGGATCTCTAGATACTTACATACATATATAACAAAACTGAGAAAGAATTAATCATGTGGAATTAAAAGATAAATAAAACAACATAATATACATCTAGTAAAATTAACCAAGTAGGGAGAAAAAAAGGAATATTCAGATGCTAAGCAGAAGGCCTATGTACAGATGTACATATTAAAGTGTTAGTTCAACCAAAAATTTAAATTCTGTCATTAATTACTCACCCTCATGTCGTTCCAAACTCATAAGACTTTCGTTTCTCTTCTGAACACAAATGAAGGTCTTTTTGAAAAAATCTGAGAGCTTTCTGTTTCTCCATAGACAGCTATGCACTTTGAGGCTTCAAAATGTTAAAAATACTCAAATTTAGGCTTTTATTCACATTCAAACATTCATAAACTCAACACATCAGCTGTAGTTAATGGAAGTTCAAGCATGTTTGCTTAACACGTGTGACAACCAATGAGATTCATTCTCATGTTCCGCGGCACTTTTGAGCTTCCGGAAGAGATTTGTTCGCTGATCAATGTTTTTGTGTGAATAAAAGCCTAAATTAAATCAGTTAATCATATATTGAGATTAGAGTCCCTTCAGAAAATTCATTTGGATTCATATCATCCATATGACACACCATTTTGTTCTTTCACACCATCAATTCATATGGATTCATTTTACAATCTCTTTATGAACTTTTTGAAGCGTCAGTGCCAGTAGCTGTCAATGGAGGTACAGAAAATTCTCCGAATTCATCAAAAAACAAACAAATCTTCATTTTTGTGCTGAAGATGAACAAAATTTTATGGGTTTGGAACGAAATGAAGCAGAAGAATTAATGACAATTTTCATTTTTGTGTGAACTAACCCTTTAAGTACTGTATGTGTTGAACTCTTCTTGTGCCTGGATGTTCTAGTGCTTAGAGATCTGTAGCGTCATAAGCGCAAAGAGGTTGTGGCCAGCAGGTGAGAGGGGTCCGTGATGATGTTATCCTCTCAGTTGTCACAACAGTCTGTAGCAATCTACTTATGTCTGATATGGTGGCTGACCTAAACCAGACAGTTATAGAAGTGCACGGAACAAATTCAATGGCAGTCACCGGTGCCTGTGGCAGAGGAAGAGGAAGGAAGT
Source organism: Opsariichthys bidens (assembly GCA_037194245.1). Taxonomy (NCBI): domain Eukaryota; kingdom Metazoa; phylum Chordata; class Actinopteri; order Cypriniformes; family Xenocyprididae; genus Opsariichthys; species Opsariichthys bidens. The sequence continues at coordinate 11,188,093 of CM074280.1, read as the reverse complement.
GCAACCTCTGCAGGAGTTCAGGTCCTAAAAGATGCTGATGCCCAAGAACCTGATTGACTCCATAGCTGCCACAGTTCTGTTCATGATGGTGAGTGGGGGGAGTGCTGGGGGGTTTCTCCTTAAGTCCACAATCATCTCCCCGGGTTTGAGCGTGTTCAGCTACAGGTTGTTATGACTGCCCCAGACAGCCAGTTGTCTACCCTCCTGTCTCTATGGAGACTCATCACCTTTGTGGATGAGGCCGATGACAATTGTCATCTGCAATCTTAATGAGCTTGACAGAGGGGTCGATTGGGGGCGAGGTGCCTTACTCAAGGGCATCTCAATTGTGGGTAATGACAGTGGAAGAGAGCTCTATTCATTCTCTTCATCCATTACTGAGAGTCAAACGTATGTCCTTAAGGATACAAGTTTCTAATCATAAGGCCACAACATCACATAACTGTTGCAGAATGTAGTGCAGTCCAATGTTGACAGCATCGTCCACTGACCTGTTTGCCAGATAAGCCAACTGAAGAGGGTCTAGCATGGGGCCAGTGATGTCCTTCAAGTGGGCCAACACCAGTCTCTCAAATGACTTCATGACCACAGACTTCAAAGCAACTGGTCTGTAGTCACTTAGTCCTGTGATTTGGTTTCTTGGGTATCGGGATGATGGTGGAGTGTTTGAAGCAGGAGGGGGACCACACAGCTCCAGTGATCTGTTGAAGATCAGTATGAAGATGGATGACAGCTGGTCAGCACAGGCTTTTAGACAGGCAGGTGAGACATGTGCACAGTCAGTGAACTTTGTTTTCAAGCGCTGAAGTCACTCACACATGAGCTATTGTTGTATCAAGCGGAAAGTGCGTGCACTGTCCTGAAACGTGGACGGCCAAAATATGTTTTGGGCTTAAATGGTGAGATGGTCAGAGTGGGTGTAGGGTGTGAGACTGGGCTTTTCAAATCTGCAGTAAAACACATTCAGTTCTTCAGACAGTTGCTGATTCACCACAGTGCTGGAGAATGCCATCTTATAGGCCTTTCCACACTGACGCAGAGTCATCGGCCAGTTTTTCTAACTTTCAGAGTACTTTCTCTTAGCTCATTTTTCAGTGTTTTTGGCCCGTTTGTTCAAGGCTTTATCCCCACTCCTGTTGGCATCCTCTTTGGCCTGCTGAAGCTCCTTGATTTTTGCAGTGAACCATGGTTAATCATTGTTATATGTCAAAAAAGTCCTGGTGGGAACACACGTATCCTCACAGAATCTGATGTAGGATGTCACAGTGTCAGTGAGCTCATTCAGATCATTGACTGTAGCTTCGAAAACACTCCAAACAGTGCAGTCGAAACAGGCTTGTAATTTCCGCTCTGCTTCGTTGGTCTATCTCTTTACACTCCTTACTGCAGGCTTAGCAGATTTGAGTTTCTGCCTGTAGGGCAGGAGAAGATGAACCAAACAGTGATCAGAGAGTCCCAAAGCAGCCCGGGGTACAGAGTGATGCACATCCTTATGTTACTGTCCTTGGTGGGGCATGTGATGTGATATCTGTATTTAGGCAGTTCATAGGTGAGATTATCTCTATTAAAATCACAGAGAATGGCAATGAAAGAGTGCAGGTATTGTTCCTCCGTGTCTGTGATCAGATCATCCAGCTGTTGAAGCGCTGCACTCGGACACGCTTGTGGAACAATGTAAAAACTCAGCAGAATAAACGAGGAAATCCTGAGGCTTACAGTTAATGAAGATAACTTCTAAGTTACGGCAGGACATCATCTTTAACACGGTCATATCCGTACACCAGCCTTCATTAATGTACAAACATAATCTGCTGCCCTTTGGTTTCCACAACAACTCAGCAAACTTAGTCTACTGACAGTTGGAAGGTTGTTAGATGTAAAGCTCAGTCCGGAATGGCTTTATTTAACCAGATTTCTTTGAAGCAAAGAGCAGCAGCGTTTGAGAAGTCCTTGTTTGTGTGGGTGAGGAGTAATAGCTGGTCTGTTTTGTCTGAGTTCTAAATCCGCATTGTCAGAATTTCACTAGCGCGTTTCCCTAGTTTGCGTTTCTTTGAGCGCTTGTACAGGATTGCAGCTCTTCTGACTAGAAAGCCAAGTAAAAAGTGTGAATGCTCAAAAGTCGGAAAAAGGTCGAGCAATGTCTGATGTCTAGGAGTTTGTCCATAGTAAAACTGATATGGAATAAAAGGTACTTAATACAGGAAAAACAAATAAATGAAAACCGTAAAAATACTAAAGAGCTCCAAACCAGGGCAGTGATTCCTGGTGCCATGTTGTTTTTGTTTTGTTTTCAGAAAAAAAAAAATATCTTGCCATATACTGTGGAAACTATTTTATTTTATTGTAAATATCAGCAATTTATGTTTTTTACTGTGTAATTTACAGAGAAAAAAGGTATAAAAGACATTCCCAGAAGACCCTACTTGATACATTCTCTCATTTTTGTTATCAGTAATGTACATCAGAGTATTTTGTGATATATTTTCTGTTACTTAGCTCATGTTTATTTAAGTTTAAGTTTAAGTGTTTGTGTTACTCAGCACTGAAAAACATTGGGTGAGAAACAATTGAATTATTGAATTGACATTGAATTAATCATTCCATTTTAAAGGTATAAAAACTGAAATGGTATATTCTTGTATTCTTTAAGGTAAAAGCAGATTTTGGAGGTTCAAGTAGATTGGTAAACTAACATTATATCACTTAATGAAATATACATTTCTAAGTTGCATAATACTTTATACAGGCACCAATATTTCATCCCACAATATCTGAAACATTGCCACCATAGTTTTTACAGTGAATTTCTGGCAACCACAACTGCCATTGTTTTTACCCAAAACGTAACAAAATATTTTTTATAATATACATCCAATCGCTAAAGGTCTTTTTAAAAATATAACAAGATGATGTGAATATAAACACCTGGTTTACATTAAAGCTAATGTTAAATTCAGTATATTCAGGTCCATATACAAAGTATAGAGTGTCAGGCTCAGAGATATTTAGCTTCTCTCTCCGTCTCTCTCTCTCTCTCTCGCCTAAAGATGACACATTAAGCAGATTAATGAAAGAGCTAAAGCTCATGGAAAACCCATCACACTGTGAAATTACAGCACTCACTAGGGTAAAGTCCCTTTAATTTCTCTTCAGCTTGAGTTACAAGAAACAATATCCCTCTTCCACCCCCTACACATATTTCAGGTATGGGAAAGTGGAATTTAAATGTTAATGCTTTTAATTTCATTGTGTCATGTGTTATAATACCAGCTGCAGTTTGAAGGAGGAAATGTTATTTCTTCGGGAAAAAAATAGGCTAGGGAAATTTTCCATCAACACTCGACAGCCCTACTTCCACTGCAGGTGCCAACTTGGAGCTTGGCCTCAGCAAAGGAACACTTTTATCAGCAGAATTCGTGAAGATTGCAACCGATGCTATCAAATGCGGGTACAACTGCCTGTGACAAAGCCGTGGCTTCACCACCTGAACTTAAAATGAAAATGAAGGGAGAGGCCGACACAAACACATCGTTACCAACAAATGTGCAACAAATGCACTTCGTGTGCACAGACATTATCTTTGCTTAGCCAGCATGAGTCTATCGATGCCGTTGAGATTGTGAGGAGAAGGAGATTTGCATTGGAAATGTGATGGAAATCAGGCAGTGGCAACAATGAGTGTAACAGTGAGTGACAGCACATACTGTAAAGTGCCTGTGTACAATCACACACAGACAGTAGAGCCGACCTGAGATATACAACTTGTGATTTGCAGTATATATTGTCAGGCTTACTGAGAGAGGATAAAAAATTATGGAGAGAAAGAGTGACTTTTGTGAGAGGTGCCACTTTTCTTTCCTTTTCTAGTTCGATGGTATCTGTAAATGATCGTGGGGACAGGTGTTTACATGCATACTCTTTCAGCCGTCACCTGAGCCTGATGGCAGCTTTCACCTGGAGCATATCAGCAGGTTGTGAAAACCTGTGGTATATATCCCCCCGCAAAAGCAACCCTAATCCCATCTCAACGCTCAGTGCCCCCTGTGCTCCTCAACCTCTGGTCAGCACTGAGCCAGTTTCTCCGTTTATGCTGGTAAACACTGATGTATAAACATACCGGCTCCACAGGAGGAATCATTCAGTCAGATTATAACATCGGGAGCGTATGTGTATTAACACGTAGCCGCTGGCGTAACAAGCTCTAAGCTTTAAGGGTTTGGGGTGTATAAAATCCCAAAGCAGTTCAGGAAGGCATGTAGGGAGCTAATCATGTTTTATGTAAATGCAGCAGCTGTACACCTGCAGCTGAAATTAATCACTTCATTTGAACGTACAGAAGCAAGCGTGCTAAATGAATTGACTTTGTTTTAACAATAAATGGTTTAGTGATTCCAGAATAATATTGCTAATAATGAACTCACAATGGTTTACTATCCATGGAAATATGAAGGCTATTTGCAACCATATACTCACATCTCCTCCTGCTAACAGAGCTCCATTGGCATCAGCCATGTTCATGTAGTTGTTGTTATTCCCAAACTGCAAAAGAAACAAGAATACATTATTCATTACATTTGCGCCCCTTTATAATTCACTGTAGTCTTATTCTGCAGTTACAATATAACAATGAATTTTGTGGTCTCACTTTATATTAGTTGGCCTTAGCTACTATGTGTTATGTACTTGTGTTCATATTGTATTGCAAAACACTTTTGCTGCCATTGAGTGAGATGCGGGTGAGGTAAGAGATGGGTTTGGTGGCATGGTTTGATTTAAGGGTGGGTTAAGGTGTAAGGGATGGGTCAGCAGTGCAATTATAAATGTAATTACAGAAATTAATTACAGATGTAATTACACGCAGGTCGTTTTTAAAAAAATAAGAATTGTACCAAATAGTTAATTAAAAATGTAAGTACATAGTATAAGGCCACATAAAAGTGGGACAAAATAGTGGTGTTGGGAGTTTCGGGGCAGTCTTGTAAATCTTTGAACCATTCATTCAACAGAATCATTCAAAAACAAGGGATCAGTTCAAAACAACTTCATTTTTTTTGTCGTCACTTAAAGTACTTGTGTTGCACTTTCATGTAATAAAATATTTCAGTAAGCACACACACATACACATACATTATATACATGCATACATACATACAAACATACATATATATTTATACACACATATATATATATATATAGTGTGTGTGTGTGTGTTGAATCCAATTGAATCTCTTGGCTGTTTGGCTGAAATAATAATAATAATAATAATAATAATAAAAACCGCCACAAAACACAGTAATTTAAAATGCAGATTTAAAAGGATAATTACTTGAATTTGAATTTCACAATCAGAATTTGTGCCAAATATTTTGGAATCAAATTGAAGCCATAGAAAATACTAACATGCCAATACATTTATGGTATTTGAAATATTTCTTCTATCTTACAAAACAGCATCAAAAAGGCTCATTGATTCGTTCACCCCTCATGCACCTCAGTAATAATGACACAGGAAGTAACCCAGTTGCTAATGTGCCTCACATCTTTTTGTACTGTAACACATCAATGGGACAGCTAGGTGTGGCTTGCTTTACATTACAGGTTGTGGGACTTTACATTACAAAGTGGGGGAAAGTCACAGTCATTTTACTAATCTGAAATGCCCACACAGGATTTCATTTATTACAGCAGGTGAACACTAAACAGCTTGTTTAGCACTGCAAAATAACCCCCCAACACACACCCACACACGCACACAAAGTTCTGATTATTAAAAAAATAATAAACGTTATTTAAATTATGCTACATACATATTCAGGTCATTACATTTACATGAGAAAATATGATGGAATGGTGCGGTTGTTTATTGTACAGTATATCCATGTAGTACTCTACAGCTTCCTTTCTAAAATGGAGCTCTTTTCTTTATTCTTATCCTTTATCCAGTCTGTACCTCTCAGAATCAAACATAATGGCAAATTGTTGAAATGGTAGGAATCCTATCTTTTCTTCTGAGACACAAACACACTGACAGGTAGGAACAATGGAAGAGCAAAATGAGGAATTATGGGTTAGCAGCTGGAGGGCCAGCACAGAGGGCCCTCTATAACCAGACAAATCATGCATACATACACACACACGCTCTCATGTGAGGACCCATGCGTTCGCGCACACACAAACAAACCAGAAAAGCCAGAAAAAGTCCTCACAACAGCCTCAAGGCCCTGATTCAACGGCGCATCCAACAGCAAGCTTTTGTCTGTTTAAAACAAAGTGATTCCTTCAGATGTTACACAACCAGAAGAGTCGAATAAGAGTGAAAAAGGGCTTTCTTATCTTATTGTGAAGGGCAAACAATTGCAGGAACAAATTAAGATCAGAGCAAAATGAGAAGAGCATTAATTTATTTTTCCCTTGCTTTGTTCTCCCCCCCCCTCATCTTTTTGTCTGAGTGGTTAGTATGCGAATGTAATTACCGAAGGAACTGTAGCTAATCAACTGCGAATGGTATCCATTAATTAGTCTATGCCCTGGAGAGAGAGTGAGCAAGAGAGAGGGGGGGCGGGGGGTTTGAGGGGGGCTGAATTAGCTGAAATGTTAAAAGTCTAACCAGCGCATATACACGTGTACGCGTGCACGCCGAAAACACAGGGGCCTTGCGGCAGCTGCAGGACTTGGAGAGCAGGTGTTTTGGGCTGAGGAGGCCTTTTAGAGCGCTCACCTGGTGCATCTACACTAAAAAGGAACAACAAACTGAGATACAGCTCCATAACGTCTCTCTGAAAATAGAAACACTGAAAAATGAACATTTTTTTCATGCAGTGTTTGCGTCTTTTTTGTTTGTTATTAATTATTTGTGTCTATTTTGTTTGTGTTTATTTTGTTCTGATCATATCACATTCTGCTGTCAATAGTGCAGTAGGTGCCATCTAGTCATAGCAATGATGGTGCAGGCTGGCTGAGAGTATCTTGAGAAAAGCAAATGCTTTCTACTTTTCAGCATGTGTCTCTGCGGATAAAAATGAGTTTTTGGAGCAACCAATGGGGAGAGAGAGACAGATACAAAGGTCTTTGACTAAACATCTCATTATAGAGAATAATCCCACCCTCCAAAAATGGAGAATAATTACACACAAACACAGACAAAAATTACTACTAAACAAATCAATTCAACTGCAGCCCTGTTTAGAGTCAACATGAAATCAAAATGGACCTTCTAAATGAATGTTTTATCGGTGCATATTATTCCAAAGGAAAAAAATATTAATCCGTAATCATTCAATCAAAATGTAATAATTTTCTCTTCCTTTGAAACAAGTTTCCTCTTATGCCGACATCACTTATGCCACTCAGGCTGTTGGGTATTGTTAATCAGCACTCTAAAAAAGGTGGTTTTCACAGTGATGCCATAGAAGAACCACTTTTCTAAGAGTGAGGAATATTTGAATAATTTAAATAACCTTTTACCACAATAAAGGTTCCATGGAGAACCTCTATCATCCATGGAACCTTTCCACTGCATAAAAGGTTCTGTATTGTGGAAAAAAGGTAAAAGATACCAATAAAGAACCTATTTCAAGAGAGAACAGTCAAATATCAATTTATGCATTGTTTTAACTGCCTTCGGTCTGCTTCTATTCTGGTATAGAATGTCTTTTTATGATCCAATCGATTCCACCACACACTTTTTCACCATTTCACCATTTCTCTTCAAAATATGTTACATTATGGAAAATGGGTTGCAAACAGCAATTCATATTGACTTTACCAATGAATTCAAAAAATATCATCTTTTGAGAGAGTTAAAGAAGAAAGGCAGGGAGGGAGAGAGAGATCTATCAAATGAGAGACAGAGAGAGAACACAAGGTGGATTCTGAGAAGATGGAAAAAAGTTCATGCCTCATTTCACCACTAATGTGGGTCTACATAATACAAACAGCAAGGGGAAAGAAAGAGTTTGTGTGTGAGTGTTTGTGTGTGTGTGTGTGTGTGTGTGTGCACTAGCACTGCTCCGGGCTTTAAGTTATTCATTCACACCATCAGCATTCACCCTGCTTTAAATCCCATTACCTGCCTCTCTGCCTCGCATCACTGACACATGCAGATCCACAACTCATGAATATTAATTGAACAAACATTATTCTCAAATGAATATCACAGAAGGACAAGAAGTGCTACTTTAAATCACCTTTCTCTTGTCAGCTGCACATTTAACAAGTGATGCCGATAAACAGAAATATAATGAATGAGCACTTTTAGGAAACAGAAGTTAGCGTGAATGGGAAGGGACACGGGGTGTTGTTGTCGCTCTTGGCTCTCTTCAGTGAGAGAGCAGACCCTCTCATGTTCATGGCAGGGTGGGATTGAGCCAGATGCCAAATGAGATTAGCTGTGATGGGAGGATGAGACAAACTGAAAGAATGAAAGAGAGAATGCTGTAAATGGGTCAGATCAGACAATGGAGCCTCTGTAATTAACAAGATGAGAAGAGCAATGCAAACGCTACCTCTGCCTCGTTAGTGAACAGTAAGAAGCTCAAAACACAGCCATATTAGACATGAGTCACAATGAACGACTAGTCACCTTTAGTCATTTTTTTAGTGCTTTAACTTCTATTTTTACTTTTGAAAAAAATGTCTAACCTCTATACTGACTAAAAATGGTCCAATTAGACAGCGTCCTATATTTTTTATTATTTTATGCACAAATATCCAAAAAAGTGACACTTTACTTGCAACTCACTAGTCAATTAGTTACAACTTTTTGGAATAGATGTAAGTGATGTTATATGCACAAAACTGTGACGCTTCACCACCATGAAGTTCCTGACTGGTTTTGGACACCAGCGTCCAGACTGAGCAGAGATTCATAACCTGAGTGTTTGTATATTCTTATGCAAGTGTTTCCAGAGGGAAATAAGATATTATTACAACAGAGTGAATTCAATCACCCCAAGGGAAAAAAAACAATATTGCAGAACTAATACCTGACACAACCCAAACACAATCTACTTGAGAAGAATGTGACCATGACCAACAGCATGTTTGAAGAATTACTGAGGTCATTATCTACAAATCGGTCAGTTGAACAAACACATTGCAGTGCGACACATATGCAAGATTACTTTACTATAAAAATATAGCACTTTAAGAAAGGAAGCATTCTTGTTCTTTTAAGGGAGGCAGTAAAACTAGCCTCTAAGAGGGCATGAATAACACAGATATACACACAATATAAACGGTACAAACAAATCTAAAACGACATAAGAACACAGAGCTCGAAAGGGAAATGTGTAAACTGACATCTTTGTCCAGCAGGCCCACACAAAGAGCCTAAAGCAGGGCTGTTCTGATCCGCAGGAGAAAATCGATCACAAAGTCAGTTTAAAGCTAAAATCATTACGTAAAAGCACTGCACACAGAGAGAATACAATCACACTGACAGAGACTCTCCTTAGACAGTCACCTCTTCTTCTCATCTCTCTCTTTCATGCTCTCGCTCTCTCTCTCCCTTGCTTTCTTTCACTTCTCTCTTCCGTGCTTCTTCATTCTGTTATTGCATTTGGCTACTCCAATTTCTTTAAAAAGAAGTACATCTGGGTGTATAAAGGGTCACTTTTAAATAAAACAATTGCATTACATGATATTTATTGCTGTATGCTGGCCTTTTACAAACATATCAGGAAGACAGATAAAGAATATCCGGACTAGTGCACCATTGCCAAAAGAGCTACAAGTGGCAACAATGAAATCTGAGAGCTACTTGAGATTTTCCCCACCAGATGAGAGATATGAAATAGATCCATTTATAAGTCCTTCATTTTCCATCCACCGAGCTTTCACCACGACAGGCATTTTATCACTGTAATGCATAAAGAGGGATGACTGAATGCAAATTAAAAGGAATAAAAAATTTGACAGAAAAATATGGGTTGAGTATATTAATCTCAGCATGCGTTATAGAACGCTCAAATAAAGAATTAATAATAATGAATTCCAATTATCATCATCGTTGCGATTACTATTGTACTGCTACTGCTACTACTACTACTACTACTACTTTAAAAATAATACTTTCAGTATCACAGTAATAATAATTATTTAAAAGCAATGAGAATGCAAAACGGCCCCGTTTTGTCTCGTCTAATTATCTCCGATTAATGACAGCCCCTGTGACTTCCTGTGCTGGAATCATAGGTCAGTTATTCCATTTCAATCGTTACAGAAAACCTTTAAAGAAAGCACTGACTAGCTGAAGCTTCATCTTTGATCTCACTGGGTACAGCACTGGCTCTGTGCCACAGTAAAGCTAACACCCTGGATATGGCTTCAGAGATTCCCACAATAGAACAGAACATCCAGTTACACACACACACATAACGCCCCCACCATATGGAAATGAACTCAGTTTATGCATGTATGCTGACTTGCACCTAATTTCATTTCAGGTTTTGGAATGTAACAACAAGCCCTGTATAATAAAAAAATAACGCAATAAAAAGTGTACCCTATAAAAATGTTAAATGCATTTTCATATTACCAAACAACTCTCTGTGAAACTTCCAAAGCAGAATTTTCTATTGTATTCATCATTTCCATGACTTATTTCTCCAAGTGTTACATACAGTACATTGCCTTTATTGCTGTTTGAGTACTTCTGCAGTGGGTGCACTGCCTGCCAGTTGTTCAGTGTCTGTATGTCTGTGAAACACAAACTGTTAAGAGCCGGCTCATTCATCAGCTTATTATTCTAGCGAATACTCCACCATATTAAACAAATGGATCAGCCTACAGCTGCAGAGAGGAGCCTGCATGAGAGGCCAGAGGTTATTGTCTAATTTAAATCTTGGCTGTATTCCCGGGCCAGTGCCACATTCCAATTTGTGGCTGTGTAGCCTGGCGCCACTGACAGGAGTCCTTCTGAAAACACAGTCATGGCCGCCCTCCAGAAATGTGTCGAGAAACAAAGCAATCAACAGGTTGTGGAAGATTAACTGCGTGGTTGATATAAATTAGTGTGAATAATGAAAACAGTTTATAGGTTTTTAGCCACACAGAGTGCTTACACCTATTGTGTGTTCACACACAGCTATATGGAAAGAGGTCTTGCTCATATATGAAAGACAAAGGCTTCATAGCGTACTTAATAAAAGAAAAAAGTATGAAAAAACGAATTACGACACCTAATCTTCTCTATTCACTTCTGGTCATTATGGTGAACCAAGGAACAAAAGAGCAGAAAGGATTTGCACATATATGCCCTAAAATTATTCCACTCTTGAAGACAGGGCGACCGCACTGAGATCAAAGAGAAACTGAAATAAAACTGGGAATTACTGAAACTGTGCCATCATTAAAAGGGTTTCATGTGGTGTGGATGGAGAGAGAACTTATCTTCAGCAACAAGGACGTTTTTAAAAGAACAGGAGAGGCTGTTGAAATCATATTTTGAGTGATTCAAATACGACAACATCAACAAACAAGAAAGAAAACTAGAGAAATCATTGTACACGTCAATCACACAATGTACTCAGCAAAAAACTGACCCCAACGAAACCTGTAAGCGCACAATATAATAAAATCAAAATGTAACTAATTTAGCCATATTGCTTTGTCCGTGACCATTATAGACTGAATGTCTTTCAGCACAAGGACATTGTGCAATTTTTCCCCATTTTACAGTGAAAAGTCTGAAAAGGGGGACAATAAGAGATCCTATTTTTGAGTTTTGACCTCGGTTTCAATCCAAATGGGAGAAATGCTGGACTAAAATAACAGATTGGCCAAACCACACGAAACATTCTGCAGGCCGGCTATCATCCACAGCGCATGTAGACACTGTCCACCTACATCTGTCTTCATTAGGTCAGGGTTTGACCCATTTCTCTGCATTTGAAGAGGTCTTTGGGGACATCTTGTGTACTCCTAACACTGTTAGCGTGGATATTTTGAAAGCAGTAACCTCACAACAGCACAGCCAGCCAATTTACAGCAACAGCAGGTCCGGTGAAGACAATGGCAAGTGGCTAATCCGAGCCTAAGTGCAAAGAGATAGAGGGAAGTTCTGGCATGGAGCATATTTGAGGATGGTGGGAAAAGAGAGGTAGACTGCTTCCATTGTTTCTAGGATGCTGAAGAGATGATAGGAGATGTAATTGATTTAAAAAAATAAAATAAAATGAAAATAAATTCTCATTCATTTGCACAAAAGAGATGCACAGCGCTCGTTTTCTGGTTGATATCCATAAACACTGATCTAAAAACGGGGCAACATTAGTACCCGAAGGGATAATCACTGGCACATGACAACAGCTAAAGTGTTGTATGCATTAATTGAAATAAAGGTCTATGACAACTCTCAGAAGAGTTTAGCATGGTAATGACAATGTCAGTGTATTTGATCTTGGAGGAATAGATCCGCTAAGCTGCTGCTGCAGAGCAAGTACAGAGACTACCAAAACATATACAGACACACTGCTGTGAGCATGTAAGACATACTGCTGCTTCACAAATAGCATATATGAAATGAAATGGATATTAAGAACTATACAGGTAGAGCTGGGAAATTGCTACAGAAAACACTGACCATCTGTTTATATGTTGAGCAGCAAGGTCATTGGCTGCAGATGCGACAGAAACCAACAACAGTGCTGTGTAGTTAATGTAACTGTCAGCAGGTTGTGTTAATATAGGAGCTATAAATACTATTAAACTGTGAGATTATTACATGCGCGTGCAGATCCTACAAACCATCTGCGCGACCAGAGGTGCACACTTCTGTGATGATCCCTCCACATGCCATAAGGTTGCCGACACCTTGTCTAAAATAAACCATTTCAGAGGGACTTAGCGAAGATAAACATGTAAAAATTGTTACATTTCAAAGGATAATGCAGGACACTTTTCTTTGTGAAGTAGAGATTTCAATTCCAATCAGCTTGTGCATCTTTTCTTCTTCTACTGCATAGCTATTCTTAAAACCTCCAAATTGACCACAGCAGAGATGAAGACAGTTTTATTTTCATTCACGTCTCCCACTCATCCTCAACCATTCCAATTAAAATCAGAGTGACTGATTGAGTATAATCGTAGCCAGAGGCATGACGTTTAAACACTGGCAGACTCGCTGTCAGTGTGGACTTGTCATGTACAACAAAGCATGTTTAAAGCATAATTGAGGCCAGATGGCTAAATCTGGTGCCAAGACAGGCAGGCAGTCCATATGCATGTCCACAGAGTATCAGTATGACTGTAATCAAGAATCACACAAGTGTCTGTCAGACAAGTCTTTTCACTCAGCATACTATTTCTTTTTAAATCCGCAGACAACATTTAGTGCACCATCTGCGGTAGTGCAACAGAGCCTTCAATTGGCCCTACGTAGCAATACACAGTCCTTCACATAAACAACATGCTCTCTGTGCATGAGAGCACTCTGCTCCTTCCAGTGGCTAAATGATCGTCGTCTTCCCGTGAGTGCTACACAATGTTGGTGATCTGACTGGTTAGTTCAAGGGTTTTCAAACTGGAAGATTTTGGGGGGTCTGCGGAAAATTTGAGAGAAAATGTATTATGTATTGTTTAGTCAAAGTTCATTGTAAACTGCTCCGGAACTACAGTTATTGTGAAAAGCATTATACAAATCCATTTTATTTTAGTAATAACTATAAATCTAACATTAATAGTGGGTAGAAAAAAAAAACACGCTAAATAGAAAGTAAATATTTTCCAATCCAGAAGATAAATGAATGATTTGCTTCAGTATAGAAATGATATAATATTAAATTATTTGATTTTGCGAACAATAGGCTACCAACATATCCTCATGCTTTTCTTCAAATCTAAATAAGTTATTATGCACGACACGTTTATTAAAAATAATCCCATCATGAAGCTTTCTAAAAAAAATAGTACATAAAAAAAAAAAAAAAACAACTGAAAAAATAACTAATGAAACAGAAAATTTATAAAGTTACAAAGTAATTTCCCACCAGAATCAAAAATGTACTATTGGCTGACAACAAATATGCTGGATGACAAATATTTTGGTCTGCCAAATTGTTGAATTATGACTGACAGTGAAGCACAACATTAGGCATCCTTTCGTATTACTCTGACAAGAAAAATATTCTAAACGGCCTCGTAAAGTCTGAATAGTCCACGTAATCCCATCTGGGTAATTCTGGAGTGAACACTCTGGCATCATTTCAGTAAACTTTTCTGCCAGTAACAGCAATACCTGCATTAATCTCTCTCATCAAATCGACAGGGCCGGCAGAACGTCTGGCGCGGCGCCTCTCTGCCATCACACTTTATGAATTATATAGAAATAGGATATAACATTGCACGCGTGGTCCAAAACATACACGCAATGCTCTGGGGCCTAATTTATCATTGTTATTCAAGTGCTTGCTCACCTCACACTTAAAACAAAATCCTTCTAGATTCTAATTAAGCTCTAAGGTACCTCCCAAGGGCTCTGCTTTGGCAAAGAAAAGCACTTTGATTTATGTAGCACTTTGTCGTTAGCGCTTCAGGCCTGCCTGTTGCGAACACACTAGTGATAAATATGAGCATAGAGCAATTACTCATATTTGTTAATTAACTCCCGCTAACAATGTTTTCCTCCACAATGTAATGAAAACACAGCAGATTGAACACAAATATGCCCCATTATTTCATGTCTCCACCTACATGCAATTAAGATGAAAATAATTTGCTGCCACAGAGCCCTCGCTGTGAGGGGAAACTTCCACAGCATACCAAATAAAAGCCGTTTACCCAGCACAAGCAGCAATCACATGGAACTGATAGGCTTTAAATGCTGTAATTAGCTCTCAACCTTGTGGCTGTCCGACTGCATCCCACTAATGTGCGAACACATGCACTTGTGAATTACTTCAAATATCACAGCACTCCTCTGTAGCCCTTTAGCCTCAGTTAGACAGGGGCCAAACACTCTCTAGCCCTCTCTCGTATAAAGAGAAGATAACTTCGAGGAACGCTACACAAGATCGTATCCTACGGCACCACTGGATTGAGAACAAAGATGTTAAGCATAGAGGCCTCGGATGCCAAGGCAGTGAAAACCTATACGGCCAAATCAGATCCCTATATGAACACAACACTGCCTGCCATTTAACACAGGCCGAGCAGCACAGAACGTACTATACTGAAGAGACATTGTTTATATGCTCAACCCACAAAGATTACACTGATAACAATTCATTCTCTCCCTACTGGCACAGAATAAAATGGTCGTTCAAACTGAGGCATAGACTCCACCCTGATGCTTAATTAGTAGTGATCATGGCCTTCTTTTACACCGCGGTGCTCTGTGAGGCCAGTAGGGCTAAGGATCGGATTGAGCCCCTGTGTAAACAGAGCTTTGGAGATTTCAGTCTCCAGGGCTTTGACATGTGGCTCAGAGGAGCATGGGGAGATGAATGCTCTCATACAGGCTTTATCAGGGTGAGTGAGAGGGGTAATGACGCTAAAACAATCTACCATCGGGGGTTATACTGAGTGTACGACTCTGGAGCGCACTGTCCAGCGGTTTAAGCGAACAGACACTGCAGAAACACCTTGTGACCCCTACAGCAGCGCACAAGTGGACCAACTGTACGTTCATGTAAAACTCACACAGTCAAGCATTGAAACAGAAAGGAAGTTTACTGAGGGTGAAGTGTTTCATTTCAGCACAACTAGCAGCAACCAATGACCCTTTTCAAGAACTTTCTCCAAACACGCCGCCAATCTGACATTGGTTAGAGCAACTGCTAGTCCCACCTCAAACTCACACATTGGCAGCTATGTTGAATCATTCAAAGAAATAGAGCAATATTGAAAGTGATGCAGAGCCAAAGTGTCACACATTATTCGTAAAGATTATCCATCTCCATTTACTGAGTAATGCATGCTCTGCTAGGCACATTACATAGTGTGAACTATGATCAGTTTCAATAAGCTTCAAAAGGTCAGTTTTTAGAAACCACAAAAGAACAGAATGAAACACTTATAAATGTCAAAATCTAATAAATGTGTTAACTGCTCAAAAAAAACAAAAAAAAAGTGCAATTAAATTCTGAGAACATCATTTGTACATTTGGAAGTTTAGAAGGGATTTGAAACTTAAAGTCCAAGCAAAGCAATCTTAAAATGTGTTCTGAGTTTGTCACACCACAGAAAAATGTTATTAACCACCCAGCAAAATTTTAATGATTAAAAATAAAACGCCAAGTGAATGAAATAAATTAGCCATGCTCAGGGGCTCCAGTGTCATCGATCCACCGTTTTAGCCCCGTCCCAAAAATGGTCAACACAGAATTGGTGAAAAACTGTTTAACATTTAATTCCACAATACATTACTTCATAGTTCACAGTCTTTGTTATGTGTTTTAGCAATACATTTTAAACATTTATAATGTGTTTAGAAACAATTCTCAGAATTGGCTTTACATGGACTTTAAGTGAAACATTTTAAACTGTAACCATCAAGTTGATTTTTTTTAATTATTAAGAACTACTACACAGAACAAAAACAATACTGCAGGCCACAGAGTTTCTTCCTATGCACTGAGGAAAGCACTACTCAAGTCAATTGACTATTTTTGAACACTTTTATTAGCTGTTAACTAATTCTGTTAAATAATTCTGATATAACCATTTGGCTAAACTCACGATAAGAAATTTTTATAATGCTCCTTTATATTAACGAATTAAGAGATTACCTCATTATCGAAAAAAGTATACAAGCTAAGAATGAAAAGTGTACGACAGTAGATTAAGCATATTAAAATAATACAATTCTTAGTTGCATCAAAGTGATGAGTTACAGACTGAATCATCCTGTTTAACCTCTCTGGTCTCCTTCCTCCTGATGCATTTAAAGGCTTCATTTCCAAATATTTGCATCTGAGAAAAACAGCACCTGCATCTGTATGCTGAACAACCAAACTGAACATGTTTGAAATAAGACCACGTTCATATCTAAAACTATTTCATTACTCAATCATATTTTTTTACTATGGATGCATCGAAATGAAAGTTCTCTGCTGAAACCAAAAATTCGGGATACACTTGGCTGAAAAGCGAAACTGAAAACGCTTTTTAAATATTATTCACTTCTTATTTTAAATTCTTATTTTGGTATAATTCCATTAATATAACACTTTTTAATGAAATGAATGACACTGAATTTTTAAAAAAAAAATGTGTGTGTGTGTGTGTGAGTGAGTGTGTATTTTAATATAAAATATATATTGGGGGAGGGGTGATTAAATACATCACTTACAAGCATAGATAAATATAGTACAACAAAGTAAGGTCTAATTGTAGTGTATTCAGGTACAGATATGTAATAATCAGGCCTAAATGTAAAATTACACTATTGCTCACTGTATAAAATTAAATATAGATTAAGCTTTGCTAAAGCGGTGTTTTGTAGTTTCATTAAAACACTGAGCATCAGGTATTTATAGGTTTCTGTCACTTTAAGACCTAACTCACAGATCCAATATAATGATGCACAACCAATTTATTTCTCAACTCTTAGTTAACTTAAGACATTTCCAACTGCCTTTACGAGAATTCTTGCTGAAACTGATATTTTGACAATTTTGTGTGCATGTGTCTGTTCAAGTGCATGGAGATGCCAAAGAGGAATCAATTTGCTGTTCGCGAGTACAAAATTGATGGTGAAATTTAGCAAATAATCCGCAAAAAACATGAGTGCCAAACCGTGAGGCCTGGTCTGCACGAATCAGGGGTCGACTACGATCCGTTACACCCTTAGCACAGAGCGGAATATTGAGCGGAGCATCATACAGTGATAACGGCTAGAGAAAGAGTCAAACCTGAGTGCTGAACACTGAGGGGCGGGGCGGTATATACTTCGTTTTCTCTGCATAAATACTCTCTTTTGGCCAAAAACCGTGAAGGCCATTTTCAGTGCATCCCTAATATTTACAAATTGGTCCCCAACTCATGGGGACAACATGCCTTTACTTACACTTTTTCAAAACTCCAAAATATACATGCAAATAATTCACTGCAGTTTCCAGGTTTCCAGCATTACACTTGCACTGGGAAGTGCTGGGGTATGAGTCCCATAAAGCAAGCTGAAATTGTGTGGTTGCGTCAACAAATGCGTTTTTATTTCCTGTTTGCTTCCATTTGCTTAGGTTTAGTGTAGGTTGTATGTTATTTTCAAATGTGACAGAGAATTAACCCTTTTAGCACCACTCATCAGACATTTAATTTCAAACTACCACAATACGTATAACAACTAACGTAATAAAGCACTTCCAGATTCACCATCATCTGCTTTGGATACAATTTTTAGCGCCCCTCACCACACATAAAAGGTGTCATGAAAAGTCCAAGAGCCTGTGCTGTTAGTACCCATTTCAAATCTCTACTGATTATTCCTTTTCATTGAAAAACATTAGTTTCAACCAAATGCCATGCCTGAGACATCAGTGAACCCTGTGAAGGTCCTCCTTTTAGCCAACTCTTGTGAGCTTTTCACATTACACCATCTTACCCAAAATACTGCACTAGTCAAATTTCATTTAGCAAAATTGAGTTGCTTAATTTTATGCCTACCTAAATATATTTAAATAAAAGCCCCTCACCCCCAATACACACGTACACAGTAAAAGCTTCTCCACAAACTCCAGATGGGAGCCAGCTGCTGAAGTCTCCAATAGAACTTTATTAGAGGCTAAATGCAACATTCAATCACACTTTAGTAGAGAGTGCAGACTGGTGTTTCTCTCAAGGATTCCTCTGAGGCTTATAAAAGACCCATCAGCAATGAAGCAATCACTGTACAATTTTTGGAAACCGTCTACAAAGCATTCACTCTCAAGTTTTAATATGCATATGAAATAAATATCAGCAGCTGGCTCAGCAGTGACGAAAACCATATGGTTGGTGTCTATGAAAAACGAACAGCATCAAACTTTTTAACTCCTTTTTCTTATTTCTCTTTTAATCATTCTTCCCTCTGGCAGAACCTTGTCTTCATCTAGCATCAAACAGAGAACATATGTCTAAATGTGTTACAATACAAGTGGCAGCAATTGCATGTCCCTTGCCCTGTCTTAATGAGAAGAAGAAATCCTCTCTACGGAGCAGATTTTTATTATAAGGGAAAATACGCTGTCATGGGCATGATAACAATTTCATGGTTGGCGAATCGGATAGGAAGAGCAAACGTGCGAGAGGTCGTTTTCTCTCTCCTCTGCCTGTGATACAGCATCATTCCACATGCTAGTCAAATGATTAATTGCCCTGGGTTGTTCTGTCAAGCACAATTTAAATGAGTCGGCATGTCAGCACAAGCTGCCAGCCTTTGGAAATCAGTGCCCTTGGAGCAATGCGCCGCTACAGAACAAAACCATGCTCCTGTTCCGCCTCAGGCATGGGAGACAATGGCGGGTCTTCCTCGGCTTTGACAAAGTAAGTAACTGGGAGCGAATGAGTCCAAAGGAACAGCTGTGAATCAACATGCTAACAGTCCAATTTTTGTGAACTGCTAAATGTAAACATAAGAAAAAAAACAACAAATCTGTTCAGAACAAGGTACGGCAGAGTCAGGAAAAGAGGAAAGAGTAAGATAGCGTATACTGTAAAGCCAAAGTGTTCATGGCCAAACAATTTTATTTAACATTAATTACAGTGAATTACATTCTCATGCAAAACAAAGGGTATTTTTTTCCTTATCAGTCTAATTCAAGTCTATAAAAGATCCAATTAAAATTCAGAAAAAGAAAGAGAGCGAGAGGCTTTTCAAAAGGAGAAGAACTGGATTTGAAGACTTTTAAAAGTTACCCAGCTACCTTGTGGGAAAATATTGGAGGAGTTACCCATAGTGTCAGTAACTGATGACCTTTTCTTTAAGCTAATAGCAAACATACATTGGTCGCTGATTTCCATATCACTGTCTCCAGCTGCACGCAATCACCTTACTGGTTTTTAAATCCAACTGAATTTCTAATTCAGACAGACAGACAGAAAAACAAAAAAAGACAGGCAGAAAGACTAATAATGTAACAGAGCTCCAAGGGTAGTCTTCTAGGTCTATGTATGTTGTTACTCGTACGAGTCATTTCAATATGTGTTCTGTTTGCTCATTCAAATGAGTGTTTACCCCCACTATCTGAACTCTTTGCTCAGTGAGCCTTACTAGTATTTGCACACCTGCTGTCTTTGTCAGTTCATACAGGACAACCTGGAACCGCAGGGCATTCTGGGAATGTGTGGCGCAACCTGACAATAGGACAAACAGAAGCACTGCAGTATGACTTTATATTATTATCTGACGCATCATTCTTCAGTTATAATAATGAGATACTCCCCCCTTTCTTCCCCTTTTCTGTCACTATTCACTTCTGCAAAAGGGTATAAATAATGGAGTTTGTTGAAAATCAAACAGTCTTCAAATAAATAAGTGACACTGTACCTCCTTGGTCACAAATGTTTGAATATGTGGAGACTTGTAACAATCAAAAGTGTTTTAGTTTATTAGAAGAGCTCGAGTTGATTAAATGCGGAGACTACTGTACTGGATTGTTTCAGAGGTTTCCAAACTTGTTCTGCTGGGCCCACCTTTTGTAGAGAAAAATATTTTAAAGCACAATACTATAGGATTTATTTAAAATGTATTTATTAAAGTAGTACAACTTGTCAACTTCAACAGGCTTCTCTTTATATTCGTGATGTAAAGTCACGAAGCGGCATCTTAACTTGTTCGGCTTCATACTGTCAGAAGAAGCTAATATTTTGAGGCACACAACATACTGTGGTCTCTCTTCATTACCCATCATTGTACCGGAGAATCCGAGGGCGAGATATTTATGCATCATCATATTTTCTTTTCTTTTCACCATGTCCCCACCAGACACAACAGCTTGGACGTGACACACTACTGGACGCAACAAAGCAAATGTAGAAAATCCATTTTTCCTTTGTGTCAGAGCGCTGGAGTACGTCAGAAATAGAACAGTGCATCAGTTTACCGTCGGGGGTTTGTCGAGTCGCGTCGTGCCACATCCAGGGTAGAAAGCATTCTTGATGACAATGGGTTTTAATTGCTTTTGTCGCGTCGTGCTGAACGCATCTGGCATTGTTTTGGTGATTGTAATTTTTGGAGTAAATTCATTGTCTGATTATGCTTACCTGTCACTGACAGTCCTTTCATAAACTTGTCCATGTTAAGTTCAGGACCCATTTATATTTAATGGGTAGCCATTTCGACTTTTACACGGCTCTCTGCAATACTCAATTCTGATTCATCAAATCGTGCCATCTTGTGGTCTGTTATTTCAAGACAATAAACGCTACAACTGACCGCTCAAGTGGGTACTGAGAGATATCTTGAGGTAATAAAATATGCCAAATTAATATTTTGAGTTCAATTATTTACTTATGTGGCAAGTAGCTGCTTTATAAGCGGGATAATTTCACAGTGATGTCTTGCATCACCTTGAAGAAGTTTCTATTGCACAACAATCTGCTTACAGTATTACCCCTTAGCCTTGCCTTTTTATAACATCTCGCCTCCCCCCAGTTTGAGATCCACTGTCTTCGATAGATAAGATAGTACTCTTATTGTAGTGTACATAGAGAACGTTTTGAAAAATAAAAGTAGCTGTTTTATCCATAAGGCAAGAAAAGAGTCTATTGCACTGTGCTTATGTACCAAGTAGATCTTTAGAAACAGCTTGAGCAAAAGCAGTTTTTAGGTCACTGAAAATATCCCTGCAATAAGCCTGAGAGGTCGATAACTTCAGAGAAGCAGGACAAAGCTTGTGAGAGCTTTGAGAGACCAAAATATACTTTGTAGGGCCATGAACATACACTTTCCAGACGGTTCTTTAAATAGTCTGTTTCCTCTACGTCCTTTTAGCTTTAATGATGTATAAAAGGTCAAAGGAAATGGGAGCAATCATTAGTGCAATTATAATCTCTGAAACACTACTCTTGAAGAGCTATATAAAGCTCAATATAAATTCAGATAGATGTTCACTTGTACACCGTGTCCTAATGTGATAAATCGACAAGAGATAAAATTTATCTCTTGTGTAAATCTAATTTTCCGTCTAACCAACCACAACCATGACGAGGAACACAAAATGTTGTTTCTACTTTGCAGGTTAGCCCCACCTACCACAAAATATCATTGGTACAAAATCCACATAACTGTACATTAAATATCTTCTTATTGGCTGAGACTTGTCACATATAATCAACACATCATGAAATGAAAATTCTAGGGCTGCGCCCTAACAGTCGACTAATCATTAGTCTACTAGAAGAGGCTTAGTCAACCAAAATTATATTAGTCGCAGATAAAAGGTAACAGCTGGTCTATGTGGTAATTACAGTACATCGGTCAGGACATCCAAACGCTCACCTATCTTTCATCGACCTCAATTATGGCTCATCATCTGTTACATGAAAGTGGAAGCATCTTTACATGGCCGCTCACTTTAACGTTAAACTATAAAAATGTCAGTTATTCAAGTGTTCGTGTGGAGCGTGAAAGCTGAATAGCAGCGCGCTTACTGCATCTCACTAACATGGAGGTGCTAATATGATCACTTGCACTTAAAATCATACGGATAAGAGTAATAGATCTTTTGAATCTGTGAAGAGTTTTATTTGTCTGCACTCACAATAACATCAAAACTTTGTGCTTTTGTAAAATAATGAAAGCAAACAGGGTGCGCTTTCTGCCGTCTCTCTCTGTGAAAATAAGAATAACTGCATGTAAACTTGCCTCACAGACATGAAAAATGTATCTATAGAAAGTGAAATGTCCACTTTCAAATGAACCGATTCAAATGGAAAACAAATATTGTCAGGTTATGTAATCCGTATGAAACATGCATATAGGCATGTCCACTACTGCGGAGATGACGAGTCTCCTTCCTTTCCCCCCTCCCCTCCCCTCCCCTCCCCTCCCCTCCCTGACACATTCATAATCATTACTTCTGCCGGTGTGGCTGTGGCAAGCTTTATGTGTGCGCTTGAGCGCTGATTATGCCATGTAAGCATTAAAGGCTCTATTTTATCATGTATAAATGTACGATTAGTCGACTAATCGCTTAAAATGAACGACTACTGGTTGACCAGAAAATCTTTAGTCGAGGGCAGGCCTAGTAATTTCTCATTAATTTCCTTCTTTTTTAAAAGCAGGTTATTGATTTTATTATGAATGACTCAGCCAAGCATATTTTTGACCATGTAATTTTTAATTAAAATCTTCTTCCAGGGAAACAACAGTCTTCTCTCTGGTGATGTATGCCAGACTTCTGCGCTCATTTTGTCACTTAAACCTTGTTAACCACTTTATCCGTTTTTTAAAATTGCCAGTAAACTCACATTTAGATCCACCTCCATCTAATCAACATCTGATGAAAAAAAAAAACAAGTCCCTGCCCTATATATGTTTTTTTTTTCATCTTTTTTGATAGTCTGTTTCACTCAGATATACGTCACAATACAGAATAAAAGAGCTGGCGCTCCTTTCGTTTCATCGTTACTTAACTCCTTTAGAAAAACAATTTAGATAAGTTCATGCATAAACATGCAAAGCTGTTAGTCAAGATCTCTCTATAAATAATACATTTATATGTGGCCATTAAATATTCTCTGCACACATATAACCGCACAAGAAGTGGAGGGAAAAAAAATGTAGCAATACTTTCTAAGACTTGCCTCGCTCATCATGACAGAGATGAATGGTGACCCCATCAAACTAAAACAATGTATGGAAAAGTTTCCCCTTCTTCTCTTTTCGGAAGCCATTGTCATAACTGGAATATCTTCTGAGTGATCAGCATTCCATTTTGGCACTCTTTGTTGTGTTAAAATAAGAAGTGAGAAGTGTTTTGGAACAGGATGAGAATTAGAATTTCAGCTGGGATCCTAACAAAAGAAGGAGGACATGCTAAACCCTCTCCACATAGCTGACTGGCATCAGCACAATGTGTTGTCAGATGTGCTGTGCCCTTAGCATGGGGCGCATTCCTGTCTTGAAGAGGAGCCATCAAACCTTTGTTCAACACAATCTCAGGGGAAGATTTGGTGACAGTTTTCGGCAGCTCAGGATCAATGATGCCTTTCTTTTTCTTTGTCTCACCTTCCTTCTCTCTCCCAATAAAAAAAACACAGTAACACAAACATGTAGAAATACAGGATTACATTAGCTCAGGTTTCATTTATTATTTTACTCTTTCATCAAAACATTCACAAACATCTCTCACTTACAGCAAAAAAAGAAGTTTACTCGATCAGTTAAAGCAGAACAACACCCAGATGAGGCACAAAAGGTAATATTGGAGGAAATGAAATGAAGATCATTTACAGGAAACACCACGTGATGGATTTAGGGTAGTGCAGATAGACATTGTATATCAATGACAGCCAGAGATTGTAAAATATGGCATTTCCATTCATTTTAATTAATTCATGTATTGATTATTATTAATAATTAATAATAATATGCTACTATGTTATTTTTAATATGTTATTATTATTAATATTACAGTTAATTTGCCCTGCCATAATTTCTTAGCACATCATAATACCAGATTAGGACAATACTAGATTACATACATTGTCTTACTCCTCATTGAAAATGTTTTAAAAACATTTAAGCCTCTTGTCTATTATACAATGAATCATATAATTAAAATGATATAATAACCATCTATTATAGGTCTGAACACTGCAATAACCAGTTATCAATTAAAATTAAGAGCAGCTTTATTTCATACACCAACTGTGAACTTACTAAAGTATGGGCCAAAAGAGAAATATTAAGAAAATAACTTAAGACAGTTATATACTGTTATCAGCATATGTTGAAGTTCTCTGAGAGAACAATACGCACCGTTAATGCGGCATCAGATGGCAAAAGCTTGGTCAATTTTTACTTTCACTTTTTGTAGTTAATAATTGACTGGGGTTTGAGACATCACCAACATAACTCTAGCGCAAAGTTTGCACATTGCTTGTGTGATATCCACTGGCTCATCTTCATGGTTTGCTTCCAATATTGCAAAATGACATTTTTCTTTATCAACAACTCAATCTTTTCTCGCAAAAACATGGACAGCGATTCTGTGTCGGGTCATTTCCTGTGATAAAAGTAAGTATATAAACAAAATATGAGTAAATAAACAAGTAAATTAATAATCAAATAAATGCAAATATGTTTAAGTAAAAAGGTGTGTGCACAAATGTGATGCAAGAATATTATTTTAGTTTTATAGTAAATGTCATATGTTTAAATTTGCTTGAATAATTCCAATGAAATATCACCTACAGGGCAGTGACAAATTGTAACCAAAAAATATATCATAACTTGATCTTCTGGTGAAACAACAGACTTCTCTCAAGTGATGTATACAGGACTTCTCCAATCAATTATTCCACATAAGCCTTTTTTTTTAACCCTTTTTCAATTGACTGTAAGCTCGTATTTGAGATCTGCCTTCATCCAATCAATGATGAAAAGAACCAAGTCCCAGCCCTACATTTTTTTCTTTTTTGATAGTCCATTTCACTCAAATGTACGATTTCCAGAGGCATTTTTTGTCCTAAGCTTATTATATGTATGCATCATCTTACAGGTGGCATGAATGCATTTACACTACAAATACAACTCTATAAATGTTATGAGATTAATGGTTTTAAATATTAAATTTTGCACGCTATAGAAATAAGAAAGTAAAAAAAAATTAAATGTTGATTTAAATTATGAAATAATAATTTAACTAGTTGTTCTAAAGTCATTGTTGAGACATGACATTGTAGTTCGAGTCCAAGTAAAAGTCATTTTCTTCTTTTTGTCAAGCAAGTCACAAGTCCTTAAATGTGTGACTCAAGTCAGACTCAAGTCCCCCACCTCTGGATTAAAGACATGATTTACAGAGCGTGATCCAGCCTGGCTAATGGTGTGTGTCAGCTACAATTTTACATATTTGCCCAGGCAGGCACACAACATCATATCAGCCAGCTACTAAATCAATCATAGCCACTATTAAAAAGTCTGCTGATAGGGGTTATTGGAAATGAGCTCTTGAGCCTGGGGCTTGTACTGGCTTGGTTACCTTTCTTTCATCAATCACTGATGCATCCGAGATGGCCATTGTTCATGGTTAGCTGTAGAGGACTCGAATGAATTACATTGCTGTTTAACACTGAATGATAACCCTTCCCACACACAGAATGAAATGCACTATGCATGTTACACAACACGGTCATATGCAACTAGTACTATCAAATGACTTCTTGTCCTGGAGGCGAAATCACATTAAGTCCAAGTTCACTTCAAGAAATGGATCAATAAAAAGAGAACAAGAAAACAGAAACGGGGAGGAGAAGACCACGAGACAGAAAGAGGTCAGTACTTCTGCAAAGACGCAAATGAAGGGAACACAATGTGATTGGCGCATCATTTTGTTGAGTGTCAGAACAAGATCCAAACACTCTCAAAAATGTGTTCCCTGCCACAAACACCGAACTCCAAATGACAATCTTTGCATCCGTTTGCCATTTTAGGAAATAATACTGGTGAAATCATATCCCGATGAAAGCGTTCCACTTTCAATAACTACATCAGTATTCCTGGCAAAAGCAATGAGAAACATTTCAGACACACTGCACACTTACATGTGCTCCTGCTCTCAAAACGCTATGTTGCTTGAATGGAGATTGCAAGTGAAACCCTATATCATTTACAGCGTTCACATATCAGCTAACAGTTGCTATTTTCTTCCGCTGTCGATCAGGCAGTTAAAGGGATAGTTCACCCAAAAATGAAAAGTCTGTCATCATTTACTTTTCATCATGTCATGTTTTTTGTTTCTTTCTTTTTGGGCCCCATTTACTTTCATTGCACGGACAAAAACAGTTCTTCAAACTATCTTCACTTGTGAACTTTTAACAAATTATGAGATTTTCATGCTTTTTGTTTTTCAGCTTTTCCCCAAAATCTTACTTCTGACACTAGGCAAAATTTGACAAAAATTCCCCAGAAACCATTCAGAAAAAAAATCTGCCCAAAAATCTCTACAAATACACAGATCCACTTCCTCTATAAGAGGGATTATGTTTCATCGATTAAAACTCATGAATCAGATCTATGCTGCTTCCTGTCCATGTGTGTAATGACACCTACTGTGTACATTCATTGTATCACTGTACACAGATCTGAATGTAAGAACACGTTTAGGGAGTAATTTAACCCCTGCTGGATGGATCAACACTAGGCCTGAATTGAAAAGCGATACACCTGAGGGACGAGAGTCTATATGGGTGTAAACAAGTGAGTGCATGCATTTGAATGCAGACAACACTGCCATTTGCGATGCTCAATTGCTGTCACTTTACTTCCTCTAGCCTTTGTCTTCATCACAGGATCATGAAACAGCAGCTACATCCTTCAAAATCTACTGTATCTACTCATTTCATGAGCACACTTCTTAATCAGATCAGTGCCAGCACCTAAAAACAGTTTATGCAAAAGTTATTTATTCTATTAAGAGTATTACTCAAAATGTAACATGAGATAAATAGTTTAAGAAAAGCAAATTAAAGCAATTTTTCCAAGTCACCCACCATTCAGTATTTCCTTATAATAACAGCATCAGCCAATGCAAATTTGCATTTAATGAGAGCATTTAATCCTTCCTGTTCTGTCTTTACCCAGACTTTCTCTTTCAATAAATATAATTTCACTGATGGTTTTTTTTTTTTTTTTTTTCAAAGAAATGTGTGCATTTCTGAGCAACGTTTGTAAAGAAATGATATACTGACATCTGACTTACGACAAATAATTATGTGTAAACACTGATAGTTGGCCATCAAAGGAAAGTAAATGTCATTTGAAATTGCAATAACTTAGTATGTCAAAACTATCTCTGATTTGTTCTATAAACAGTCTGACTAAACCCACACAACTTGTCATTCCCTGCAGGGAGTTTGTATAATAAAAAACCTCAGTGTTGACTATATGAACCTTTTATGGTTTTGTTTTGTTGTATAATTTGCACAACATACTTTGAGCCCTTTACATTTAAACAATGAGTGAATTAGTGGGCAAAACTTTGCAGCAGTTCTAAAGAGATCCGTTTATGTCAAGTTCAAAACGCATATACACATACAAACATTTCCAGGACAACAGGACAAAGAGAATCATCCATCTCTTGGCATAACTGAATGATGCCTTTCATGAGAGAGAGAGGGGGATAGAGAGGAAAAGAGAGAGTGAATAGGGTTAGGAATGCTGACAATCAGCGAACGAAAGACAGACATTCCCTGCCAAAATGTGAAGTCTCATTGCATGTAATCATTAAACTATCTCCTTGGCAACAACCTTGAACGTTTTCAGTCAGAATTATCAGTTAAATTTAAAGCCTTTGCATAATAAAAAGGCTCCATCTGTAAATGATCAGAGTAAATACAACTATTGACCTAGGATGCAAATTACTCTTACCTGACATTATGTAAATATTACCACAAACTCGCACAATTATAAAGCGAGCACCTGGATTCAGTTCAGTGAGACAGATCTGTCTTTGATATTTAAGTACTGTCGATCGATACAAACCAAAACTAGACCAAACACAGAACAGAAACATCATTTCAATGTGTCATTCAACATTCCACAAATCGCTAAACTACAAAAATAAACCCCAAAAATAAAATCACTTTGCATTCTGGAAATGTAAGCGCTGGTTTATTTAAGCCATCAGGAACACTTTTCTAGTAAATTTCACTGACTGCTACCACATGTGTTCGCTTCATAAACCCAATGCTCCTGCACAAACCACACTCATTACCCAGAATTCACTGCATACAGTGCGGCTAGAGACACATATCAAGACCCCTTATAGCTGCCTCAAGGACACAGGCCTTTGACTGGTTACCCTAAAGTTCAGTCTTAGAACGTCCACCACAGACCCGGTTCTGTTACTGCACTGAAATGATTCATTTATTAGAACTGTCAATGAGACACACCTCTTATTTTTTCAGTTGTGATCGTTGACCTTTTTAAAGCCTTTTTTTGTTTGTTTTTTTTGGGAAACACCTGAACCAGCATTATGAACATTCAAAGTGGAGATGATTACAGCGTCCGGCTCCTTTTATTTCTCTCATCTGCCACTTTTTTCCAGCTCATCCTTACACGGTTTCTGGCTTTCAGTACCAAATTAAGTTTTTGTCAGTCATTTTGTTTTTACTGTAGATATAAAGAAATATGTGATGCCTGAAAGAAACAATAGTGTGCTGTGGACTTAATTAAAATGGGACTGAATCTTCTAGGACTTTTGCAAAAGGAATACAAATAAGAACATGAGCTTAAGTGTGGGAGGACTATCCGAATGCGTTTAAAACGACAATCAAAATCAAAACTATATGTTGTCACAAAAAAAACACAAACATAAATACATTAGTAAAGATGGTTCTAGAGTTTTATAGAGTACATTCTGAGCCTTGGTCTTTGCAGTGACATAATCAGCACTGTGCTTCACATAAGCTAATTAAAGGGTTACTTCGCCCAAAAATGACATTTCTGTCATTATTTACTCACCCATGTCGTTCCACACCCGTAAGACCTTCATCTTCAGAACACAAATTAAGATATTTTTGATGAAATCCGATGGCACAGTGAGTCCGATTGCAAGCAGGACAATTAACACTTTCAATGCCCAGAAAACTACTAAACATATATTTAAAACAATTCATGTGAGTATAGTGGTTCAACCTTAATAAAATAATAATGGCAATTGAGGCCTCACTGAGCCATCGGACTTGATCAAAAATATCTTAATTTGTGTTCTGAAGATGAACGACATTCTTACGGGTGTAGAACAACATGAAGGTCAGGAATAAATAACAATTTTTGTTTTGGGGTGAACTAACCCTTAAAGAAGCATGAAGTTGTTAAGGCTGGCAGTCAAAACTTCACTTATGCTTTAGATTTTTCAATCTTCTTATAATTGTGTTGGCAGATGATAAACAATGCGTGCAGGCAACTCAGCTTTTAAAACTCGAGGATCACAACAACAACACAAAAAATACTGTTCAAACTATGCTATATGTCAGGGGTGGCGAACATCTGAGTTTTTATCAGGGTTGGAGATGAACTCTGCAGGACTGTGGCTCTCCAGGACGTCACCCCTGGTATGTTAAACAATACATAATTCAATGAGTTGAAATAGAAGAGAAACTTTTTTTTAAAACAATAAAGCAGATTTGCTATCCATTACTGTGTCACTTTGACATAACAGACAATTCTGACACTATTTATCATAGGGTCAAAATAATGTAGTATCTGATGGTAAAGCTGTGTAAACAAAGTCAAGCTCCTCTAACACAGAGAACAAATGCCAGAGAACAAAAAAACCTGCAAAATGTGACTTTATAGATCTGTGAATTACTAAACACCATTTGTTGGGAGGGCTAAAATCCTGGAATCACAGAACTGTTCCCCCAGGAGCAAATAAAAACATTCCTGTCATATCAAGCAGAGTCTGTAAGGCAGTACAATTCACGCATTGTCCTGTAACACTGACAGCCTTTTGTCTGAAAGTCTTATTTAACAGCTGAAGGCATGTATCACTCTGCTTTATTAGAGTCATTACTATATCTATAGACCTGTGAGACTTTGGAACTAACTTACAGTCAAAAAGGATGTGACGACAAGGACAAGTGGGGTTGTCTCTTTTGCCAAATCTCTCTAAAATGTTCAACATTGGCTGATTCAAAACTGTTTGAGGAAAATAACAGAGGACTCAGAAACTGGAAACAGAAAGAATGAGGCATATGGCAAGCCATTTCAACATTTATTCCTTAAAACTATTTTTGTGTTGCCATATTTAAATCACTAGTAGTAAGTAATCTAATAATGACTAATAACTCTGTCAGTTTCAGAGCTAGGCTATTCATTATATGCTACTTCACTATCCCCACTTTGCTATTAATCACCAGTTTTCCATTGTTACTCGTAAGATTTTATTTTAACAATAAAAACAAGTCTACTGGTGAACCATATATGACATAAAAAAAGCTATTGTGACTTGGAAGATAAGACTTTTTGTACCATTACTAGTATCCAATACATAGGTACTGGTATTGGTACTGGAATAAGTACCAGTAATAATAAGAACAGTTGCTAGAAGCAATAGAATAGTTCCTCTTCATATCAGGTAGCAAAATAAGTATCAGTATCAAGTGAACAGAATAGTTAGTGAAACTGAGATTCTATTAGTCATAAGCCACTATTGGACTACTTGTTATTTTAAAAGAAGTACAAGTTATACAAAAACATATACCGTTTAAACTTAAGGAATAAATGTTAAAATGGCTTGCCATAAGTGAGCGTGTTTGGCTGCAGCTCTTCCACCTGCTCTGAATGGTGCCTTACGAAGTAAAATCACTGAAAACAACACGAGCCTTTCAATAAACCTCTCCAGAGTTAACATATCTAACTTAAATTGGTTGGAAACAAGTATGGAGCCGCAGAAAAGACTACACCGCTCGTCATTTAAAATCTACAGGACCAAGAATCAACTTTGCGCTCCTAGTTTGGAAACACCAGCCCAGCTCAGGGTTTAAACAGCGTCTCCCACCTTGTTGTAGTTGTAGTATCCCAGGCAGTGGGAAAAATCCAGGTTCTGTGGATCTCCAGGAATAGAATTCCCTCCGGCAGACGGATAAAATACATCCATGTTTCCTCTCGGCGAAGCGCTGCTCTATGAAAAGGGCGCAATTTTTTTGACTTGTCCTTCAACAATCCAGGCGCGATGAATGAGAGGGACGCGGTGAACAACGCGGGTTTAATGCAGCTCGAGGGGGGACAGAGAAAGGGTAAAAGGGTGTTTTAGGGAGTTTTAGTAATCCTCTTCTATAAGCAGTGGTCGCTGGCCATAGTTTTGGGATGTTGAGGAAGGTTTGGCGGTTCAAACTGCTCCAGCGCTGCGAGGTTCAAGCATGCTTGGAGAAGAGCAACACAAAGAAAGCCGGCAAACAGCAACTCCGCTACAATGTTCTCCACTCAGATACACATGCACAGATACACTCAGTTGTTGGATTGAAACACAATGTTGTTCCCGCTCTCAGTGTTTCAAAGACGCCTCCATCAATCCACACTTTGCGTTTCAAATTAAGCGCTGCCGGTCAGTTGGGAGACCTGAACACACTTTAACCTCTCAACGCTTGGCTAATTAAATGAAATCAAGCCCTCCAGACACATGGATAACGCTGTCCGATGGCACCGTTAGTCCAAGAAACTTGGGAAGCGGTGTTTACCTATTCATTACAGCGCTTGAGGGACCCTGAACAGCCAATGGTCTTCTGTTTACTTCAGCCAACATCAAGCTGTGATGGAGGAGTATGGGAGAGAGTGGGGCTCATTGCGACCACTCCCCGAACACCCATCGCCACTCCCCTATCAGCCCCAGAGAGAAAAGCACATTACATAGATGTGCATTACATTGATGGACAACATATCGCCACTATACTCAACTCATAATCTCATCATTTGCATTTTAAGGCGATTGGATTGTGATTTGTAAAATAAAACATTTACCTGAAGAGACTTTCGTGTTTGCCTGATTTTTATTAATATCAGAAAAGCGCTATTCTAAAGGAGATTCCCAAGGGAACTCATGGTGAATTAGCCTTCTGAGTTGGCCTACAAATTGACGTCATGACTTTGCATTTCTATTAAATATGGTCTCTTTGTCTAAAGCAGCATTCGTGATGATCTTTGTTAGCTTATCCTCATCCTAAAGAGTCCAAAAATCTACATCACAGAATCTCTTGTAAATCCCAACATAACAGGACATTAAACACTAACAAGTCTCCTCCTTTTCTCATCTTGCTCAAAAACACATTAAATATACATGCTGGGAACTCTAAATCCTCTGCCCAGTTCCAGGCTCGAACACGAAACTGCACTTTGATCTGAAGCAAGCAGATTAATTAAACAAAAACTGATTAAACAATCACACAATGCATCATTTTATTGGGTCATTTAAAATTTTTTATGATATTATATATATATATATATATATATATATATATATATATATATATATATATACACACACACACACACACACACACACACACACAGAGTTAAGTAAAGACAACCCATATACACTTTCTTTCAGTGCAATGCAGAATTCAGAAGGGTCAGAAGCTCTTTGAACAGAATAAAGACACATTATTTGCATGTGAATAAGCAGCTTTCTGCTCAGCTATTCTCATGATCCTTTTATGGGTAAGCAATGTATTATGAAAAAGTAGTTTACATTAGTAGAGCAGTTCTTACCAAATGTAAGGTGACTGTGGGGCAATCGGAAAGAGAGTGGAAGCGAAAGACCTGTCATATGTTCCTGTAGCCAAATCAAACATGTTTCATTGAAGAATCCAGCTAGCATTCTCAATTATGACCACCAGGGGCTACAGATGTACACTGGAGAGAATTAGAACAGTAATCGGAATGTTTTAAAAGTTATTGGTTACTCTCTCATTTGTCACATTGAAGTTATTTCATTACATTCTGCTATGTGGATTTACAAAATTCATAAACTGATACAGTGCAATGACAAAAACAAATGCAGCTTGATGACTGGGATAAGTTCAGTTTTTAATACGTTTTGTGCGTTTGTGGAGTTTTGTGCATTAAAACCAAATTATAATGGGGAATGTTGTCATATCCAGTGCCACAAATAAAACAAAAAACTTTTTGAAAGGTTACTTTTTTCCTCGAAAATGCCAGACGTGTATAGCAGCTACATTGTGGGCTGGGATGAGTTCTGTAATCCCATGGGTTTGAATCAGAGAGCTAGATGAAAGTAACTCCACCAGCAAAACAGAGGCTCAGCTGGAAGGTAAGTGGCAATCATGATTGCATTTGCAATTCGCAGTGTTGCTTTGAAAATGTTCACTCTCGCGCAATGCATAATCCTATATTACACAACAACAACCAAAAATGTAATTACGATGAGTTTTCACATTTCAAATTATCTACAAAGCCCAAGGATTTTACAAAATGGTAAGAAATGCATGCAATATATATATATATATATATATATATATATATATATATATATATATATATATATATATATATATGCACATTATATGCATAGAATTCCTTGTTTCTTCCTCTCAGACAGACATAAAACATGTACATTCATGAACAGACAGACAAATACACAGGCATGCATGTTATCTACACACACACTGACGATCAGATAAGGAGGGTGTTCCACATTCCACATTGTTGTTATTACGTTTGATACGTGTGGTGATGAATGCGCCCAATCTGATGTGTGCAGGAGCATCTTTGATTCTCTGTTATTATTTATTTGTGTGTGTAATGTTGTTTGCCCATGTGGCAGGAGGGAAACTGAATTAATTTCCTCTCTGTGGGTTTGGTGTCAGAGTCTGAGCACAGATGAATTATGCCGCACTCACACTTCATGTCATTTCCTCTACACCCGGCAACATTGTCACCATTTGGTAACCTGAAAACAAATTATCCCACTCTGGCACAAGTTCAAATTCAATTATAGCAGCCCACAGTAATTATGTGGAGGTATAAAAGAATAATAAATGCAAAATAATTAATTAACCTAATAATCTTTATTTATGCGCCCTTCATATTAAGCCTGTGATCTCTCCATTGCGGCAGTGTGCTCTAAATTAGAATGAACAGCTGTGGATGTGGAAGAGGCATCAGTGGCATCAATAATATTCATATCTATGTTCTCCTGTGCTTATTATAAAACAAGGCCAAAGACTTCACATAATGCAAATCTTTTAGCTGCATTTTTATATAGGCCAACCTACTACATAATGTGATAATGACACCTTACATGTGCCCTTTCACAATAGATACAAATTCAATCATGTACTGTTCTGCCTTGTGATTTATCTTATAGCAGCCTACACATCATTTTGCATTTGTTAAAAATGACTCTGGTCTTCTGGGCCTCGGACCTGTGACCCACAGCATTACTTCTCCACCCGGAGCTCCAAATTATTCTCTGTTATGAATCTAAAGAAGAGCATCTTCTGCTGTGACCTTGGCAAACTGACAAATCAGCTTTGCTCCACTGTGTATAAAACAGATACTCAAAATTCAGCCACAGTCTTCTTAGGTATCAATTTTTTTTTCCCAATTATACATGGATTCATATACAGCAGTAATATTCTCAGGCGGCTGGGTCGGTGCGATTGGCTTGGCCTTCAGTCTTCATTATCAGACACTCAGGTCTTTGATCTCTCCTCCTTTTGTAATGCAATGCAGTCGAATTGTCATTGCATAAAGTGTTCGGCTGGTCTCACATGTGTAAAAGCCTTTCAGAAGAAATGTCTGATATATTTTCTATCATCAGTGCAGTCAAATAACCAAAGGCAGGGTCTTATATATTTACTATGTTTATTTTATAGGGGCACACCGCAGACTCGAGTAAGAATCTAGTAACTGAATACTAAACGGTGTATCTCATACTGAGATCCCTGATGTGCTTGGGTGTAGCTAATTTTTGAGTGTTTCTATTTCTAAACTGAGACATTTGAATCTTAATAGTCTGTTAGAATTACAACTAGACTACATTGGATCAGAGGAGGATAAATTTACTCTAGCCTTTACAAATGTTGTTCTCACAAGATTTGATTCTCTACAAACCTCACCCCCTCCCTTATACATCATGGCTGATACTGCAGTATGCAGTGTGGATATGCTGTCTTTGCATTTTATGTGGAGCCCTCAGGGGCCATCGCCTCTATTACAGCATTCAGTAATGATGAGAGAGATAAAAGATAAAAGTGCTTTCTTTTTCTCACTACTCCCTATCCTAATCTATCTTTTTGTCTCACTCTCTTTCTCTGCCATTGCAGTTGCAATGTTGTATTTGCACTGTTGAAATGTACTGGAGGTAATAATTTGCTGCAATGTTGTCATCTGTGCTGGGATATGGTCATGAATGTCATGATACATAAGAGAGATCTCATGTGGATTTTCCTGACTCGAATATAGCTACACAAAATAATTCTTTAAACCATTCTTTAAAATGTTCTTGCCATTTTGTACAAGGAACACGGTTTAAAAATACATTACATATTGGAACAGTAGTTTGAATTAAAAGTAAATAAATGAATGTTTTCAGAATCTGTGTTGAGGATTAACTAATGACAGGTAGCGACACAGATAAGTAGTGTGAAAATGGTTCAGCTATTTTCAAAGTACTGTAACTTTTACTTTTTTAAAAAGTAAAGTTATTTCACAACCAGTTGCTACATTGCTGGAAATAATCAAACACACTCACCTAAACAGCCCTTCTAGGGCTAATACCAGAGGTCTGATTCATTCTTGTGAATTTGTTTATCTGAGCCTGTCCTTTGTCTCATATCGGTATAAAGTCCTATTCATACTAGCAAATCGATTCATTCTAAATGATCCACTCTCATATTTGAAATCGGAAAGTCTGATTCATTCAAGTGTTTTTGACCTTGTTATGGAAATTTGGGGGTTGCTTGCTCAAGATAGATACTAATTGAGACAGTTTGCTCCTCAAAAAATATTATTGTTAAAACAAAATACAGCTCAAAATAAATGACTATATCGTAGGCTGTTCATTGTTATATTCATTCAAATATTGCATAAGTTATAGTTCTAGTTTTTGGAAAGTGATGTGGTATTTTGCTGACCATGATAAATAGTGAAGCATTGCCCATTTCTAAGATAAAAGCCCAGACTTCAGCTCACCTACTGAAAAACGAGGAGTCATTTTCACACTGGTAATTACTTAATTAGTAATCTACTTATCTCCAAATTTCACTTAAACACTGTCTTATAACATATGTATGTCACCCTACTCTAAGATGTCACTGTAATTATCTAACATCAATTAGAGCAAAGAAACTTTCTCAGTCCAAAAATGTACAGGAAGTAAAACATGGTCTGTAGCAACATTAGTCTGATGAGCAATTAGTGTGTGGCTTTGATGAATTTGAGGGATAGAGCATTATATTATTCTCAATTAAAACCTGTCCTCCACAGCATTACTCATTTTAACACTCCTCGTTCATACTAATTAGCAGGAGCCTTCATTGCCTCTCAGCTGAGAGGACATTTCAATATCCCATTAAAGCATAAGCAGATAGTGGCGTGATTGACACACTGTGAAAGTTGGGAAGTAATTACATTATATGCCTCAGTGTGCCTTTCTATCAGCATATAATGACATGTTTCATTCTGCCATGACTATATTTCTCTCTGTTGCCTTTACTTGGATTTCATCCTTTTCTTCTTCTTATGTCTGTGATAGTGTGATTAGATAGATAGATAGATAGATAGATAGATAGATAGATAGATAGATAGATAGATAGATAGATAGATAGATAGATAGATAGATAGATAGATAGATAGATAGATAGATAGATAGATAGATAGATTTAAATGATTTTTCTATTTCCTTTTGCTTTCAAAGATTTGTGTGTGTGTGTTTGTTTTACAGTGTCTCGGCTAAGAGTTTTTGGAAATCCCATCAGATAAGATGGGGAAATGGGAATGTGAGATGTGGCAGCAGTTATGTTAACAGAGTGAATAAACAGTAGAAGAAGAGGAAGTAGGAATGTGAATTCTGTTGCCCCATAAACATGTCATAAATCCTTTCAAATGACCTTGTGTTTATTTTACACTGCAGCCTCACTGTGCAGGACTGTGAGAACTGGGCCAGCGCTCAGAAAGCACTGCAGTCAGTGATGCTCACCCACTCACATTCTCTGTCAATCAATGACTAAAGTAATCAGAATGAAAGTCTATTAAATTAATCAGGGAAAAATAATAGTGCCTTCCTACAGCTGTCTCTGACCTGAATTTAAGATGGCCAATAAAAAAGAACAAAACTCAAAATGAAACTGAAAATGTGTCCTGCATGAATCAGACACACACACACTCACTCTCAGACTAAATGATGCAATAAATAATCTGTGATCTCATATTTTAATTGTCATTTCACCACTCACATAACATGATGCTGTTACATTGAAGTTCTGTTGAAATAATGTAGAAATTGTATATGCAAATCATATTGTAACTATATACATCTAAAGACAGGAACACACAATGCAGCATGTCCACTGATGTGTAAAATAACAAAAGAGACTAAAATGAACCATTTCCCAAGGTAGGACCAAAAATAACATATGGTAACATGGTGCCTTTGGAAATCATTGTATGACATTATTTGGCCTTGAGTTAACAGACCACCAGGATGATCTGATCTAAATATAAACAGTTTACAAATAATCTACTTCATACTATGCAATTTGCTTAGAGGACAATCTCAAACATTTAATTTTCTCATCAAATGTCTTAAAGATACAGCGGATCAGAAAGAGATTACCTTCAGATGGACGTTAGCCAAGACACCCAAAAAAGGCATACCCAAAGTAAAGTTATGTGGTAACACTTTATTTTACAGTGTCATTATTAGACGTTACATGTAGTTTCTGTTGTAATAACTAGAAAGTATGCACAATTGCATGTGATGAAAAAAATTGAATTTAACACTAACACCTTAAAATAAAGTGTAACCCTTTATTTTGTGTCAGTGTTACAGTGTAATAATACATTTAATTTCTGAGTAATAATATTTAATTGCATGTACTTACTATAGGGTTAGGGTTAGGATGAGGGTTTGGTTTAGAGTTTATTGCATGCAATTGTGCATAATTTCTAGTTTTTACAACAGTAACTACATGTAACGTGTAATAATGACACTGTAAAATAAAGTGTTGCCACTTAAGGTGTAAGCAGTTATGTGTACTGCAGTCAGTACAGAGGAACGCTAACAGGTTAAACCAAACTTTACAATCTTGAAAATGTTTTTCTCACTACTGTGTTGTTGCATGGTAGCAATTATTCAGTCCTAAGAAATGATTGTGGTGTTCAAAACCTTGATAACACTTCTGTCACACCCCCACCAAATAATAAGTAGCAGAAATGAACAAATCCTAAAGCCTGCATGTTACTGGCTGAGTGCCAGGAAGTTCTGTCAGCCCGTGGATCTGCAGTTAAACCAGCACTGAGACTATTTTCTATGAAAACAGACCTCCACATATGGTGCCCTACAAGCAAGCCACTGCAAGACTACATTCAATAATATTTTCTTTCTTTCTTTCTTTCTTTCTTTCTTTCTTTCTTTCTAGTACTTAAGGGAATATAAATTCTCAGTCCTGTGCTCCACTTGGTGTGTCCCGCTTGTGAAATGTACCTACAATCTGCTCTAGATCTCAGTTAGTCCACTGTTCCACTTTGTGGTTAGAGCATAACTATGTATTTGCAGGCTGCTATTTTTAAATTTACAGCACTGAATGCTGTTGTCTCGTACTGAGAGACTGCAAGTAACGTTTGTATGTACACACACACACACACACACACACAGATAATCACACATGTAATGATGTATCAATGCAGTCTTGTCTCTTACCACACTTTAAAAGCTTTTCACATATAGAAACACTGTGGGTTATTTTATCTGATAGTTCAAGGCTGCGGACTGAAGAGCCGTAGGGGCAAAGAAAAAACAAAACACAATACAAAGAGAAAGAAAAAGAAGGGAGGGAGGAAGGAAAACAAATCCGCAGGATAGGGCCCTGTCTCTTTCACTGCCAC
This sequence comes from Opsariichthys bidens, assembly GCA_037194245.1. Classification (NCBI taxonomy): domain Eukaryota; kingdom Metazoa; phylum Chordata; class Actinopteri; order Cypriniformes; family Xenocyprididae; genus Opsariichthys; species Opsariichthys bidens. Next base: position 11,148,381 of record CM074280.1, on the reverse strand, counting down.
TGGCACAGAATACCTGTGTTCAGAGTTATTTAGAGTGATCAGGTGCAGCGAGGTGGGTCGGCGCTGGTGCACACAGACACATGTTTCTGCACAGTTTGACATAATTGCCATTCTCTCTCCCATTTGGCATCTCAGTAACATCAGTCAGACAGAAGCAGGCCTGTCACAACTGTCTGACTGCAGGGAAGAGAAAGAGAGCGGGAGAGAGCGGGAAGTCAGATAAGGAAGAGAAAGAAAGATAGGGGGTATTAACATTGTGGAGAGTAAGCCACTCACCTAAATTCAACAAAAAGAGATCCAGGATGAAATTAAACATTTAATACTATTAGTATAGGTTAAAAAGACAATATTATGTCTATGCAGGTTTCACAGTTTATTTTACATTTAGGTGAGATAAAGGTAAAAAATATGTGGATAAAGAAACATTTTTGGTGTCCATAATATGACTCTTGCTCAAAATACCCACTATTACCACACCCAAAAAATACAATGAAAACATTTTTGTTAACTGAAATAAAACATAGTACAATTGAAAAAAAAAAAAGAAAAGAAAAGAAACTGAATAATTTTCATGGCTCCACAATTAAATAAAAGAAGCGAAAATGGCCACAAATCATTTGTAGATATAAAATATGAATTGTATAACCATTAAAAATGCATTAAACATGAAAATGGCACTATATAACATTAGTAATGATACTAGACAGCAATGAGTAAATTAATGCAGAATTATTTCAGTTTGTTAACATTGACTGTACAGCACAAAATGACTAAAACTAAAATAAAAACTAAATTAATGAAACCTATGAAATGCTGTAAAAACTCAGACTAACAGCGTTATAGTGTAAATGAAAAATAAAATAAACTATAACCTACATAAAACTAAATTCAAAACTATAAAAACCTTGGTGGTGTCACATGTCTGCTGTGTTCCTTAGTTTGACCTAGTTTCCTGAGTTGTCTAATTAGTCATTTCCTTTACCTGTGTCCTGTTAATCAATTAATAATTAATAAATTTGCCACTTGTTTGCGCCATTTTTTTTCCCTATAGTATTTTTTGTTTCCGTTTCCCTGTGGACCTACCCGCCATCCAGCTTCTCTGCCTAGAGCAGGGTGATCGACTGCTAGAAGAACACACGCATGACTTTCTCCAGCTTGCTTGCTAGACTCACTTCCCAGACAGGCCTGAGCGAGTGGTCCAAGGCACGCATTCCAGTGGGCGGTCCGATGGAGGACTTCGCCACATTCATAGAGTGGGTGCTTGTGAACAACAAATCCCCGTTCATCATCGGCTTGGCTGAGAAAGACACCAGCCCCACTAGTCAAGTCAAGTCAAGTCACCTTTATTTATATAGTGCTTTTTTTAATGCAAATTGTGGCAAAGCAGCTTTACATTAATAATTGGCAAATAATTTTGGCTGCACAGCAGATCCCAAAGAAAATGGTGTCATTGTCCAGCTTATTCAATATATTATTGATTCATTCAGTTGCAAATATCAATAGTTATTAGTCTAGTTAATTTAGGTATAGCAGCACTGCAGAAAATAATGACGCACTACACATCCAGAGACCACCGCAACCGACAACGTGGACCGTGGCACGACGGATGAGACCGAACCTGGAGAAAGGACAGAAGGAGTCCTGGCCTTGAGCTTGAACCACAAGGTATGTCTAACCAGATGCGTGGGTCTGTTACACCGTGCACTGCCAAGGGAGTGTTAGTGTAGTTCGAGAGCTGGGAGGAAAGCCCCGCCCACAACCTCACCACGGAGGATGGGATCGCTATGACAGCTGGAACATTTTTTTGAACTGTTGGTGTATTTGAGGAGGTAATTTCCCTGTTTCTCCTGTCCCCACTGGTCCCGTCCCGTCCCGCCCTGAACTGTCTGTTTCCCACTGGGTCTGTCCAACCCAGTATCTTCTGCGATCCCTCCCAGCCTCCCTCACCCACCTCCTCAAACTAACATTCACCTCTGGTACCCTTCAGCCCCTCTTCATCTCCCGCTCTTAAGTGTGTGGATCCGCTTTGGTGCATCAGTTCACCAGCTCCTCATAAACCAGAGGATCCCCTGGCTCTGCCTCCAGCCTCTGAAACCAACACTCCTCCGCAGCCTGTCGATGCATTGTCTACAGGCTCTTTTCAGTGTCTTTCTGGCTCCTCCCTCCCTCGGCTCCACCGGAAACCTTCAGCCTTACGACTCCACCAGGCTCCCTCGGTCAGACGTCTTCCTATCGGCACCTTTGGTTCTACCTGGCTCCGCCATCTTTGTCCTCAGTCACTCTGTCTCCGCTTCAGTCTTCAGGTTTCTGTGTTCCACCTCAGATGCTCGTCGTCGCGGTTCGACCTCGGCCTCCTGTTCCTGCAGTGCAGTGTGGGCTCTTCGGCATGTCAGCTCCAACTGCGCCTTCTCGGGAGGGGGAACTGTCACATGTCTGCTGTGTTTTTTTTTTTATTTCTTAGTTTGACCTAGTTTCCTAACTTGTCTAATTAGTCATTTCCTTCACCAGTGTCCTGTTAATCACCTTATTTATATCCTTATTTGCTTCATGCATATATACCCTGTGTTCTCACTCATTCCTTGTCCGTTCTCGTCAATGTTAAATTTGTTGTTAGTATTCTAAGTTTGGTCATTAAATCAATGCATATATTGTTCGCATTCATCTGCCTGCTCTTTCCTCAACACGTTATGCGACAGGTGGGTCCTTGGAGCGATGTAAGGAACCATTTGTACATGGTTACCTCTGGGTTGTGATGGGCAGAATTAGATGATCCTTACATGCTCCACTTGTACTTTCATTCACATGTCCATGTATTATACAAAACAAATTAAAGATATGATTTACATATTTTGGAGAGGTTATATTATTAAAACTCAATTTGATGCAAATATAATTTGTTCACTGTGATTAACAATCCAAGCAAACAGAACTTTGGTGAGTATGTGAACATATTTATGTAGAATGACTGAAGGAGGCAATACTTCAGCATCTGAAAGGATAGAAAAAAGTGAAGAGTGCGGGGGCTTTTAGAATTGAGAAAATTCAGTGTGACATGCTGAGAATGAATTGCTCAGTCAAGCTGAAATATCCCTCATTCTAATGGTTTGAGACAGTCATTGGTTTTCTCTCTCTGCCCATATCTCCCTTTCTCTTTCTCTCTGCCTTTCTTAGTCTCTCATATTATTTTTTCCAATTATAATTTCTGATGTAAGATGTACTGTACTCCTAATCAATTCGACACCTTGTGCATATCATAACTGTTTAAAAAACAAAGGTGAACCGAGGTACACACAATTGAAATACTTATAAATCCCCTTTAAAATAGGCCTACTCTCAATCAGTACTATTCACATAGCAGATTATATCATACAATATCTAAGAATTCTATTACGCTGCTGCTGTGTCCATTATATATGAAGAGAACAACTTGCCTCGGGATGAGAGAGAAAGAGCCATTACCCTGTGTACAGAACTGCTCGATCAGATTTCTTCTCCCACTGACTGCTGATCTAAAGGTTAACAAGCTGATAAATTCAGAGAGAGGAGCAGAACACGTTTGAAATACTTGAGTATTGCAAATGAAGGCGATATTATGGCAGTTGCACCCTACTGAATCATTAGTACATGATTCAGCATTATGTAGGCTGTAATGACAGGTTTGAACAGCAAGTAAAATATCTCATTTCTGACCACATTTGCAGATTTCATAAACAGAATTTCTTCTTGTCCTGCATTGCAGCATAAACTATTTCTTTTATGAGGTGCAGAACTTTAGAGAAGCATTTTTGGATATGAGCTATGACTTTGAAATCTAAGAATGTGGCAGTAAAAATAAGGCCATAAAATATGGCTAAGAGAAGTTGAAATAATGCCCTTAGAAAATGTAATGATGGATGTAATGCTCATTGTTTCACCAGCACACACACATACTTACACAATTCCTGGAATTCATGCAGGAAACCAAAATAGTAAAATTGCACCCTGGGGTTTGTCCACTGCCTCTGTGCTCTGAGTGTGTGTGTGTGTGTGTGTGTGTGTGTGTGTGTGTGTGTGTGTGTGTATGTGTGTGTGTCTTTATTCAGCTAGTTTTCCTCTTCAGTATACCTTACTTTAAATCTAGTGTACTGTATGTCAATACAAATATGACAAAACATAACATTATATATGATAATTGGTGGTTTATGCTGAATGAGTCTAGTTTTAGAAGCAAGCCTTTACATTGTTGTGCTTTCATGCCGCGGCATCACTGCTAATCATGCTAACATGCTTTGATGCCTAAGAACAACACACAATATAATGCCCACTAAGCCCAGAGAAAGACACACACCCACATTTGTACACACTCACACACACATTTACATACATACACAAAGAGAAACAGACAGATAGAGAGAGAGATAGAGAGACCAGTAGCACTTACACCCCATTAGCAAAATCTCCCTCTTTTGGCTGAGACAGAAAAAAAGGTGCATGCATAAATTTTACACATTTATTTCCATGGTAACCATTCACCGTGTCATTCACATGTCAAAGTGAATCAGAGGAGATTAGGGGCATTCTCTCTCTCTCTCTCTCTCTTTCTCTCTCTTTCCTTCCTTAACTGTCACACATATACACACTCTTTTATATGGGGTTAAGAGAGAAGTACATGACAAATAGCAGCCATAGTAAAAAATAAGAATCTGGTGATTCAGATAGTCAAAAACATTTCTGACTTATAGACACCATATATTGGGTCATTAATACAGCAAATATTTTACACAAATTCATGCATATATAATAACAGAAATATACTCCTTTCATTTGCACCACTTATGGAGACATCTCTTTTGGTGATATTTCCCATTATTAGGGCTGTTATTATTGCTAAAGTTGGGTTCAGACATTGTCAGGTATGGTAATAGTAATATGACTGGTGGGGTGCAATGGGAGGGTGGTCATCTTTGACTTTCAAACAGATCTCATTCATCTTACTCAGTGCTCCCTAAAGACTCGTCCTCCCTCTCATACACCTCTTCTAGACAGTTTGAGGCTCTACACTGTGAGGCTGAAAGAATTGCAAAATGAAAAACAGACTTTCCATCAGACATCTCAGGGATTGCTGCAGAAGCAAAGAGACACATAATTCATCATGATCCTGCCATCAAAACAGATCACAAAGTCCTTCATGCTGTTATAGCAAATACCATAAAACGATTTCTTTGGTGAGGATATGAATAGTCTTTCTTATGTTATTTGTGCATGTATTTGATGTGCTGTCAACCCTGGGCTTTAGGGTCAAGGAAGTAAAAACAACCACAAAGACGGATATGTGTACACATTAGAAATGCATACATATTAATATTCTGGCCAACGTAATAAGTTGGTAATTCATCTTATGGCTTATAACTAATAAACGGGCAATAATACGTTCAATTCTACTTTGTCTAAGTTCAAAAATAAAACCGTGAAACTAAAATCAATCATTTTAAGTTAGCCTATAGGAGTGAATTTAGACATTACAACATTATAATGTAAAGTATGAATGATCCTCTCGGAATTGCTCTGTTTATTAAACTATTAAAATTTTAAAATATTATCTTTAAGTGTTAGATCATGATGGCAAAGGTAATCTAAATTTACAAATAGAGGAAGTGAGCATGAACAATTAAATATCCAGTATTGACCATGCAGTGATGTCTCGGACGATGTCTGATAAAGTATCCATATACAGTGGGTACGGAAAGTATTTAGACCCCCTTAAATTTTTCACTCTTTGTTATTTTGCAGCCATTTGCTAAAATCATTTAAGTTCATTTTTGTTCCTCATTATTGTACACACAGCACCCCATATTGACAGAAATACACAGAATTCTTGACATTTTTGCAGATTTATTAAAAAGTAAAAACTGAAATATCACATGGTCCTAAGTATTCAGACCCTTTGCTCAGTATTTAGTTGAAGCACCCTTTTGATCTAATACAGCCATGAATCTTTTTGGGAAAGATGCAGGTTTTTCACACTTGGATTTGGGGATCCTCTGCCATTCCTCCTTGCAGATCCTCTCCAGTTCTGACAGGTTGGATGGTAAAATGGACAGCCATTTTTAGGTCTCTCCAGAGATGCTCAATTGGGTTGAAGTCAGGGCTCTCGCTGGGCCATTCAAGAACAGTCACGGAGTTGCTGCGAAGCCACTCCTTCATTATTTTAGCTGTGTGCTTAGCGTTATTTTCTTGTTGGAAGGTAAACCTTTGGCCCAGTCTGAGGTCCTGAGCACTGTGGAGAAGGTTTTCGTCCAGGATATCCCTGTACTTGGCTGCATTCATCTTTCCCTCGATTGCAACCAGTCGTCCTGTCCCTGCAACTGAAAAACATCCCCACAACATGATGCTGCCACCACCATGCTTCACTGTTGGGACTGTATTGGACAGGTGATGAGCAGTGCCTGGTTTTCTCCACACATACCGCTAAGAATTGAGGCCAAAAAGTTATACCTTGGTCTCATCAGACCAGAGAATCTTATTTCTCACCATCTTGGAGTCCTTCAGGTGTTTTTTTTAGCAAACTCCATGTGTCTTGCACTGAGGAGAGGCTTTTGTCGGGCCACTCTGCCATAAAGCCCCGACTGGTGGAGGGCTGCAGTGATGATTGACTTTCTGCAACTTTCTCCCATCTCCCGACTGCATCTCTGGAGCTCAGCCACAGTGATCTTTGGGTTCTTCTTTACCTCTCTCACCAAGGCTCTTCTCCCCCGATAGCTCAGTTTGGTCGGACGGCCAGCTCTAGGAAGGGTTCTGGTTGTTCCAAACGTCTTCCATTTAAGGATTATGGAGGCCACTGTGCTCTTAGGAACCTTAAGTAATTTTTTGTAACCTTTCTGTACCTTGCCACAATTCTGTCTCTGAGCTCTTCAGGCAGTTCCTTTGACCTCATGATTCTCATTTGCTCTGACATGCACTGTGAGCTGTAAGGTCTTATATAGACAGGTGTGTAGCTTTCCTAATTAAGTCCAGTCAGTATAATCAAACACAGCTGGACTAAAATGAAGGTATAGAACCATCTCAAGGATTATCAGAAGAAATGGACAGCACCTGAGTTAAATATATGAGTGTCACAGCAAAGGGTCTGAATACTTAGGACCATGTGATATTTCAGTTTTTCTTTTTTAATAAATCTGCAAAAATGTCAAGAATTCTGTGTTTTTCTGTCAATATGGGGTACTGTGTGTACATTAATGAGGGAAAAAATGAACTTAAATGATTTTAGCAAATGGCTGCAATATAACAAGGAGTGAAAAATTTAAGGGGGTCTGAATACTTTCCGTACCCACTGTATTATGGATCACACTCAAGAGAGGCAAGATGATGGGCACTGTGCAGATACACACACCTCATTCTAAACACACAAACACACCAATTCCTCAGCGCATGTATTATCTCTGATACTTACAGACTGTGGTCTTCCTGAGTCTGGATGGAGTTCAATCAATACACATCAGCTGATATGATATATCAGCTATATGATACTGTTGCCGGTATAAATCCAGACTCTTGTCAGTTCACACTATTTCCATTTGATTTAGCCTCAACAGCTGCCTAATTGAATGGACAAACGCATAATCCAAGCATGTAGTGCTAGTCAATACTGGGAAGAACAGTCAGGACCTGTACAAATTAACACTTTGCAGATTCTGTAGTTGATAACACAGAGTCAAATTAAACCTTGTAAAGCACTGTCAACATTTTAAGGTAACACTTCACAATAAGGTTCAAATCATGTACATTTAGCGTGATATGTGTCATAAACTAATACTTTTTTTTTACGTTTATTTAGGTTAATGTTAACCTAAATAAATAACAAATAATTAATGTTATTTATTAACATTAGTTAATGCACTACGATCATTTCTGTTGTTTCTGCTCCAAAAGGCTAAAAACTAAATTAAGTGCTATTTCATATTAATATCAAAAAGTAATTTCATAATATATTACAGTTCCAGAGAATGTCTGCCATTTTTACCTCTAATTAATTAATTTCACTAGGGTAGAGATACAGAAAGAGAGAGAAAGAAAGAAAAAACAAACATTTCTTCTAACCACCGCAGCTGCTACAGTTGCCCGATGCGTCTTCACTTATGATAAACTCAGCAGAATGTCCGCTGAGCAGAGAATATCCGAAGTTTAATTCAGCATATTAAACATGAAACCAAGCACTACAGTTGGGACAGTTGGCACTCTGCTGTGTATCCAAAGAAACTGCCTGTAACTGATGGGCTGCTGGATTGCCAGTGGTTTCTATGAAACTCTTCTGGATTCAGTAAGGGAATGTAATCCAATCAGAAATGTACTTTTATATGCAACATATGTTATTCAGCTTGCAGCAATGGATTCCCAGCATGCGTTTGTTGTTTAAAGACGCAGTGGAAATGATGTCTTGCTCTGCTGTAATGCTGGAAAATGAGCCTCATTATATAGTCTTGCCTCTATTCATGAATGTCTAAAAATGTCATGTGGCTGCTGTTGCAGATATGATGTACTTCATGTCATGAATTACACAGTGTCTAAACTGCAAGTGAGCAATGAGACAAATTTAGCTTGCTATAATTATAATCAACAAAGCTATCTACACTGCAAGAGAGTTTTCTCTTTAACAAGTTGCTTTGCCTTCGTCAGACTTATTTCCACATAGCATTTAAATGTCATTTAACAACTCTAATTTGAGATGGTAATCAATCCTAGTAAACCTGTGAGCTGATGACTTAGTTTGACCTCTTCAATAATGAACTGGGTGTGAGAAAATGGTGTACAAAAGGCCACCATTTTAAATGACCACACAATTTCTCAGCAGTTAGAGGCTTGTGTAGGAGCTGTGGGCAAAAGGATTTAAGAACAGTGTCCCACCCGCTTACCCAGCTGGTCTTAACTCTAATGAGGCTTTAACCAGGATGTGGGATGGCTTTCTTCATACAACCTACAGGTCAGAACCACACAATGAGGCCCATAACAAAGACTCTGTAGATCTATTGGTCCAAACTGCCATTTTTAACTAAATTGTGTGGTCAGCAATTCTCTTGAATGGAGTCCAACCATACAACATTCATCAAATGTGAAAGGACACTTTATAGACTTTGACAGCTGGCTTTACTTTTAGAATTATTGAGCTGTTTTCATTTTAAAACAGAGCTCCTTCTTGAAAATGTTTTGTATAATGAGCACGTAAAGAAATGTGACGTTAGACCTTAACTGGGTTACTTCAAGGAAATGTTCCCACAAAAATGAGAATTCTGTCATCATTTACTCACGCTAATGTCCCAACCTGTATGACTTATTTTGTGGAACATAAAAGATATTTTGAAAAATTCAGTATGTTTTGTGTATAACTATACAGGTTATTTACAATTTAATTGATTAAAAAACACCTTTTTAATTACTTGTTTTGTGTGTGAATATGAAAAGTATGACAATTCTGCATGATGATATCAATGAACCAGAAAATACAAGCACTATCTGCTATAATAACAATAATAATGATTATTATTATCATATTTTAATTTTCACTGGTTAAATGCTGTGCAACAGGTAGGTCAAATGTAACAGGAATTATAAAAATTACTAAACAATCTAAATTATTTTCTTTATTGTAGCAAAACAAAATGAAGTAATTTTGTTTCATTTATCCATAGCAAGTGGAAAGTTAAATTTACATAGCCTTAATAATTCTAATGGTTATTACAATGAATGACTTTCAACATAGTTTTATCATTTATTTGAATTTATTCAAGAAGAATACAGTATCATGAGAAAACTTGTATGAAGACTTGTACTGTAACCTTGTTTGTAAATTGTAAATACTGTAAATTTTGTGTAAATTTGTGCAATGTGATTCGAATGAACATATGATTGTTAGGGGAAAAAAGTAAGTATGACTATGAAGGTCCACCCATCAGAGCAGATTGTACAAATTCAAACAAATTAGCCTGTTACATGTAAACATAGATATGAATTGCCATGAGATTGTGTTGGAAGAACATTTTACAACACACTTATACTTGTCTTCTTTATCTCACCAATGATTAATAAATTTTCTTTCATATATCTGTAGATGTGTGTGAAGTCAGTGGGTTCACAAATATTGGCACCCTTGGTGAATATGAACAAAACTGTTTTTACAGTTTCACCTCTTAGTCTTTCCTTCAAAATATTCACAAAAAATCTAACCTTTAATTGGTAATCCAGTTAAATAATAATAATTAAAAAATCTTATCATAGACAATTAGTTCAACAATTGTTTCTGAAATATATGTGTGACGAGCAGGACGGGCGAGAGCCGTGAGGGAACGGCGCGAGGCCGGTGGCGCAAGTGATAGTAATCGTCAGCTGTGTGCTGCACCGGTCTCGGTGTCTGGGGGAAGAGCACGCACGAGAGGTTCTCGAGGGAGCCTCTTGTGCGAATTGTGAGCATTTCTCAATGAGGATGCTCCGGTCTCATCAAGCTCTCTTCTTGAGGGAAGGGAGCTCGGCATCCGGGCCCGGTGATTTGGTCCCGCTTCGGCTGAGGCGGAGCGGAGACTCAAATCATGGGGTTCCCAGATGGAGCTCGCCGAGCAGTTCGAGAGGGGTGTGGACCTCTCGAGCGGCTCGGCAGCTGGCGAGACTCTGAACCAGTGGTCAGTGCTCTTCCAGCAGAGCTCGAGATGGCTGAAGAGAGTGTAGGAATCGAATGTACTGAACTCTCTCAGTCGCCCTGCCCCGCCTATGCTGAGCTTTTGGAGGTTGTGGAGCGCGCTGCGGGCAGATTACAGCTGCCATGGCAACACATTAGGAGAAAGGCCAAGCGCGGTTGCTTCGACGATCAGTTTCTCTCCGTCCATGATCCGCCAGCTCGAGTGAGCCAACCATTCCTTCCCGACCTACACGTCGAGTTCGAAAAGGCATGGAAAAACCCGTATTCCTGCCAACCCTGCCATCCAGACTGCTGAAGGTGACATCGCGGTTGAATGGCAGGGCATACACGGCAGCAGGCCAGGCTGCACAGGCTGACCTGCTGAGGGACTTAGACCAGGGGGCGGGTCTTTCCCCTGAGGTGGTCACTGAGCTGCACCGCACTGCAGATTTGGCGGGCACCAAGCAAACTGCTGCCTCAATCGGTCAGTCGATGGCGGCGATGGTGGCCACGGTGGTTGAACCTGGCGGACATTGGGGAGAAAGAGAAAGCCTTTTTCCTCGATGCCCCGGTTTCGCCCGCAGAACTTTTTGGTACCTCTGTTGAGGCGGTGGTGGGAAAGTTTAGGGAGGCGAGGACGCGCCAAGCGGCTTATAAAACCTGTATACCGCTGCGGTCTCAGTCCCTGCCCAGACAGGCAGATAGCCCGTCCTGACCTGAGGGTCGCAGACAGGGCCAGAAGGAGAGTGTCGCCTCCTGTGCACCCCTCCCAGCATGAGCAGGTCACAAAGGAGGCGAGACTCGAGGAATAGAAAGAATCTGAGGGAGGTGATCCAGCAGAGATGTGGTAAAAGTCAGCGTCGCTGATGGATCCCCTCTCTCTGGCAGAGCATTGAAGAGATTAACCCTCTCTGTTCCTCTGTAGCCAGAAGCTCTTACATCAGGCCAGTGCTGGGCCTATGATGACATTAATTCTGATGGCCTGCCATTGGCGTGATAGTGAGACCCCTTTCAGGCTGTAGGGGTGGTAGGATCCAGGTTTCCATGGTGGTGGACCGCCACCCCGCGGCCGCGGGTGGAACTGTTCCTTTCTTTTGACTAAAGCGATGCTATGGGAAATTACTATGTATTTCTATATAGCGTGATGTTCCCTGTTTAGGAGGCTAGGCAGAGATTTTTAAGTAATATGATGTGTGTTAGCGTTAGGTCCCTTGGTAAACTGCCGCTCTAATATTCATCAGTTAGTCGGCCTTCTCCCACCTGAGAATGAGGTTAGGGCTGCCGCTGTATGTAGGCGGGCCCTCTTAAATATTTAAGACAGACCGCCTTGACAGCCACCTCAGGGTAGGATAGTCTCGTGCAGTAAGGCGGGCTGAGACAACACGTCCAGCGTCAGCCCACAGGCCGCCTGACGTGTTCTACCAAGGCATCTCCTCTCTTTCTGAGAGTAGAGTTTGTGGGTAGGTCTCTACTCTGTGGTTTGTTGAGGCCCCTAGGAGTGCCGGGTAGCTTCGGAGCAGGCCTGCCCTTTTAGATAGCCTAGGCTGGTGCGAGCAGAGCATCCCAGCGCTGACCTCCCCTCTGTGAGAGTTGTAGGCCAAGCAAAAAAAAAAGCAGGTGTAGCGAGAGAGGTGGTTCCCTTCCTAACCTTTGTTGGCAAGTAAGTAATGCTGTGGTAGGCGCCCCGCATTTGATACTGTTGGGCCATCGCTAGACTCTGCTTAAGCCCGCTGAACGAGGTTCGAGCGTGGGTTGATTGTGGGGTGGTTTTCTGAGGGAAATCCCCACTCCCCGAGGGCGGATGACAGAGTGGTTTCTGTCGGGCTAGAGTCTTGGCGGTTGGCCCCTCCCTATAGGTTCTAAGGTCGGTCAAATGCCTCGGTTATGGCTTTTGCCACAAGCTATACCCATGTTTATCTGGTGTAGTAGACCCAAGGGACATCCTCTAGGACATGTGGGTGTAAGTTGTACTCCCCTTGCCTAGAGGGTAAAAGGGCTTAACTGAGTACACCGCATGTTGGCGATGTGAATAGGTCCCAGGCTTAGGCGCTGTTTAGGAATCTATCACTGCTACTAGACTTGTTAAGAGGTAGTTGGCCTTAGCAGGCCGCCCGATAAAACAATCGCCAATAATTGGGTTTTTGGTGGTTAACTGGCTTGCGTTCAGATAATAGGCCTTAGCAGGCCTCTCGGTGGTGAGCCCCATCAGTGTGGATGTTGTAGCAACAGGACACGCTCCAGATAGTTGGCCTTAGCAGGCCGCCTTGGATGTCAGCAGGTGTCAGCAGGCCTCTTTGTGGGTGAGCCCCAGTGTTGTAGGCCTTGTACAACTAGTTAGTCTGGCTATCAGGTAGCTGGCTTTAGCAGGCCGCCCTGTGTGCTAGCAGGCCTCCCTGTGGGTGAGCCCCAGTGTTGTAGGCCCTGGACAACTAGTTAGTCTTGCTGTCAGGTAGCTGGCCTTAGCAGGCCGCCCTATGAGTGAGTCCCCAGCATTTTGGGTCTTAGCATTAGCATTGACTTACTTTGTGAAGTAGGCCTTATAGGCCCCTTTGTGAGTAAGCTTTTGGTCTGGTAGAGGTGCATGGGTCTGCTTCGGAGTTTAGGCCTGAACAGGCCTCTCTGAGAGCATATCCCCAGTGATGTGGGTATCTGGCAGCCAGCAATTGCTTATTTTCAGTTTGTTGGCCTTAGCAGGTCACTCTGGGAATTGGCAGGCCTCCCTGTAGGCGTGCCTAAGGTTATAGGCCCTGGACAGCTAGTTAGTCTTGCTTTCAGGTAGCTGGCTTTAGCAGGAGTAACTCCCCTCGCTTGCTAGGGTCGATAGCACTTCGCTGTGTTCTGCTCTTCAGGATGCCTGCTTCTAAATCTGGTCTGAGCTGGTCTACTGCCCTTTCTGCAGTCCCTCTTTCTGGATGTCTCTTTATAAGACTTCTGTGTCTGGAGACTCTGTTTCTGAAGAAACAGACAGGTTGTTTGCAGACTAGGCTACTAGTACAGCTAGAAGACTGAAGTAGAAGTGACTGGCTGGGCTGCCTTCGGGCCCCCTATGTTATCTGGGCGCCCCTTATATACATGTGGGGCGCATTGTTATGATGTCATGAGCTGTCGCCGGTCAATATGATATTGCAGAGATTGGATATTTGTTTCAGACACCAGTTCCCACGGAGGCAGTTCCCCTAGCGTTTACGACACAACATCTCGTTCCGTGTTCTCAGAGAACAAAGGTTACATACGTAACCCGAGACGTTCCACTGAAATTTCCAATAATGTCCAGCAAACTCAAATGCATGAGATTACTGTTTGATGTCACCAAATGTAAAGCAGGACAGTTAATATGAGCTGTGGGAGTAAACCACTCTACCCTGGCCTCAAGAGGCACACTAGCAACTGACACTTCCCATGCTGGAAACGCCAATTCAAATTCTACTCAGAGTGGTGCAAGTAGAACTGAAGAGGTTACACAAAGGCTTTTTTATTGCAATCTTCCCAAACAAGTCATGGTTATATAGGTCAGGTCTGATCGTAGTTTGACACTTTCTGAAAAACCTATGCTGTGTGAACGGAACCGAACTGGACAACTAGCTGTCTGTAACGTCATACAGTGCGAAAGAGCCACTATACTAAGAGGTTTCATTTTACAGCAAGGGAGATACGAGCTGTGTGTCATCTGATGGTTTTAGATCCAGTCATTGACTGCTTTCCACCGGAGCCGCTCCCATCAGTTTTATTTTCTATCATGTGTGACTCAAATGCCATGTCATGCACGAGACACTGCAAAGGACGTGAGACACGAGTGCAACGGTTAAATACGTCAGGCTGGAGTGTTTACATCGAAGCTTCCACCGGTTAATGAAGATTTGACTGAAGAACTCGTGGCTCAACTGGACTCTTGTCATGTCAAAAAGTGATGACTTTTCAGTTTTATGGATGTCGCCATCTTTGATTACATTGGTCAATGTCGTTGTGGTTAACTGCTAAGAGAATATGGGCTTGACTCTCATTCCACATTCATACAGACAGTATTTGAGACGCTATATTGCAAGTTGCTGTGTGAATGGGATCTTTCTCGACTCACACCTGCAAGTTTGGCCTGTGTGTCACTTCATATTTAGAGGCCAAGGAATATTTAGAAACATGAAGATGTGACTTATGACCTGATCACTAATGTGAACTTAAAAAACATAATGGGAATATACTTCAGTTAGATATTTACTAAATATAACTGGTAGGAGTGTTAATAATTTAGAATACATATAAAAAAAATGTATGATTTCAACAATTTGACTTTAATTAAAGGGTACATTTATGTTTAATTTTTTTAAATATTTTGAATGAAAGACTAAGGAGTGGACTCAGTGGACTCAGTGTTTTGGTGGATGAAGTGCACACATCAAGTACTTGAGTAAAAGTACTGATATGTATAATTGTAATGTTCGGGTAGACGGGAAGACAGGAGACGAGGGTAACGAATAACAAGCAGGTTTATTTACAGACGATGAACACGTAACAGCGTGCATCACACAAACAAGAACCGACAAAGCGAGAACTGAAACAGGAAGTATAAATACACAGACGGAACTAATGAATACAGGTGTAGGAACTTAAACTAATCAGGGGCAAATGAAGACAGGTGCAGACATGACGTAAACAAACAGAACTGAACACATGTCACAATAATAAAATATTATTTAGTATTTAATGGTCCTTTTTTACTTGAGTGAAAGAACAAAAGTACTTGATTTTTAAAGTACTTAAGTAAAAACATACTGATTGATGAATGTTTATTTAGTAATTTTATATAGCCCACTTAAATAATTTAATTTTATATTATATATTTTATATAGTCCTGTTACTCAAAATAATTATGAATGATTATTTATTTTTAGATAGTCAGCAGTATGGATGGAAGATTAGTGCATACATATATATGTATGTGTGTTGATAAATAATAAAAACATACAAAACATGTAAGGCTAAGTACCTACAATTTTAAGAAATTGCTACAGCAGCAGGGAAGATGAATGTACATGCATTCTTTTAATTTGTGTTAGAGTTGCAAGATTCTGGATTAAATGAGAATCAATATTTTTTTCTATCAAATAGAGATCATAATTCTCCCACGATTCGGACAACTAAACAAAATAACATGTAATTATTTACAAGGGGGCAAAATATTAATTGCTGCTGTCTATTTAAAAATATTTAATTTAATTTAATTATTTAAAAAATGGTTTTGAATGATTCAAAAGATTCAATGACTAACTCATAACTACTTCACTTGTTTCATTACTGGATGAATCAATGTTTTTGACCAAATCTCTTCAATGAATCATTCAATGTCAAATAGTTTAACTGTCACTTGTCACCACCAACCGTTGGTTGAAGCGCTAAGTTAGTTGTAAAATATGATCTAATCTCTTTGAATCGAGATTGTGATCTGGAGACAGTGGTGTGGTGTCCACATTAAACCATTTCAGTGGGCTTAATCAGATTGCCCTTTATTTAGTTCACAAACAACTGACAGTGACCTAAATATGATTTTCAGTTACAATAATTAACCCTAAAATTCAACATTACTAATCTAATTTACTTTTCGCCATCAGTTGTGAGGGCGCTCAGACGATCCCCCAGTTTTTGGCTAATTTTCAATTTTAAAATAATGAGTGACTATATGTTAAATGAAATGTAGTGGAGTAAAAAGTACAATCTTATGCTTTGGGATGTAGTGAAGTAAAAGTAAAAGTACAGATGCTTAAAAAATGTACTTAAGTACGGTGACGAAGTAAAAATACCTCATTACTGTCCACCACTGATTGAACTGTCACACAAAAGCGCTGTGCTATGAAGAAGCAAGAATTAAGCAAGATTTTAATGAACTTTCATTTTATTTCCAGCATGATTACGCTGCTGTTGGTTTGAAGAAAACTGTCAGGTAAAATGGTCATAATGTGGTTAAATGAAACAAATGAGATTTTGAGAACAGGAAGTCGTTTTACTTCAGAGCATTTTAAAATGCCCATAGCCACGTTCTGCAGAGCACAGATATGCCAGTCTATGTTGAACAATGAGAGTCATTGGATTCATGTATCACCAGTGCCAATGATGTTTGCTGCTGCTCTCTCTCTTCTTCCTGTTTTTCATCTTTTTTCATTCTGTTTGTGGGTGGTGTTTTGATATTTTAATCAAAGCATCTGCCTATCAAATCTGTCAAGCTTTATTTTTCACATGCCCTTTGTATTCTACATGTCTCAGCTCTTTTTGAGGTTAGAAGTTTATTTTACAGCAACCATTGATATTCATCTTTTTTGGGAACCACATAAACATCTGACTTGTAATATGAACAAAAGATAACCCAGTAAAGAGCACTAATGAGGTTGGTTAGAAAAATAATACAACAGTACTTTAGCAGAATAGCAAATAAATGCTTCCATTGCCATGGATCGCCCTGTAATGTCATCTTAGTTTTGATACACTGGTGCATTAGGAAACATCCTCTAATCTCTTTGTTAATCCTAAACAAGCTTTGCTAGTAATTAAAGGGTTAACTCCAGCTTGGCTTTATTGATTTTGATTGGCTCACACACTAAATCTCATCTGGCCACAGAAAGGCATCAAGATCCAATTGGCAATTCCTTTAGAGTTTACTGAAAAGATAATTGATTGGGAAGCCATTTAATTTACTTCTTCGTCAATACTCATGTATGAGAACAATCAATAATCAAACAAATCAGTCAGCCATGTCATAGACATTATCTAATAGGATTAATAGCACTATCTTTACTTTCTTTCAAGCATGTTTTAAAAGAAAGCCAAAGAGCCATTTTTTATTCAGGTTGCTTTTTACCATTTGTAGACCAACTGAATATGGTTAACAGCCATATATGCATAGAATAATTATCATACAGGATTAAAAGAACTAAATTTGTGTGAATCATTGCTCATTGATTGACTCTTGTAAAGGTAAAAACAAAACAAAAAACAACTTTACATGATCATTTCATCTGTGAACTGTCTAAGATATTCTTTATGGATAGACTACTTAAGTGAATGCACTGAAAAAGACACTCCAAACCAATGGATTTTTTCTCTTTACTTTTGTCTTCAAAGTATCGTCCCTTGCCCTGATTTTTAAGATCCCTTGGCTCTGAACTGTGATCAAAGAAACTGCTCTCTGTGGACACAGAGTATCGAACTAAGCATTTGACAAGGGCCTGTCAAAAGCTGTATCCATAGCAACCTATAGCATGAGGGAGGTAGGAGCAGACACACACACACACACACACACACACACACACACAGTTCTCCGCAAATACTTTTGTTCACAGACAAATCAGAGTTGTGGAAATATTCACAAGTGAGTTGCAGCAAGTGTCTTGGACTAGATAGTCTTGTTATTAATTAACACATTATTATAAAAGCTGTGATGTACTTACAGTGTGTAGGAGTCTGTGTTTGAGTGTTTATCAAGGGACTTGGATTTCTTTATACTTTTCATAATTACCAATTACCCCTTTCACTTCAATGAAACACATGCAAACATACAACAGGATTTCATCACAAGCGTGTGAAAGTGTTTAACCTCAAGGTACAAAGTTCAATCTCAATTAAAAGCTGTTCAGGTTATCCAGCAGTGTACTAAAAATATTTGAGAGAACAAAAGTTGACAACTCAGTGTAGGTGTGCTACCATCTGTTTAAATACATTAGAAATGCCAGCCAAATTCATATCCATGAGCCTTTATTTATAGCTACAATGAGCAAGAAAAGACTAGGACACCCATCACCTGCTAATGGACAACATTTACATATTCATATTAATAGTGAGGAAATATTGATGGTTAAAATATATTCATATACACATATATGGACACAATTAATATTAATGTGTATAAATATAACCTGTATAAATAATATATAGTATTAAATGTAATATGTATAAATATGTCAAATGTATATATATATATATATATATATATACGACACCTCAAGCTTCTTTTAATGATCACCATTAATATATGTAAAATAATAAAGTGTTGTATGAATATGGAAAATATATTTTTCATATAAAATTATATTTGTATTAATGATACATTAAAAGATGGATACATGTATACATAATCCCCTTTTTTGTGATCATTAATATGTTCAGTGTTTGTTCTTTTTCATATAGGTTACACTGAAAACACCAATCATATCTCTGTTAAAGAATCACACACACACACACGCACACACTGCTCTTTGAACAGTAAAATATTGCTAGCAATAGTGCTAAGAACTAAGAGCCTTTTACTGCTATAACTTGACATTATAACAAAGACCCTGACAGATCCAATGTGTCCTCAGTACAATGTACACACACACACACACACACACACACATACACATTTTTTCTTCCTTGTCTACTCCGTCCTTCTTTTCCCCCCACCTTGCCCCTCCCTCATCTCTCCCAGTCAACCTTGACTGGAAGAAAAGCAATTTATTTCTACATGGCTTAGATAATGAATAATAGATGTTATCCAGTGATTTGGGTTTGTCATGGCTGTGCGCGGTACTTTCAGAGGCTCTGAAGTTCAAGGCTTGTTATTGAAATCCATTAGGAAGATGGAAAATGAGACTGATGGTAAATATAAGTGAATTTCATGGACATAACAGAAAAAAGGTAACTGCGGTTAATGTTAATCTTGATCTGAAAGTAACAGTGTGTGTGTCTATCTGTTTGCGTTTGTATGCAAGCAGCTGTGTTTATTTTGTAGCATTTTGTACTGTGTATGTGTAAATGTTCCTGTGTGTGTATGTGTGTGTGTGTGCTGAACTGCAGTAATATCCATTATATATATTGTGTTCTTCTTGCTTGTCTCCGTTGAGTTACCCAAGGGGGATGATATTACATTTCATCACACTTTCATTTTCTACTGCAGATGAGGGACAGTAGAAGAGAAGAACAGCAGCAGTCCTGTGGCATGTACTGTATGAGTCAAATCTCTCTTACACACTCACACACACACACACACACACACACACAAACGCAGCTCAGGGGGCTAAAGTAAAATGAGTTACCATCTGTTATCATGTGAAACCTGCCTTATTGGAACACAAAAGTGAGAGGTAATGACAATAAAGGTGCAATTCTTTTTGTTATTCACCAACCACAAACATTTCCACTAATTTCCTTTTTGTTTACAATGACAATTTAAATGTTTTCTTCCTTTGTTTTGAATCATTAGGGTTTGGCATCGCTTTTTTGCTTTATACACATGCACATAACGACAGTTTTACATTGCACCAACCAATTTTGATTGACACCAATAATAATGGCTTTACACCAAATCTATACTTATATGCACAGCTTTATTTAGCCAGCTGGTAATAAATAAAAAACATGATGAAATGACTGAGACATGTATAGGACTAATGAGCACACACAGTAAAGATGCTGCCTCTGCTGAGTGCTAAATCATATGAAAGACTCTCTCGCAGCCGGTGTGGGATTACAAACATGGCTAATAAGTAATAATAACTAGAATGTACATTTCTGGAAGAAAATGTGAGTGGTGCTTGCAGTGGGAAAACTCAACACTTGGTTGCTAAGGTGTTGCTAGGTGGTTGCTAAGGTATTCTGAATTGTTGCTATGGTGTTTCTAGACAGTTGATAGTTGTCACAGATGGTTACTATGGAGTTTAATAGAATTCTTAGCAGGTTTTAGCCTGATTTCGCACTTAGCTTATCACTGCTAGCATGTATAGCAAGTTGGAAGTTCTGTTTTTGAAGAAAAATTTGAAAATTGAACAAAAGTATAAAACGTAATGGTTTTAATGAGGAAAAGAACTGCAATGAAGTATCCCAGTCCTTCTTTGAGTGGATGGGCACCAAAGAGTTCTTTTGGCACAATTTGCTTGGCACGATTAATAGAGTAATGCATGGGAAATAAAATTGTTTCACCAGGAATTTCACTGTTAAACATGATTATTTAAAATATAATTAGAAATAACGCAGTCTGAAACACACTTACCAACCTCGTAGCTCATAGCAGTTCTCTACTTAAAGATTTATAAGTTATCATTCAAAATCAATTCCCTTCTGAAGAAAATGAATGGGACTTTCAGAACCGGACTTGGAATCTATATTCCCCACTGTCCATGACAACACTCGTATCAGTCCGCTCACCCAGTAGCTGAAACCACTGCTACTTACATTTCTCTTGTATCACTCTGATCAGATATCGATCTCAGTGAAAATGACCTCTGAGGACTTCAGTATTAATATGACTATAATATTGTCCACTAGGCCAATTGTTTCGTACAAAATAATATTTTTCATGTCCATTTATTTATTTATTTGGTGAGTAGCGCCATGTAATAATTAGCCATTTAATGATACCTACTAAATTGATCAGGATCACCAGCAGGCTGTTAACCTCACTAATTGACCGCTTGTCCCAGGCAATCCAGACAAATGGTTCATACAGCATTATTTTGAGCATTATATCTGTAATATTTTTTATTCTCTCTTTTATTTTGTTGCTTTTCTCAAAGTGATAACATACGCTTACATGATGAGAAGAACCTAAACGCTTTCTAAACTGCATATATTCATTTCTAACACAGTTGGATTTGTTAAATTTGGTTTGATGAGGCACAATCACCAAACAGCGAACTACAATCTGATTTAAATGACTGCTTGTTCCTTCCTTTATCTGTTTGTGGTTTAAGTGGCACATGCACATTCATTTAGTGAAGTTCAAAAGACACTCGCTTATGGTAAGGACAAATAGTTCTGAGTAATGAAAATGTGTGCAGTCAATTTCTTCTTTGTGTTCAACAATCACAAAACGATTACTTTTTGCCCTGAAAACACTCTGCTTGTATGATTAATTTTTTTAGAAATTCTTAATTATATATTTTAGAAAAAAAAAAAAAAAACAATGCGGGCAATAGTTCCTCAATAGTAACATATTTTCCTCTGCTTTTTTATGTAACCTGGCCTATGCCGTCTTTTTCTTCTTAAATAACAAAATCAATTTGATGTCCATTAAGTAGTCACATAACAAGCGGGATAAATGTATGCCTCCTGTCCTAAGAAATATGAAGTGCTGTGGAAGTGATTGGAAACCAGTGTGGTGAGGGCTGCGATGACAGTATAGCCTGTACAGGTGTTAACAAGTAAATAAAAGCACTGACGGAAACAAAGATTAAGGTATAAATCAACAGAGAGCGCTATGTAGAATTCGACAGACTGAAGGACACACTCTACAGCGACTGTGTAGGTTTAAGAGACCCATCGGCAGGCAGTAGTAAAGTAAGTTGTGTTGTTGTTTTAATTATCGACAGTAAAGCAATCTGTTCATAATTACAATCATTTGCCTGCAGTCATTACTGCCAGTGGCACTGAGCAGTTTAATTTGCCTTCTCTAATCTGCAGTGTAATTAGAGCACACACAAGCAGAGCTGAGTGATCATTCAACATACACACCAAACACTCTCTCTCTCTCTCTCTCTCTCTCTCTCTCTCTCACACACACACACACACACACACACACACACACACACACTTAACATATTCTGTCATGCTGCCTCTGGAACACATTTCATCCTTTATCTCTCTCATTGTGATCTCTTTATTGTGATCCCTTTTGACTCATTAATCTGTATGCTTTAAATTTGGGAGACTAAGATGGTCCACACTGTTTGGTTTTGCTTGTAATATAGCACATATTTTTGGCAGACAATGTAAAAATTGGGATTTTGTGAGAAGGGGAACACTAAGATGTGGTGGTAACCCAGGTGTCCTGTACGCTGTAATTTTATTTTTATTCAAAATTTTGACGTTTTATTCATTTTCAGCATGACTTCAGTCTTCAGTGTCGCATGATCCTTCCAAAATCATTCTAATATGCCGATTTGGTGCTCAAGACAGTTCTTATTATTATCAAAAACAGTTATGATGCTTGATGTTTGTCAGGAAACACAGACTTCACAGATGGTACGTAACAACAACACAGCTTTATTGAATGATGTAGTGATCAAATGGTGGGTAAACTTGCAAAGCACAACAACTGTGAGAGATGCAGGGATAATGATCAGATGAAAAGTCCTTCAAAGGCGAGCTAGCACCACACACGCCAACAGGTCGCTGAAACTTCACAAGTAGTAGTGTCTCTTTGTCTTACAGGTTTGAAGGAGCAAACTTAGAGACTGGAGCGAGGAGGAGGAACAACGACGTGGAGAACAATGCTGGAGGTAAGATCTTCTGGTAAGTGGAACATCAGAAACTTCGGATAGTCGTAGTCCAGACTGTCGAGTGTAGACTTATATGTGGGAGCAAATGAGTGCTGTGATGAATAACAGGTGGTGGTGATTAATACTCGAGAGACCGTGAACATTGAGATGTTGTGAAGGTGGAGCCTGGTGATTCCATGACAATGTGGAAATTGATTTTTTTCAGGATTTCAAAAAGAATTTTAAAAGTATAGCATTTGGTAACTTATAAATGTATTTACTGTCACATTTAATCGATGTATACTTGCTGAATACAAGAATTAATTTCTTTTAAAAAAAATATACCAGACTCCAAAGAAGGTGTATACAGGGAGTGCAGAATTATTAGGCAAATGAGTATTTTGACCACATCATCCTCGTTATGCATGTTGTCTTACTCCAAGCTGTATAGGCTGGAAAGCCAACTACCAATTAAGCATATTAGGTGATGTGCATCTCTGTAATGAGAAGGGGTGTGGTCTAATGACATCAACACCCTATATCAGGTGTGCATAATTATTAGGCAACTTCCTTTCCTTTGGCAAAATGGGTCAAAAGAAGGACTTGACAGGCTCAGAAAAGTCAAAAATAGTGCGATATATTGCAGAGGGATGCAGAAGTCTTAAAATAGCCAAGCTTCTGAAGCGTGATCATCGAACAATCAAGCGTTTCATTCAAAATAGTCAACAGGGTCGCATGAAGCGTGTGGAAAAACCAAGGAGCAAAATAACTGCCCGTGAACTGAGAAAAGTCAAGCGTGCAGCTGCCAAGATGCCACTTGCCACCAGTTTGGCCATATTTCAGAGCTGCAACATCACTGGAGTGCCCAAAAGCACAAGGCGTGCAATACTCAGAGACATGGCCAAGGTAAGAAAGGCAGAAAGTCGACCACCACTGAACAAGACACACAAGCTGAAACGTCAAGACTGGGCCAAGAAATATCTCAAGACTGATTTTTCTAAGGTTTTATGGACTGATGAAATGAGAGTGAGTCTTGATGGGCCAGATGGATGGGCCCGTGGCTGGATTGGTAAAAGGCAGAGAGCTCCAGTCCGACTCAGACGCCAGCAAGGTGGAGGTGGAATACTGGTTTGGGCTGGTATCATCAAAGATGAGCTTGTGGGGCCTTTTCAGGTTGAGGATGGAGTCAAGCTCAACTCCCAGTCCTACTGCCAGTTTCTGGAAGACACCTTCTTCAAGCAGTGGTACAGGAAGAAGTCTACATCCTTCAAGAAAAACATGATTTTCATGCAGGACAATGCTCCATCACACGCGTCCAAGTACTCCACAGCGTGGCTGGCAAGAAAGGGTATAAAAGAAGAAAATCTAATGATATGGCCTCCTTGTTCACCTGATCTGAACCCCATTGAGAACCTGTGGTCCATCATCAAATGTGCGATTTACAAGGAGGGAAAACAGTACACCTCTCTGAACAGTGTCTGGGAGGCTGTGGTTGCTGCTGCACGCAATGTTGATGGTGAACAGATCAAAACACTGACAGAATCCATGGATGGCAGGCTTTTGAGTGTCCTTGCAAAGAGAGGTGGCTATATTGGTCACTGATTTGTTTTTGTTTGGTTTTTGAATGTCAGAAATGTATTTTTGTGAATGTTGAGATGTTATATTGGTTTCACTGGTAAAAATAAATAATTGAAATGGGTATAAATTTGTTTTTTTGTTAAGGTGCCTAATAATTATGCACAGTAATAGTCACCTGCACACACAGATATCCCCTAAAATAGCTAAAACTAAAAACTAAAAACTAAAACTTCCAAAAATATTCAGCTTTGATATTAATGAGTTTTTTGTGTTCATTGAGAACATGGTTGTTGTTCAATAATAAAATTAATCCTCAAAAATACAACTTGCCTAATAATTCTGCACTCCCTGTATACTGTGTGCTAGAAAGCAAAAAATAAACAACTAAATAAAATAATACAAATAAATAAATGACTGTTTTTGTATTGAAAATGAACGGTTTAACCCCAGGGCCTAGCTACACTCAAAAAAATGAACACAGCCGGTTGTTCACTTTATACTGTATAATATATTTATATTCAGTTTACTTATAATAATGGAATTTTTTGACTTGAAATGTTTTTTTCTATTAAGGTCCACGTAATTATATCTCAACTTAACTGTACAAAATCCTAACGTGTTGTCTAAACACAAACCATTTATGTTAAGTAAAAAATTCTTACATCCAGAGGGTGGCAGTACAGTGCGACCCCAACTGCCATGAAACCCCGAAGATGAAACCCCAAATTTCATTTGTTAGTTCTGAGTTGCTAATTTCTGTTTGTATCCTGTTTACCTTTAATTATCAGTAGCAACTGATAATTTCAGTTTTCAACATATCATGTATGTTTTAAATTTAAATTTTAAATTATTTTAAGTTATATGGTCTGTTATTTGCAAAACTTAACACTACATAACTCCAATTCTAGAAAATGTTAACCACTGTACAACGTATGTATACTGTACAAAGACAACATTGTTTTTAATTTTAGTAAACATTGTTTGGGGTCCAAAAAGACCCCAAAGACCATAGAGGGGTTAATAAAATGCTCAGTGAGTGTACAAAATTTTGAGGAATCAGTTTGGACCAAAAGTTAGTACACTGTAAAATCCAATAGTTATTTTAACTCTTATTTTTTAGTTAAGTTTACTTAATGTCTTAACTTATTTGCAAATCTCTAGTAATCTGTACTATTCACATACTACGTCTTGTTTTACTCATAAACCCCAAGTAAAGATGAATTCACTGGTTTGAGTACAACTTTGTCAAGCAAAAAAAAAAAAAAAAGTTTTGAGGCAGGGCTTTTCTTAATAGACTTTTCCCTCATTTCCTCCACTTCTGCAGTTATCTGTCTCTGTTTGAATTCACTGATTTGCCAAAGTCATCTTAAATGTTCAAATGTCAATTCAACTGAAAAATTTGAGAGAACATCAAATAAGCTGACTTCATAAATTGACACTGATTTTCCTAAAATGTTTTATTTTGGACTAACCATTATGGTGGATGGTGTTTCCTTTGCTTGGGCACTTCATTTATATTCTTATAAGTTCATTTATGTTCTGTTTTGATGCAGAGATGCAACAAGAAATCACAGATCACATATACATATGTGACCGAAATTCACAATTCATATATTATTCAAATATGAAGTAAAAATTATGAATGATGTGACTTTCGTATCTTGTTCCAAATAATGATCATTTATTAAGTTAATAGTAACACAAATAAACAGTTGGTGAATCTTTTAAGTGGGTTGGTACAATTCTTCTAAATTTGTGACAATATTGAGTAATTGACTACACATGCATCACACAGACTTCAATATTCAGCATGCTAAACACAACAATGGTGACAAATTTTACTTAAAGTAAATGATCGAGTACACTCTACAGTTCTTTAGTCACTAGAACTCAGGTGTAAGTCAATTATACTTACTAAGCTTTTGTCAGTACAACATACTTTTCCTATTTCACTTTACTTACGAATTGAATGTTTTGTTGTAAAATGATTACTTTGAATAGACAAATATGTAATATGCAACTTATAAACAAATTTGGTTAGTCCATATACATAACTGACTTAAGTTGAGCAAAAATAAGTGATAATATTTGGCTTGACTCAAAAATATTATATCTTTCTAAAACAACCACATTAAGTTAGATAACATTGAAATATTTGTTTTCAACTTACAAAATTAATTTTTGTGTCTGTTGACAAGAAAAAATTAATTAAAGTCAAGGTTACATTTTTTTGAGTGTAATGAAACATGCGCATATGAACATTTTAAAGCACCAACAACAAGCATGTGCTACACTGCAAAAAAAATTAAGGATGTATAATTACATATTTAAACACACATATTAAAGTACAGTAAATATATAAATCCAGGAGAAAATGTCTAGTTTGCTAGTATAAGTAATGTCGCATCGATGTCAAATATCAGTTTAACCAACATAATTATGTGAACAGAATTTGTCTGTTATACCTTTGACCTTTCACTCGATTTTGCATGCAGATGAATATATGAAGGTTAGCGCGCGCGCACACACACACACACACACACACACACACACACAGCAGTGATAATGAACTGAGCCTCTCCATCTCTCACACACAGTAAAACTCGGCACAGGTCCTCTCTCTCTCCCTTTCCGATGACAGCTATTAATTCTTGTCTTCACCAACTTGATGGAAGGCTAACAACATTTTATATTGTTGTTACACTCTAGGCTGTGGCTACATGTTCTCAATTACTGATGAAAGATAGATGGTAACCTGGTTACAAATGGGCAGCACTGCTTAGATGATGTCAAGCACCTTTATCACACACTGATATGTGTTTGCTGCTCTGACTCCTTGTGCGTTTCCCTCTGTCTCTCTGTACAGTTATTACCCACAGTAATGGCTCGTGCTGTAGTACTGCACACATGCTTTTGAAATCAAGTGTACGGAAGATTTAGTTGTGACAATGTTGTTGAGTGGATGACAGCTTGACTACTTTGACACGTTTTAGCAGCGCGGCCTCTGTGAGAGCATAAAACCAGCACTGAGAGGACTGTAGAAGCATTTTGAATACAAAGTACTTGCTCGTTTTGATGATATTACTCCGCACACTGGATTCCACATTGAAATTCCTTTCATCGTAACAGTAAGGTCATGCACGTACGGCTAGCAATAGGATCGATTTCATTATCAAAGCAAACCGTGGGAGGGATCGCAGGACTAAAGCGGTTATAATATTAATTCAGCACATTTAGAATAGTCTTTTTTGCAGCTTTCTTTGAGCTTGGGACATGAAAGGTGTAATGTGTATCCTTTAAAGTCTGCTGATTTGCGTTTCATCATGAGAGCTAAAGCATGAGGTGAGGAGGGAGTGCAAGGTGAACAAGCAAAAATAAACAGCTGCGTTTATAAGTGTGTACTTACTGTGTGTGTGTGTGTGTGTGTTTGAGGTTTTCAGGTCTCAAGGTCTACGGCTTGAATATAAATGTGTTCTTACATAATGAATGAGCTTTACACAGGCTAAAAGACAAACATCAGAGCCTTTTACATCAGCAGTGTATTTCAGGAGCAGGATGCTGTCTTCCTCTCTCTCTCTCTCGCTGCCACACAAAAGCTCCTTTTAGTCTTAGACAATAATGAGAAGAATTTGGGGAAGAAACAGATAAAGCAGTTAAAAACAAACACACTGGAGGTGGGAATGAAGAATAAGGAGTTGAAACATCAAATCTCCTTCAATCATTGAGAGCATTGTTGGCCAAAACCAAATCTTAATGAATTAATCATGCACCATGGACTCTCTCCCCTTTTACAATTAAACACACACACACACACACACACACACACACACACACACACTAATGCATGCGCACAGCTGCTGTGTTGTTTATAAGGCCCATTTGAGATGTCTTATAATGCATTGTGTCATGGAGCATTGGGTCAGGCCGATGGAAATTAAACTCTTCAGACAAGATAAACATTATATTACATCATTACCCTTTACAGCACATGTAAATTAAAACCATTATCTAAGCGATTATCCATTCATCTTCACCTCTACCATTCTCTCTCTCTCACTCCTTTGCCATATGTTTGAATCTCTATCGTTCCCTTTTCTTCTCCCTCCCTCCCTCCCTTCCTCCCTCCACTTTGGCATTGGTTCAGTCAGTTCTTTTGTCCTATCAGACTGTGACTGTTTGAGCTGCCCATTTTCCACTGCTGAATTAAACATTAAACATTAATGCTCTCTGACAGCAATAAATAACATTTAGCACAATGGGGATCCAATAATGACCTGACTCTAGTCTGAGCCCCATCAGAGCCCTTCCTTTGACAACTGCTGAAATGTGATTATCAGGCAGCTGTCTGAGACAACTGTATCTGAAAAACTTCAGCACGGGAAGATGCTTTGATCTCCCCCACGCATGAAATTATGGAAGAGATCTGTTTGAATTACATTTTCTTTCTCTCTTCAAGCCAATTATCATTAGAATCACATGTATTATTCCAGTGCATTCCCAGCCCTGACTTATGTATGCAGATAAATACGGAGTAATGGGGATTCTAAGACCTCTGAATAACGGCTCTGTTCCAGTGACTATTGTCTGCGTGTGACTGTGCATTTATATCACTGCTCAGGCGAACAATTTGGGTACTAGTTCTGCTCAATAATACAGACAGCAGGTCACAGCCCAAAGGTCAAAGTTCACATCTATGTCACCCAGACGAGTTGAAATAAGCATTGTAAACAATGTGTCACATATCAAATGGCTAAATATGTACTCATGAAGTGAACTCTCTTTCTGTTTTACTGGTTATGTTTAGTTTCATTGTGATTTAGTTTGATTTTTCCTGTTTTGGCTTGCCTGAGCTCTCGTTCTTTGCTTGTTTCCATGGTTTTTCCACCTGTTCCCTGTCCAGTGTTAACGTTAGGTTCTAGTGTGAAGTGCTTTGTTTGTTCCAAGTGTTTATTAAAAGAATCTAATCATCTTCTTGTGTCACACAACTCTCTTTCTTGTTGGATGTACTACAGCTCACCGTATCACTAACAATTTAAATGAGGCCAATCCATCAGTAAACACTTATGTTATCTAAAATTAGTAGTCTAAATATTTAGTTAAATTATTGCAAATGCAAAACATGCATTAAATAAGCAGACTATTTTCTGTACACACTTTGTGCCAACTTAAAAATGAAGGCAGTAAATTGGAGTACACATTCCAGTGCTATTTGTTCAAATATATGTATCATAAATTATTCACACAGATTTCTGTAGCAAAATAACAATGAGCTGTCAGGCAAGAACCAATGCAAGCTTTAAAAAGCACAGTGCCCCAGATATAAGCAAGCATTTTTATCTAGCTTCACACGTGCGACTCATCTACAGATGCTTTCACATAATTAGCATAATGTAGCACAACCCTAAAAAGCTGTGACAAATGTGAGAAACTACTCCCTGTATATTTTCAGTTTCTCTGACCTTTAAATAGTGTTTAAACTAACCTTTATTTTATTGATTTTGCCCTTTTTCATTATGGCCAGCACTCCCACAGAGGTTAAACAGCACTAATATTATGATCATGTGGAGTTTTTTTTAAGTAGCAAGGGCCCTTAAAATAAAGTTGAAATGAAGTTTCTCATGTAACCAAATGACAGTTTGCTGCTCGCTGTCACAGATTCTGCCAACACATACCCAGAACCAGCTTCTTCAGCTCCACCCATCCGTTCACAATCACCCGAGTTCTAACCAACTGCACCTTTCATGGCCTAATTACCTCCTCTACATTTACCCACCCTCCACACTCGATTGTTGTCTGATGTCAACAGTCTCTGCATGAGAATGCTTTCACCTGACTCCCACCTGAATGCTCACTTCTTTGCGATCCATGCTCCATTGGTCTACGGTTCCATTCACCAGTCTGAGTGCTTCTCCATTCCCTGCAAAAGAGAGACATCATTAGTTAAGCTCGGTCCGCAACGAGCTCTATATACAGTACTTACTCACGTGCTTCCCTGTTTGCATTATTATCCTCTATCTGTAAATAAAACTCCTGTTCAACGCAACCTGTGCTCCTTCTCCTGATTATCCGTGACACTCCCTGACTGCAAACAGAAATATTACAAACACAAGCAAATTTGCATCTCTGATATTAGTTAGCATAAGTTACCCCCCATATTGTGGATTAAACCCCAGTAAACTAGTCTTTGACGAGATAAATATAATACACTACTGTCAAGTCTGGGGTCGGTTTTGAAATATTTTTTAATGTTTTTGAAAGAACGTCTCTTTTGCTCACTAAGGCAGCAAAAATACATTAAATCATCTTAGCTTTAACCCCCGGTATGGCACCACAGCTCCAGTCACATGATCCTTCAGAAATCATCGTAATATCCTGATTTAAAGCTCAAGAAACATTTCTTTCATTATCAATGTTGAAAGCAGTTGTGCTGCTAAATAATTTTGTGCATACTTTTTTTTTTTTTTTTTTTGATAAATGGAAAGTCCAAAAGAAATGTCATTTATTGGATTTTTTGGTAACAATATAAAAATCTTTACTGTTACTTGTTAGCAATTTAATGCTTCCTTGATGAATAAAGGTATTCAATTTTGAAAGGCAACATTGTGTGCATGAATTTAATGTATACAACATTCACATATCTCTTTGTGTGTGTGTGTGTGTGTGTGTGTGTGTCGACTGATGCAGTTAGAAAAAATTCTCTTTAAGAGAAAAAAACATGGACTCTGGAAATGTAAAATTCTCCATTATAGTTATTAAATAAAACAGGATGAGAGCTGGTTGTTTGTGTTCATGCCAGTTTATTAAGGTCCCTGTGAACTGATTCTAAACACTTGCAGGTGCTGTGGACCCCATCTTTAATGTGCCATAATAAAACTCAACCTACAATGGAGTAAGTTGTCATGTTAATGGGAGTTCGGAATTACCTCCACCATCCACGCTTACAGCACTAAGAGACTCATTCATTTTCCTTAGGTTGTTTGAGTAGAAACTGATAAACATATGTTGTTTGACATCACTCTCTTAATCACACATTCAACAATTCCAGACAGGTGTTTGATTTCAGGCAACACGTGCATACACGTTCAACAACAGCATGAGTCACATTCTCCCATTAACACGGGCTCATGACGGTTTTCAGCATATTAAAACATATGTCATGCTTTTAAGCATCTATCCACTTAAAGATGAACTCTCCATCTCTCACTCCCTCTCTTCGGCCTTTTTGTCTTTTCTTGTAGACTTCTTCTGTTTTCAGAAGACTTGAGGAAAGGGGTGCTCTGTTCCAGGCAGTAAATAGAGTGTTATATAATCAATCTTCTAGAGAAGTTTTCAAAAGTCATAATATTGAGAGGAGATGTCAGCTGAGCCATTAGAGTGATTCATTCCTACCGCTCTACATTTACAGTCTCTACAAGAGCAATGCTGCTTCCCTCTTTGTGCCTCTGACACCATTTCCTCTCCATTTTCTTTCTTCATTTAAATGTGCAAGAAGTGAATTCAATTATAGGGGCTGTGGGTAAAAGGCGGAGAGAAAGAGAGAGAGAGAGAGACAAATAAGTTTCTTGTCTTTTCCAGGGCAAACACAAAAACATCCTCATTTTTTGATGCAAGTAATCACGTTAGCTGCGAGATGTTATTAACATGAAAAAAGGCAATGGAAGTCTTATAAAAGAAGCTAATGGAAGTCTTATAGTTTTACAGCACCAACTTTCAATACTTATGTATCCCACTTTTGCATTTTATTCTGCAGCGAGAGAGAAGAAATAAAAGCAAAGCAAATGAACATCTGCAAAGTAATGAAACATCATTCATTAATTATTCAAACAGCACACTAAAAGCCCTCTCAAGCTATCTCAAACTTTTTCAGTTAAATCACTGTAATTAATTCTTAAAGCAGGACTATAATAAACATATAACTTGGCCACCTTACAAAAAAAAAAAAAAAACCCTCCTCAACATGAATATTTGTGAGAAAGTTCACACCAAATCTCACTTTCAGCCTAATTCACTGATTCTGGCACTTTCGCAGTATTTATAATTGTATAATCTGCTGACTGTAAAGAAACATACAATGTTCTGGATCAGCTCTGTTTAACTGTCTGTCGGTCTGTCAGCGATCTTCTCAGAGCAGCCGTCTGTTTGCTGTAACGGGGCTTCGCAACCGAGAAATCGCTCGAGCTGGCCTCTTATACAGTATACCGCTGCTGGAGCCCAGCCAACACTGAACACTAAGAGAATCGTATCATTTGCCTGCTCCTTTTCTGCACTGCAGCAATTATAATTACATAAAAATGAGTCTTTCTCACCGCAACATTCCCAGAATCCGACGTGTCAATTCTTGCTTCTCTGGGGTAGCTGTATGAGAGGTGAGGTGTTGGTTGCGCTTGTATGCACAGAAGGAGAAAGCTTTTCAGTTAGGCACCGCTGCTTTGGTTTGTAACATGAATGAGAAACAACAAGGCCAAGGGCCGCTTAGGTTGGGATTAATTCAACTTTTGTGAATAGCAACTCATTTAGTCATTGCCAGTGTCGATAAAGCAAACCACAAATTCCATTTCCAACAGTATCAAACCACTTTGGCTCTCTGAGATCTGTTGTAGTTGCTTGAGGTTTGAAACAAGATTGATATTTTAGTGTTTTTGAACAAAACCGATCACACTTATATTGGTTCAGAGTTTCAACTGCATGAATGTGGTGGAAGATTTTCCGTACAAATATATCAGAGATGTTGTAAGGTCTAAGTAATAGACTGAATTTTTCAAATGTTTATCACGGCTGATTGTTCAGCTGAGTTGCTTGAAGAATTCAGTCCATACACACGAGTGTTATCCCCCATACAGAGAATGTCTGAATGAGAATGAATGGCCTTTTCTGTATGTTTGATCCTCTAGTGATGACATACAGAACGTGAGAACAGGGCTTTGTGTCCATTCAAGGGTCTTTTTCGGTTATTTTAATTCTGAATACACCACATGGAAGTTCATCCAAGTGTCAAATCTATTAATTACATTTCTCAGAAAGCCTCAATGCACTGGACGTGTTGAACCACTGTATATGAAAACACTCTCATATATGTGTATGAACAAAAATAACCTGAATTCTAATGTGCTTGTGCAGTGTTTTTTCATTTATAATACGAATATGCAAACACCGAATCAGCTGACTTTGTTTTTATGTCTTCTGTGCTAATTTTGGGGACAAATGTGTTCAGTTCTGAGCACATGATGTGTTACTTTAAGCAAAACATTTAATAAACTAACACCCACAAGCCAGGTAGCTTTGGAAGCCGGTTCTACTTCAGAGTAATGAATAGCAAAAGCTAAATGTGAGAAAGTATAACATAAGAAATTATTTACAAGTCATAATGTCACATTGTGAGATTTTTACAGTGAGAGACATTTTTATTTATTTCTGATTCTGCGGCAGATATCTCCATAGATATCTGAAGAATTTTATGAGAGATGAAGGATCTGTTTGAATGTATGT
This sequence comes from Opsariichthys bidens, assembly GCA_037194245.1. Taxonomy (NCBI): domain Eukaryota; kingdom Metazoa; phylum Chordata; class Actinopteri; order Cypriniformes; family Xenocyprididae; genus Opsariichthys; species Opsariichthys bidens. The sequence continues at coordinate 11,114,460 of CM074280.1, read as the reverse complement.
ATGAACTTCCTCAAAATTATAAAACCATTACTTGTTAAGAACAGCACTTTAGGTTTCTCATCATGCAGCCAATGAACTTCAAATGCTTCAAATGTGCTTCAGTACTGGAATGAGTCAGAAAGAAACAGGAGCCAAAAGCCCATGTGTTGAACAAAAGAGACCAGAGCAGATTATGTCTTCAAAACCTAATTTCTTTTACAATTCAATTCGACTGCTTTATTAATCATAGAACTGTTCCCTCTTGTGCTGTTGGACAGAAGTTCATACAGAATTCATACTCATAAAGGACAGAGATGTGGTGAGCCCATCTGCCATGTTTCATTCATGCTGGACTCTAAGCAGCTTGTCACACAGGTTGAAATGTGTCTTGAAACTGTTTCAATCAAACAGTTTGAAAATGCTATTTATCTATTAGTCTTGTGTCACTTCACAAAAAGAAGACAGAAAGAATAGAACAGATAAATGTGCACTGATTAAAATTACAATGGCTTTTGTATCTGCTCTTTTCAATTTTGAATCAGAGTGATAATTAAAGGATAAGTGTGTCTTTTTGTTCATCTCACATCAATAACATTGCAAGAGATTTAATGCATAATGATTACTCCTGAGGCAGACACCTGGAATCAGAAAGAGACAGCAGTGCTTGCAGTATGAATCCAGTATCAATTATGTTTTAAAATAGATGATCATCAAAACCACCCCCTTCCTTTATGTCCACTGTACAGGACAGGATGAGTCAAATATACTGACCAATCAGATTATACATACATATATATATATATATATATATATATATATATATATATTAGGGCTGTGTATCGCCAACAATGTCACGATACGATACGCATCACGATACTAAGTCCACGATACGATACGTATCACGATATGGTTCAATTTGGAATTTAAATTTCTTTTGAGTAGAGTTTAGTAACAAAAATGTGTTTATTGAATAACCAGTGTTATAACAGTTGTGATAACTGAAAAACAATTTTGTTTTTGTCATTAAAAAAACAATGTTTTAAATTGTCACAAAAAAAACCTTATAATGACTCTTCCTTGCTTTTAAAGTCACTGCCTCAGTAACTGAAATGACAATTATAGTCATTTCTTATTACTTCCTATGATAAGCAAGCATACCAAATCACAGAATATTTAAATTCTCATTCTGTTTTGTTTCAGACCTTAATTAACACATGGCTCAAACTTACAAAACATTGAGTAACCATCCTCAAATGTTTGGCGGTGGCCAAGTGGTTTTCCAGCGTTAACTTCCGTCTGTGGTCCAACACGCAGTTGCACAGAGTGCAAAATAATTTGCCCCCACTGCATTGTGACACACCGGGAAACTGCTTCGCGCTGTCTTTTGCACTTATTTTTGTTGGTAAATGAGAATGATTTGCGTGCTTCGTCCCTGGTTTCACCGTGGGGTTTGCAGATGATGTTCATGTCGCGTAATTACGTCACTTCATAAGGTTCCCATGGCAATAGGGGAAAATAATGGCGCTTTACTCATGTGAAGTAAACGCAACATTTTTCAACTCTCTGCAAAGATATATGTGACTTTTTTGCAACAAAAATACAAGCATTATGAAATCATGATAGCCCCGCATATTTTGCTTGCTGAAATCGGCAAGTGCAGCGTATTTGAAAAAATGAGACCCCTGCGTAAATATCAGGCAATCGCATAATCGCGTTTTACTTAACTTTTGCTTTGCAGTTCTTGTATATCGCATGACTCCTGTCTAATGTCTGACTGTCTGGTTTAGCGTAAGACCCCAAATTCTCCCATATTTTTGATTTTACTTTTGTCGGCGGTGGAAAAATCGTCTTATCCATTTTGAATGTCTTGCTCTGCTGCCTGCGTTGCTAGCGGCAATTGACGTCACGTGATTGGTTACATTTAAAAGCACGAGACTCGATACAGCAGCTGCTGCATCGATACGCGCATCGTCATGAGTTCATGACGATATATCGCTGTATCGATATTCTGAGCACAGCCCTAATATATAAATATATATATATATATATATATATATATATATATTTCTCCAACTAGTTCAGTTGACATAATCAGTGTCCTTTTAATTTAATAAACTTTCACGTTTTAATGTATCAAAAATGCAACTCACTGAACGTAAATTTTAGCATAACACCCTAAACTCTAAGATACATGATACATTACATGAGATAAAAGCATTGATTAGTCTTCAGTGGACACGAAATAGTAACAGGTTTCCAATTTGTAGAAAAACTGTCATTCTAATCTCATAGCAACGACTAAATGTCCTTTATTCTGTATAAACCACAACAACAGGAAAAGAAATAGCAGGCATTTCTGTTTCTAACTGTGCTTGATTTAGCATTAATCCCATTCCCTCAATATGCTGGTGAACATCAGGAGTATAAATGTTCTTATATAATAGATTGTTCCAGCTCTAATATCTGATTGGATGAGACTACTTAATGTTATGACTGAGGTAAATTCACGGTAATGTATGGCCTCTTGTGGCTTATTGTGTTATTTTACTGCCTGGAGCAAGAACCACAGCATTTACAGAGTTGAGAGAAATAGTCACGTACAGCCATTCATATCATATATTTACCCTGATCCAGCAGTGTATGATTGTACTCAATACCTCAAGGTGCCAACAACCGGCCACTTAGACATGAACCATCTAAGCTGACATATGTGTCCTATAACTACAGTTTGTTGTGTTTGTGTGTGCTTGTTTATATGATTTATGAGGACACAAAATTGTATCATGGCATGGGTATTACACTGGTATTACAACATAAACATGGTTTATGAGGACATTTCCTAAATCCTCATAATTAAAATGGCTTAAAAAACATACTAAACAATGTGTTATTAAAAATCAAGTTTGATTTTAGAGATTAGAGCCTACCAGATCATGAGGTCATGTCATTCCACCCCAGCAGTTATGGTTCATGTGCTTGGGTAAAAAAAAAAAACAAGTGGTCCCATGAACGAAATTGGCAGATTTCAAATTGTATCTTGCAGCAGCCAAAGCACTGCCACTGAGATGAATGGTAAAGCTAAAGAATCACTTTCTGCAGGTATTACAGATCTCCTTGACTAGCTTGTTCAGGTGTGTTTGATTGGGATTGGTGTAAAACTCTGCAGGATGGAGGCCCTCCAGAGCAGATTTGAAAAGCCCTACAATCCACTATTACACAGCTTAGACATTACTAATCACGCAGTACTGAGGATTACTACCATTCAAAACACTAATGTGTCCTATTTGCCTTTCAGTGCTAATCATTATGTTGTGATTATTAATTGTGTGTTTACAGATAGCGAGGCACCTTTTTTTCAAGGGAAGGATGATGGAAATAAAAATGAATGGTACTACTTCTGTTCGTCAGTGCATAAAAATGCTGCTTGTGCTTGGAATGGAAATGGCTGATGAAAGGAGAGCAGAATGGACTGGGGGATGGGACAGAATAAGGGAGGGAAAGGGAATAGAGGATAGAAGAGGAGGTGGGGGAGAAGTTGTTTTCTGAACCCAAAGACATGAACCTGGCAACCCCATTATTCAGTGTTTGAATAGAATAGGCACTTCATTGCTTCTCAAATCAACACACACACTGATTAACTCTTGCTGGAAGAAGAGCTGAGGATGGCCAGCACCTCTCAGAGAGCACACAGAAATACTCATATGTATATATATATTTATATATATTCAGTTATCAGCTCAGTAGCCTGAATATTGAATCAATAAAAAATAATTATTTCTGATTTTGCTTCTGATTGATTCTCAGTGGCTAATATTTATGAAGCCCTGTTTGGTTATGTCCTTTGTCGGTTATCAAGCGTAAGTCACAAGTGTTCTTCTGTATCTTTCTCGTTGTTCATTAAAGACGTTGTTTGTTATTTTGTTACTTGTTTTTTTGTGTCAGCATTTGGATCATTCATACTCGTGACAGAAATAAAATAATATATTATATTAGATTAAAAACTTAACCTTAAACAAACCTAAAAGAAAATAAGAAACATTACCTATGCAAATAACATGTTGAAGTTCTAAAATGAAAATCTAAATAAAAACTAACAAATAAAAATGACACAATCACATAATAAAAATCTAAACTAAATAAAATATTCATAAATAATTTAATATAGTACTACATTTAATTAAAAAACAATAATAAATTATAAATAATGGGGTAGTCGTGGCCTAGTGGTGAGGGAGTCGGGCTCGTAATCTGAAGGTTGCTGGTTCGATTCCCACGCCGGCAGGAATTGAAGGTGGGGATTGTGAATAAACTGCACTCTCTCCACCTTTGATACCATGACTAAAGTGCCCTTGAGCAAGACACCTAACCCCTAATTGCTCCCCTTGTAAGTCGCTTTGGATAAAAGTGTCTGCTAAATGATGAAAAATGAAAATAATGCTAAAATAACTCCATTGTTACCTATATATATATATATCTGAGAACTGAAGGACATGACTTTCAATAAATGCAATGCAATAACCTATGTCACATGTCAAGTCACCAGGCATGTAAATGCTGCTAACTATCTAAGAGAATAAGCATCAATCATGATGGCTATGGCAGTCTCTTTTGTTTGCTACACAAGACAAACACAGCTGCTAACAGACCTAGATACTCTCCCCACCTTTATCTCACCAACACTACTGTCTTCATGTGCTTATGTATTGCTCTGCTACTGTTACATTAACAGAACTCAGTTCATCTCAACTTCTCCATTATGGACAAACAGTCACACAGTTTATCTAAATAGCAGTTATTTGGGTTTTTATTAAACCTTGTTTAAATTCAAATCTTGACTAATTGAACCTTATTGTAGTTCTATGACAGTGGTGGTTAATATCAAAGATTTATTGTAATTTTATGTATTAACTGCAAGTTTTAGCAGAAACTAGTTACCAAGGTAAAATAACAGTAGGAAGAGAATAGAAATTTGATGAAGGAGCATATAGTACTTTGCGTACATTATAACAGCAATGTATACCTACTTTAATTTGTGAACATCGAGATACAAAGATAATTCAAATCTTCTATGTGTTTGTTCTCTGCTAATGGTGGCCAACAATTACACAGCTGGTGGAGGAAGGAAATATTTTTATTAGGAACAAAAAACAACTGTTATTGTCTAAAAAAAAGTCAGTCATAACAATCACCCACTTATATCTCTTTCCTCAAGAAGTGATATAAACGATATAATAATAGGTTGACCAGTGTAGATATAATGGAATTGTAGAAAGAGAGTAAAAAATTCAGCATTGTCTTTTCTGTTTTTCCTTGTCATTGTTTCACAGTGGTTGCAGTGAAACCTCGGCAAAAGTCTCTTATTTCCTCTTATTCCCATTCCTACCAAGTGCTACATATTTAAATGTAGTTATTTTGGAGACTTATAAGTCACTTTCCTCTAAAACAACAAAACCTGGAAAAGTGTTGTTCCAACATCCCCCTCATATCTCGCCCCCACACTAAATATATATACCTATAACCGTTCTTGTACATTATGCATAACACACACAAACACAGTTTTAGATATAAAAACAAAAACTACTTTGCATCATTCTGACACACATACATACAGATCATTGGTAAGGTCACAGCAACTCACAGAAAGACAGACATAATCCTCAAAATCCCTTTACCATACTCTCTCACCGAACTTTTTTGTTCTCTGTCTTTTCTCCCGAGTCTTTTTGTTTGAAATTGTGTTTGTGTGTGTGTAGTAGTGTGTTATGGTGTGTACAGATACTAATGCTTACTTTTATGTTCTAGTTTGCAGAGTCAACTTTTCCAAATCCTTTAGCGCAGAGAGCGCTTGAATACAATCATGTAGCTATCAAGATGTTCTCCTGCTATTTAAATATCATATGAACCGTTAAGTAAGTCAATGATCTCAATGTGTCGTGTCGTGTCTTGTCTTGCGTAGATTGACAAGACAGAGAGTTGAATCAAAGCAATTTAAAAAATAAGCAAACATGACAACATCATAAATGTTGCTTCTTAAGCTAATATCAAGTAAAAACAGTATATTATCCAGCATATGTGCATTATACAGTAAATAAATTATAAAAGGGTGATTGGCTCTTTTAACAAAAAAAAAAGGCTACATACTAAGTGTAGCTTTTTCTCTGATTCATTTTTCTGAGGTTAGTTTCCTCCTTCCTGTACTAAATTCTATACCAGTTAAATTCAGTCAAACTGTTTCTGCTTCACAAGCAGAACCTCATATCTGTTACATGTGTTTCTGTCCTGGACTGTTTTTGTTTCACATGTACTCTTTTGTTTTGATTCCTTCCCGCCACTCCCTCATCATCATTGTTTTTAATCCCTCTGTTTCTGTCTTACCCCTGTCGATTGTTGAAGTGTTTTGGATGTTTTGTGTGGAATACTCTCTTGGACTGTTTACCCCGTGTACTGGATATTAAATGTTTGTTTGTATGAAGTTAAGTCTCAACACTTCTTTTGACCCACAGGACATGTAACAGAACGATTGACCTGAACAGTCGTTTACAGACAATCTGTCTGCACCGTGAGCGAGGCAGAGGATCTATTGTAGAGAATTTTGCAGAATGGCCATTCTTTGGAGGAGTATGTGGAGGAGTCCATCGAGCTCTCTCATCGGGTGAGTTTGAATGATGCCATGCTCGATGTCTGTTTCTTCATGGGGCTGGACAAGAACACGATCCGATTTCACGAACCTATCAGTAGTTTTTCCCTCATAGAGTTTATTAATCTTATTCTATATCTAAACGGTTCCAGTTATGAAATCAAAGAGGTTCGTGAAGATCGGTGTTTTCGTCCGGTCCCATTGGAGACACACAGGGTGTCATTCGCTCACCCCACACCGAGAACTTCCACATACTCATTGAAAAGCACAAGCTATTTCTGTTCGCCGACGCCACTCCTCAGAGCAGTGAACACCAGCTCTATTCTCTGCCCCTCAATCACCATAACTGCTGCTTCTGAGCCATGTCATGAGATGGCCAATACAACCGAGCTGCGACACAAAATGGCTATTGAGCAGGAACCGCAAGGCAAGATGGCCGCCACCACGGCTGAAACGCTAACTACAAAAAATTCTGGCTTCTCGATTGTGCAATCAAATTCACACCAGAAAGTCCTGAATCTCTAGTGCTCTCTGAATCTCCAACGCTCCCTGAATCTCCTGAATTTCCAGAGCTTCCTGAATCTCCAGAACTCCCAGAATCTCCTGAATCTCCAGAGCTCCCTAAATCTCCTGAATATCCAAAGCTCCCTGAATCTCCTGAAAATACAGAGCTGAATCTGCTCCTGGATCCGCTCAAGAGCTCGCTGAATCCGTTCCAGTTTCGTCTGGGTCCCCTCAAGAGCTCACTGAATCCGCTCCAGAGCCCGCTCCAGTTTCACCTGGATCCTCTCCAGAGCTGCCAGAGCTCCATGAATCCTCTCCAGAGCTCCCAGAGCTCAACAAATCCTCTCCAGAGCTCCATGAATCCTCTCCAGAGCTGCCAGAGCTCAACAAATCCTCTCCAGAGCTCCACGAATCCTCTCCAGAGCTGCCAGAGCTCCACAAATCCTCTCCAGAGCTCCAAGAATCCTCTCCAGAGCTTCACAAGCTCCCTGAATCTTCTCCAGATCTGTCAGAGCCATATTTCCCAGAGCCAGCTCCAGATCTTCCACCGCCTGAGCCAGTTCCCAGCTCCAGACCTTCCGCTGCCTGATCCAGGCTATGGGGTAAATCCACACATTAAAATTTGGGGTGGGGGGGGGGAATATGTCTGTGGCTGTGGAGGCCAAATGGACAAAGAAGGCCACACCACCCTGGACTCTTCCCTGGTCGCCTGAGATCATGGCCACACCCTGGCCACCACCCTGGACTCCGCCCTGGCCGCCGGAGTCCTTGGCTCCGCTCTTGACTCCGCCTTGGACTCCGCCTGGTCGCCAAAGCTTCCGGATCCACCCTGGAGGTCACCTGACCGGCCTACTCCTGTCCAAGACCTCCAGGGTGCCCACCCTTCCTCCCTGTTAGCACTCTCTTAGGCGCAAGGTCTTGCCTTCCGGCAGGGGGCAGTAATGTTACATGTGTTTCTGTCCTGGACTGTTTTTGTTATGTTTCACACGTGCTCTTCATTTTGATTCCTTCCCGCCACTCACTCATCATCATCGTTTTATTGTTTTCAGATATATGTCTTCAATCAGCGTCATGTGACCCCTTTGTTTCCAAGTGTATTTAATCCCTCTGTTTCTGTCTTACCCCTGTCGATCGTTGAAGCGTTTTGGATGTTTTGTGTGGAATACTCTCTTGGACTGTTTACCCCATGGATTGGATATTTTTTGTTTGTATGAAGTTAAGTCTCAGCACTTCTTTTGACCCTCAAGACACGTAACAATAACACTATACATATAAATACATATATCTTATGATATTGATAATCTCAATGATTATGATACTCCCTCCCTATGTATTTCTGATTCTTCTCCCAACAGCCATATAAGATCAAATTCAAGAATATGGCAATACACAGAAAATATCACACATTAGCTTCACCTTAAAGTTAAATAACCATAATCATTAATTAAATATTTAAACCCTGTTTCTTACTGCAGAAACGATGACTCTGTCAATACCACTCAAAACAAAGCTCCATTTCTCAACTCACTACTAAACCACTGTCAGTTGTAACACTGTTAAGCCTGAGTTAATGAACTCCCAGAAGCTTGCAGGCTTGTCTTGTCTCTTCCAATATTTCTGAAAACATAGACCCTATTTGACCAGATCTGCATGGAAACGGAAAATATGAATGTTTGAAACAATGCTGGTCTGAAGAAAATAAACTGTAACCACATCATTTTTAACTGTTACTAAGTTGTTTTTTTTTGTTTTGTTTTTTTTGCTTTTCTTAAAGTAAACTTCATGCCTCAGGGCTTTTATCAGAAAAGACATGATGCCAGCACTGCTGTTTTCTTCACAATGTTCTAGAGAGCAAGTGCATGCATTCTTTGTCTTATTGTCTCAGGTCAATAGTTTGTATGGTTTTATGTTTGTCTTTTCTTCATTTATGTCTCACTCTACCTTCCTTCCTTCCACCCCCTCTTCTTGGGCAATGGTAGTGCTTCAAGCTTGAAACTCAATTTCTCAGCCTTTGAATGGACAGCAATTGCACTGAGCTAACTCAATTGTTGAGATATAGCAGCACAGGCCCTTCAATAGATTGGGGCCTCAGCTCTAATACTACATCTCTCATGAAACAGGCAAACACATTGCTATTCCATTTCAACCACTGCACTTACAAATTGAAGCCTTCAAATGCAGGCTATGCTCAGCATTGTAGAGGAAACAGAACAAATCCCATGAATATATTTAGCAGCAATTTATTTATGTTACAGTTGTGTGTGAAATCATAGAATGGTGCTTTTGGTTTTTCTATAACATACATTGTAAATTTTTCTTTCTGTGTACCGAAGTAAAACCAATGGCAGCAAGTTACCTGAAATAACCTCTACAACAAAATACAAAATACATTTGCAGTACTCTGGATAAAAGAATACACCCCCTCTAAACAAAGATATTTTCCTATTTCTTAATTATCAATATTACAATTTATGGAAAGACGACAAAATTTAAATGTATTAAACATATACGTAAAGGTGCAATATGTAAAAATTAAAATATCCAAAAACCACTAGGCCAGTGTTATATAGTTTGTTCAGTTGAGTACTTACAATATCCCAAATGTTTCCAACTATTTGTAAATCATGAGAAAATAGCAATTTTAAACAAGGCTCCGGGACATGTGCCTTACCCTCGGTTTCCGCTTTTACTGCCGTAGAAACCATGATAACATAGTCTCATGGACAAATGCGGAAATAGTAGTTGTTGCGTCTATAAAGCAACTAGCTTGTTTTGTGCAGTCGTTATGGAACACAATTATTCTTTACTCTTTGTAGCTGGTTCTGTCAACAGACAAGTCCCATAAACGTAAACGTCAACTTAGAAGATTTTGGGACAAGAAGAGAAATAAAATGAGAATCATCATCGGTGTGGCATTTCCTAAATGGAGAGAACTAGACAGAGACGCCGATTTTGCATGTGTTTTAATAGACAGTTGAGTAACTATTTGGATTCCTTTACTGACAGACAACTTGTGATTATTATATCTATCAACAGTGTTTGTCTTATTGTTTGAATGTTTTGTTCTTGTCTATGCATATGGTGAGGTGATGTTCACTATGAATTATACTTCAAGGCATGTTATGAACTGTTGGCTGTGATTTTGTTTTATACTGTAGCTTTGGTGAAATACGTGTCACTACATCAAATGTGTCAAACGCCAAAACTGCGTATGAGTTGCATTCTCTGAGTAGCCTAATGTTTATTAAGGACAGGGTTATTGCATTTGGTTTGTGATTAGTTTGTTGACATTGCCATAAACTTCACCCGACGTGATAAACAATGCAAATTAATACAGGATGTGTTATATATAAATATTGATGAGCCTTATTGCAAATGATGTTCAAGTGTACTTTTACTATGATTGTTTTGAACACATTAAACTGTGCAGCGTTATCACACCTATGAATTGGACAAATGCAGTAACAATTTACTGACCACCAATTTAGTGTTAAACCTTGCTTTACTTGCGGCTAATTCATTATCATGAAATAAAACCATGTCATCAAGCGCAACATTTACTAACATTTATAACTATTACTTTACCTCATCCATGAACATGATTCCTGTCTTATTGATTAAAATCAGCGGTGGAATTGAAGACGACAGTTCCCATAATTCAAGCTACGCCATTGTTGTTGTTGTTTTGAATAGTATTCTGTTCTGACCCTTCTTGGCATTGAGTTTATCTCCTGGAGGATGACCCCCATGAGTGCCTAGTCACTTTCTGAAACCTGCGAGTGTTTAAAATAACATCCGATTGCGATCTGATGGGGAGTCTGATCACTATACGTGGCAGAAATATATTTTTATGTGATGCTAAAGGGTACTTATGATAACCATTGCGGTAATAAATACGAATATGATTATGGAAAATACCAGAGACCACCTGAAGACAAATCATGTATGATTATAGTGTATTTATTTAGTTTCATCTGTCTCTTCCCGGTGCCTTTGTTGATAGCAGACTTAAACAGACTTGTCATGAATTATACTTCGGCTAACTCATATAATTCCGGTTTTCTATCCGTGAGCACCCTCTGTTGCTCTGGCTGAAAGGATAACAGTATATGTGATGGGAGAGATAGCTCAAACCCCTTTAGATCACAAAATTTCATGAAAAATTAATAGAAATGCTCATTCTTTCAAATGAAATGTGACCTAAACAAATAAGCGGAAACAGGCACGAACGAATGAGTATGTGTGTTCTCTTTTAATCTAGATTTTAGTCAGCTAGTTGTGTGACATTGTTCTATGGAGGCGTTTTAAGGGTTGCTGGCCTGAACTTTACTGTGGGGACCAGCCAGGCTCTGTTCTCCAGCATCCAATGGCATAAATTTGGAATGCTGCTGGATGCAAAATGATTCATTTGATCTCCTGACACCAGAGTATGGATTACCAGAAGTCTATATTTTGTTCATGGACCTTGGAAAAGCCAAAGGCCTGGTTTCACAGACAGGGTTTAGATTAAGCCAGGATTAGACCTTAGTTCAATTAGGACATTTAAAGGGTTAGTTCACCTCAAAATTAAAATTATGTCATTAATTACTCACCCTCACGTCATGTAAAACTCGTAAGACTTTTGCTCATCTTCGGAACACAAATGAAGATCTTTTTATGAAATCTGAGAGATATCTGTCATCGACTGCCTTTGTAAAAAAAAAAACCTTTGACGCTTCAAAAAGTTCATAAAGTAATCGGAAAACTAATCCATATGAATCAAGCGGTTTAGTCCAAATTTTCTGAAAGGACTCGATCGCGTTTTATGATGAGAATATTTAATGTAGGCTTTTACTCACACGTAAACATTGATCAGTGAACATAAACAGAAGCTCAACCTAACCTGAATAACGCACAAGAACAAACTTTTTCCGGAAGCTCAAACATGCTGCATAACCAATGAGGTTCATTTTCGTCCGTTAAGCAGCATGTTTGAGCTTCCGTGAGAGGTTTGTTCTTGTGCGCTATTCAGGTTAGGTTGAGCCGGGAATAAATGAGTGCTTTAGCTTCAGTAGGTGGTTCCTATGTAGACAACAATAATGTATTTCTCTTCTGCACGTTGCATCTTACCGTATGAGATGAAACAGTCTTTTCACAGCTTTTGCCAGCTCTGAGACATTTTCTTTTCTCTTTTCTTAGAAAAATCACTCATCATGAAATTAAAGCTTAAGTGCTGTCCTGCTTTTTTCATGGACTTTTTCATAAGTCCATTCTTTTTTGTTTTCTGTGTTACATTTTTGCACTTAAAACAATATTCCTGTACCCTATTTTGTGCAAAAAAATAAGTCTTCTGACAATTCTCTTGCAAGTGGTTCCATTAAGTCTCAGAATGATTCAGTGGGCTGTATTGCCAAGAAATAACTTATTTAAATGTTTGGTTCAACATACTGTCACCCAGACAAATTCCTTGGCACTAAAGCTCTTTCTGATTCTGAATTAACCTGAATATATGGGAATTAACAAGAATTAATTGGAATAAGCTGAAAGTTTGCAAGACTCCAGGTTAACCTGCAACATTTGCATGCATGTCTGCTTATGACCAAACAAAATTTTTACTTAATGTATATTATACAGTTTGTATGAATTATCCAATTTTGCAATTCCAACTTGAAATATTTCCAAAATTTACCAGCTTATTTTCCCGTAGAACGTTTTTGGAAAATGTCCTTCCCTTTGCAACCCTACTTCTATGTAAAAAGTAATAGCTGAATATGTTAACTTTCAAAAAAGAAAAATACTGTTTCTGTTGGGACCACTTTCATCAAATATGCTTGATAATTACATAGATTTTGAATTGGTGGTATGGTTCTGTTCTTGGGAAAGGAACTCATAGCATGGATAAAAGCAGGGAGAGCAGCATTAACCCCCTTAGGGTAAACAGAACAGAACCAACATATGCGGATATCATCAGTGTCAATAATTTAACATGTATGCCAAGCAACAGAAGAGGGCAGACATGTAGGTGAAATATAAACAGTTTATTGAACACAGAAATGCTGAGAAGACGGGGTTGCAGGCGACAGTGGGCGGAGCGTGCTGATCTGGTGGCGATGGGTTGGTTGGCGTCAGAGATTGTTGCGACTCCCTGACAATGTACATGTTACATGTATATCTGTTTGTAACAGTACACATATTTCAAGAATTAGTCCGATTCAGTGGAATCAGAAAGCCAAATCCTGACTGGCTAGAGGAGGAGCTGGGGATGGAGGAGGGTAATTAGCTCCAGAGAAATGTGTTATCTGCTGATAATACTGAGGATCTTATCCTGTGATAGGTGTCGTATTCTTAGGTAGCCGTGAGTCACCTGGGAGTCAGCTGATGCGAGCTTGACTGACGTGACCTGCCAGAACTGACGCTACGTTTGATTTCAAAGAATATAAGAAAGTACAAAAAGGTATGCTGAAATAACTTTGCATACACTGCATGAAATTCTTAATCAGTAATTGTATTTACAGTTGTCTGAAAAAAAACATGAGGCAGCAATTAATTTGAGATGAAGTTGGAAGTTATTTTTAAGCTTTTTCTAAGACCTAATAACAAACATGATTTCTGCATAGGCACACTGGACTAAACAACGATTTACATTAGCATGAACTGAGCTATGTAATTATGTGGTGGTGCTCTTCTCCAGCTGGGTTTGCTTTGAACTTTTTTACATAAATGTTTAGATAATCAACAATAACTCAAAGCTCTAAATAATTAACAATTACAAATAACATTTGCTAAAAAAGAATTTTCCGCACCAAACATTCAAGCAAGATGAAACTGAATCTCAGCGTCAGTCCTACTGACAGGCTGAATTATGGTTCTTCCTGAACGTGAGAAGACAGACCATAAGTTATAGGCAACTGGCTGTTGTGCAGGCTTGTTATTCTCTCACAGAGTCAGCTGTGCCGAGAGAGAACAACATCTCAAACTTAATTACCTCTCAGGTCTCTGCATCATGCCAGGAGTTCAATGTAGATAGATGTCAGAAGAACACAACCATTATATATATGTGTGTGTGTGTGTGTGTGTGTGTGTGTACGTGAGAAACACAAAACAAACCAAAGCAGCATGTAGCATTTACTTCAAATCCTTAGATCAGCCTTACAGGTACTGCCACTGTGAGCGTTTAACACATAATTATGTTTTATGGAACAACATCTCTGTACTTTCATTCATCTGCTCACATTTATAAATAGCCAGGAGCTTTTATCTTATGAGCCTAGAGCTGTTACTCTGCCACTGGGACTGTACACTGAACAGTATACCTGCCATCCTGACAGTAATCCTTCAATTTTATGCAGCGAAATGGCTATAGTGTTTTGAGTATTACTTTTGTTTTATAGAGCAATTACAGCTCCATGGCCTACATTGAGTGAGTTAGCTCGCTGGTCTGGCGCGTACGGTTTGAAATGAGCATTTTGTGTCATTTTCTGGTGACACAATGAGATGCTTTTCTCAACACAAAGCTGTCAATTATGCTTGATGGGTTTTTTGGGTAAATAACAATGAAATTTAACTAGTGACATTAAGAAAGAGCCAAATTCTCTATAGGAGAGAAAATAATGCCACTTTCTCAAGCTCTAATCACCATCATAAATATAGCATTTATATGATTCATGCACACACTGTATGGAAGATTACAAGCCTAATTAGATCATGAGAGCCAGCCAAAATATGTCATCAATTACACACAGCTGTGCATTACTGCATGTGCTGTAGAGAGAGAGCGGGGAACACAGATTTACAGATCTCCAGGTGCCAGTAATGGACTGATTCTCCACAGGACACAACACAGACAACAAGAAAACACTTTGCTCTGTACAACACCTAACTTTACCTCTGTCTGAAGGGCATTTACTAATAATCATTTTATTACTGATAGAAGGGTGGGGGATTCATTTTTGGCTCAGAGAAAACTCTCTTCTCTCAGCTGCACAGGCAGCCATATGCTCACTCTCACTGCATGGGGAGTATAAGGTAAACATATTAAATATTTAGCCAGCAAATCGCAGAATGAGAGCTGTCAGGGTATTGAATATGCCGTGCACAGCCCCTACATTCATCTTAAGGCATGAACAGACCTCAGCGTATTAAGTACAGTTAAGATAAGAGATATGTGATTTTGGCCTCAGGTCCAAACGTGCCTCTTCATGAGTTTTAGAAAATAATCCCAAACTTTTTTTTTCTTAACCAGGTGTTACTACACAACTAAATACAATAAATTGAAATAAAAAAGATGTGTGAGATGAAAAGAAGTTTAAAGGTTCCCGTAAACATAATGTGACAATATGACAATGTTATTAGTGGTTCTCGCCTGAAAGGTGAAGCACAGTATTACTATCTCACGTGTTTCTTCTTCTTCTCCTGTACCAAAGTTTGGTGCGCAACTCGTCCTGCACCCTTTGTCATAGACCTATAAATGAGGTGTCAAATCGTGTGGCTTATTGAGGAGAGGTGTGCTATAATTTTTGTAAGAAATCTGGCATATGACATTGAAATGAAAAAGTTGCTGAAAAAAATCCCATTGACTTAACATTTGAGATCTCACATCTCCACATCAGAATATCATAGAGGTAGGGGTGGGCTCATTTTACTCGGCTTAGCAAAGCAGGCAGTAAATAGTGAAATTTCAACTTCATAGCCACACCCTATAGCAACCAGTTACAGCCCCCTAGCAACCTAGCAAATTCCACTGAAAAAAAAAGGTGAGAGGTATATCTGTCGACCAGAACAGCCTCTATTGAATCAGATTGGCAAATAGTTAATTATCACCATGGAACCATCTGGCACCATCTAGCCACACCCTAGCAACCATTTAGAGCGCCAAGCAACAAGTTCCATAAACTTCAATTCAAAGAGATTAAAGGGATTTCTTTAGATGGAAGTGTCAAAGAAACATGAGGGCGGTCTCGTTTGACTCAGTGGAGCAAACAGCCAAACACAAATCACCTTCACCACTTCCTAGCCATGCCTTAGCAACCAATGTCAAGCACCCTAACAACCCAAACCCCAAAAGGAATTGCAACTGTATGACAAGACATGCATCTCTGCATTAGAACATTATGGAGACATGGGGGTTGACTCATTTGACTCATGCCAGCAAACAGGATTTCCAACATGATAGCCATGCTAACAGTTAATAGCTACATGCTAAGGTTATGGTTAGCTAAGGGCTGAAACATGTCAATAATGTTAACTAAAACATACTAACATACTAACAACTAACATGTTAATCATGTTCACATTTTTCTTAACAGAATGTTAGCATAAAGATAACAATATGCTAATTGTGTTACCATCTTACAAAACATCATGTTATCGACATGTAAATTGTGTTAGCAACAAGCTAATCATGTTAACAACTTCCTTAGCATAATGCTAACAACATGTAAATTATGTTATCATATGATATCATTATGGTAGCAGCAAGCTAATCACATCTCACACATCTTGCTTAGCATTAGGGGTGCAAAATATCGATATGGTGATATATCGTCGTCCTTCTCTGTGCGATGCGAGAACCGATATCGCCAAATGTTGATGTTTTAATTAATAAAATAAGGTGCTCTAAATAGATTTCTCTGCTCCCAGTATTGCTACTTCAAGGCGCAATGTAGCTGCGCAAGGCAAGCACCACTCACAATTTCTTCAGAAAATGTAAATATCTGGTTGATATTATCATTATTAACAATACAAAAATTGAATAATTAAATGTAAAAATAAAACAATGGATAGTCTTCACTGTATGAATTAAATATACAATGACCCTTATTAAAGGTGCACTATGGAATTTTTTATCCGCTAGGGGTCGCTAAACAATTCGAAACAATAACAAAGGCGTAGACAGACGACGCAGTGAATATGGAATCATCAAACTTGTCCTCATGCCGATGGATCTAATAATATTTATGGGGAAATAATGTTTATGGATGAGTGAATGCATGTTTTTAACATGGCTGGTATGAAGCAGGGCGTGGCCGAGAATCGCGGCCGCGATCGCTAATGAGAGACAGATTTCATATCTAGTGCTGAAACACTACTCATACAGGTCTAACGTAACACTGTCATACTAAACTGTATTTGAGTGTGTTGAAACTTGTAATGTTTAGTATTATTTGCTGTCTGTATGAGACTTAACAGTAAGCTAGATCAACATTAGATTATCATACTGATGATATTCTTACACTTCATCGTGTTGAGCTATATAACATTCAATGTACATTGTTGTACATTGAAACACCAAGCTGATATTGATCCTCGTTTTATTTCTCCTTATGTCCCAAAGTTTGCTCGCCATGGTCCATAATGTTAGAACGAAACAACAACAGTGTGCCGCTAGCCGTTACGCAGCTGTCTGTTGCCATGGTTACTGTGCAGCACAAGCAGAAATCAGGGATAACGCAGATGTTATGTCATTGACAGGCGCAAGTGACAAGAGAGGGACGGGGCACTATTTAAAATTGTGATTTTCTCTGAATTTACAAATTCTTGGAAACATTTAGGATAATGTAAGTACACAGCTGAATGAAATATATAACACTGTGCAAGTGATTTTTGAATTTTTTTTAAATAAAAATTTTACATATTGTAGCTTTAACGCTGCTAAAGTTATTCAGTCAAGAGTAGTGACTTTTTCCTTCTTTTTTTTTGATTAACATTAATGACATAGATAACAGTGGGTGTATTATATAACACTCAATAGGATTACTTGTCATTTTAAGACCTAATGCACGTATCCGACATACCAGATCTTTGTATATGTTGATACACATGCAATTTCTTTTCTTTAAGGCATAAGCAGCGACTGTGTTTATGTGAATACTCATGTGAAGACATTTTTACATTATTTTGTGTATTTTAGCATTTAAGCAAGTGCGCAATATTATGTGGCATAACACTTTTTAACATAAAACAAATCCCATGCTTTATTTTCTTCTTTATTGCTCTAACATATCAGTAACTTCATAGTGATGTCACACACGTCTGATGGATAAGATACAAAATTGGAAACACGTCGTGAGTATCAAAGTCATCATCTGATTGGTTGAGTTGAACAGGATTTCTGGAATAAAATGAGGAATAAAGCCTTTTTAACCATGTATTTGGATTCTTTTCTAGTATCAGTATATGCAACAATACTTCACATTACAGTTGAGTTCTATGAAAGATCAAAATAAAATTTCTCAAAAAAGGCAAACATCAGTGCAGATGGAAACTATAACTCATTTCAAAGAAATAAGCCTGTTAATTTAGTTGGTGTTTGAGGAAACTAGATTTCCAAGGATTGAATGAACAGAACTGGCTTCTTAAGAACTGACAGATCCTCTGATGTTGTCTTAATATATTATCCTGTGACTATGATGTCATGTCATAATTAATGTTTTACATCTGGTTTGGAAAACAGGCTAAACTCACTCATTACATATAACAAAAGTTATGGTTTTGGAACAGATTAATATGATATCAGTTCTGGACAACTGATAAATAGGCCCACATGCTTTGCAGTCTGTGTTAAGTATGGCATTCCTACAGATGTATCAATTAGAACAGTCTTTCTTAACTCTGAGTGGGTCGTGGAGTTCCTGAGAAAAACGTGTTGTCCCGATTCAATATTTGTGGTCACGTTACATTGTCAATTAGTAATTCATGAAATAAAAGTAAAGTACCAATAAATCATGTAACGTCGTGTGTTAGCTGGGAAGGATTTGCATGCAGGTTCGATGTTTATTCTATTCATCAGCAGCAGTTTCCATGTTTCATTAATGGTTAATTTTAGTATATAGGGTATTTTGCTATGGTAACTGTTGTTTATGTAACCCAAAAATGAAACACTCACTTTTCACTTTGTGTTATTTTTTATATTTTTAAATTACTGTGGTGGCTCATGCTTTATTGTACTAACAAAAACTAGTTTGGGACTGCTATTTAATAACCTTACCTTATGGGCCTTCATTCATTAGTCACATTCGTACAATGTATATGTATGTTAAGCAGAGTGGGACAGTACATGTGTGTGTTAACATTTTTTGTTAAATATTTTTATTTTTATTTTTATTTTAAAGACCATGGAAAATGTGGGTCCTGTGGCCAAACCAGTTGAGAGTCACTAAATTAGAATATACAGCTGAAACAGTGAAACAGTGCTCTGCTTTTAGCACTGAAACTGTTCCATTGTTTTAAAACTTTAAACAAGACCACACACACACAAAACAGTGTGTAACAAATTATTCAAAGTACTGATGTACCTTTTTAAAACAGTCGCATAAGAACAAAACATAGATGGCCCTGCATTGCTCCTCCCTTGAAGTCTGTTTGAAGTGCTATGGTTCCTATCAGACCTGAACTGCATCAAAGCAGGAGAAACGCTAAATAGGAATTTTCAAAGTACGGTAAGTCACCTGTATATTGAGATGACACATGGGTATACAGAGGCACTACTGCTGTTTAAAGGAGGCACCATCCCTCTCCCTCACTTGCTTGTTTTCTTGAAAGTCAATGAAGAACTTAATTCATAGTCAGATAATGCTGTCAAAGATTCATCTCTACTTTTATAGCTTTGAAAAGATCTTTACTGAACTTGAAACCAAGGATATCTTAAAAATGTATAGATCAGGTGTTATTTAATAACAATTTGTAAGATTTGGGAAGGTTGATGGATGTACTTCACAATGCAAATAAAGAGCTGTAACTGGCTCTGGGCCTGCTTGGTCCCTGCACTTCTTAGCTAAATACTCAATATATCAAACATATCCAGAAGGCAGTTTCAGCGCATATAATGTATCATGTATAGTGAGCTTTTTTTTCTTTTTTTTCAGCAAGAATTGATCAAATGTCACAGTAAAGAAATTCATATTGTTAAAAAAGATTTCTATGATTTTCTGAAAAAATAAAAATTTCCATAAAAGGACATGTGACACTGAAGACTGGAGTAATGCTGAAAATACAGCTTTGCCATCACAGAAATAAATATTTTAAAAATATATATCAACAGAAAACTTTTATTTTAAATTGTAATAATGTTTCATAATATTACTGTTTTGTTGTTGTTGTTTTTGTTTTGATCAAAAACATTTAAAATCTTACAAACCCCAAACTTTTGATCAGTCTTGTATGCACATTTATTTCAAAAGTTTGTCGTAGATATTTTGTAGCATTCTGGCAGTTTGAATTAGTTATTAGCACTCAAACATTGCAGTGATTTAAGGGCTTGTATCATCTTAGCCATGCGATGCGTCTCTGCTTCTTGGCTGTTTAGCCATCTAAACAAGTAGAAAACATCATCTCCTTGAAGGATTAGTTCACTTTCAAATGAAAATCATCCCAAGCTTTACTCACCCTCAAGCCATTCTAAGTATATGACTTTCTTCCTTCTGATGAACACAATTGGAGAAATATTAATAAATATCCTGACGCATCCAAAGTTTATAATGGCAGTGAACAGAGGTCACAAGTATGAGCTGAAGAAAGTGCTTCCATCCACATCCATCCATCATAAACGTGTACTCAACACGGCTCTAGGGGGTTAATAAAGGCCTTCTGAAGTGAAGCAATGTGTTTGTATAAAGAAATTATCCATATTTAACAAGTTATGAAGTAAAATATCTAGCTTCCACCAGACCGCCTTCTATATTCTACTTACGAAGAAAGTGTAAAACTCTTGCAGTCCATATGTCCTACACCTTCCCTGTTCAACTTACGGAAAAAGTGTAACTGACGTGATGCCAGTTTACACTTTCTCCATAACTTGAATACAGAAGGCAGTCTGGTGGAAGCTAGATATTTTACTTCATTACTTGTTAAATATGATTTTTTTTTTTACACATTTGCTTCTCTTCAGAAGGCCATACCACTGTTTACTGCCATTATAAAGCCCGGATGCATCAGGAGACTTATTAAAATATCTCTGATTGTGTTCATCAGAAAGAAGAAAGTCATACACACCTAGGATGGCTTGAGGGTGAGTAAATCATAGGGAAATTTTCAACTGAAAGTGAACTGATCTTTTAATATCATAATTTGGATGACTGTTTGAAATCTAATAACCTTGGTTCTTTAGTACTGTAGTACACAGTCGTGGCCAAAAGTTTTGAGAATTACATAAATATTAGTTTTCACAAAGTTTGCTGCTAAACTGCTTTTAGATCTTTGTTTCAGTTGTTTCTATGATGTACTGAAATATAATTACAAGCACTTCATACGTTTCAAAGGTTTTTATCGACAATTACATGACATTTATGCAAAGAGTCAGAGTTTGCAGTGTTGGCCGTTCTTTTTCAGGACCTCTGCAATTCGACTGGGCATGCTCTCAATCAACTTCTGGGCCAAATCCTGACGGATAGCAACCCATTCTTTCATAATCACTTCTTGGGAGTTTGTCAGAATTAGTGGGTTTTTGTTTGTCCACCCGCCTCTTGAGGATTGACCACAAGTTCTCAATGGGATTAAGATCTGGGGAGTTTCCAGGCCATGGACCCAAAATTTCAACGTTCTGGTCCCCGAGCCATTTAGTTATCACTTTTGCCTTATGGCACGGTGCTCCATCGTGCTGGAAAATCCATGTGCAGTCCATTCACGATACTTTCTGCAGAAGATCAATCTGTCCCTGATGTTTTTTTCTGGAGAGAAGTGGCTTCTTTGCTGCCCTTCTTGACACCAGGCCATCTTCCAAAAGTCTTGGCCTCACTGTGCGTGCAGATGCGCTCACACCTGCCTGCTGTCATTCCTGAGCAAGCTCTGCACTGGTGGCACTCCGATCCCGCAGCTGAATCCTCTTTAGGAGACGATCCTGTCACTTTCTGGACTTTCTTGGACGCCCTGAAGCCTTCTTTTCAAGAATTGAACCTCTTTCCTTGAAGTTGCTGATGATCCTATAAATGGTTGATTTAGGTGCAATCTTAGTAGCCACAATATCCTTCCCTGTGAAGCCATTTTTAAGCCTGACATAATGATCTCCAGCCTTGTGCTCGTCAACATTCTCACCTGAGTTAACAAGATGATTACTGAAATGATCTCAGCAAATCCTTTAATGACAGCAATGAAATGCAGAGGAAAGGTTTTTTGGGATTAAGTTAATTTTCATGGCAAAGAAGGACTATGCAATTCATCTGATCACTCTTCATAACATTCTGGAGTATATGCAAATTGCTATTTTAAAAACTTAAGTAGCAACTTTTCCAATTTCCAATATTTATGTAATTCTTAAAACTACTACTGTAGTAGCAGCATGCCAGCTGTAAATATACTTTCATAGAGTGCACCTGGAGCATCTGGTGCCTCTTGTGTTAGGCCATACGAGCAGAGAACGGAATAAGTTCCCCAGGGTAACTGAACCTTGCTTTTCCTTTCATGCTCTTGTGCTCTTTCCCACATCATGTAATAAATATATACAGCAGTGAAATGCTGAAACATACTTTTTGATATCTGCTAAAGAGCTAAACGATACTGCATACTAGGGGTGTGCTATATCATACCATCCATGATAATACCGGTATAATTTTTTTGCATGATAAAAAAAGTATCATATCGTGATATCAATGATATAGCGACGCGATGACGTATGGCACATTCACGTTCCCTGGGGCCACTTGCACCAGCTGGACGTAAACCCAGTCGTAAGACTAAGCTTTACGTAAAATGAATTTTAAGTCCTGCGTAGAATTGATACCCGTTGCACCATCTGGGCGTATCGCACGTCAGAGCCTAATCTTACGTCTAGTCAAAGGTAGGTGTAAAGTGAGTCTTGACTTGTTTTCATGATGAAAATAAAGGCAAATAAAAATGTTGAGATGATGGCGCGTCTGGTAGACAGGCTCCACGATGGCTGTCGTCGTGTTTTTCAGAGCTGTCCTAAAGGCGGGTCGGGATTATCTGCTAAATTTCAAATCATTATTAAAACATAGCCTGCTCCAAAAATTTGTGTAGGCTACTCTGTGCACCATGTAAACAGGTCTAGCCTATAACTTGCTCCATAAATTTGTAAAACAAGTAAATAGCCGTTATCTTTTGCCTACCAAAATATGCGTATACTTACTGAATTGCTCAATAATTTACCTTGTTTTACAATCTGAATTATTATTATTATTTTTTTGGCTCAACAGTCATTTTTTTTATCTAAGTTATTCATCTATACATTTGAGCCAATAAATTCACAATTGTAACCATAGTAACGCGAATGGCATCTCAACTAACAGTGCAGTAGAACATATCAGCGTGTACGCGCATCGTCTACGCTAAGCGTAGCTGCGCCTAGTCGTAGTTTTCGATGGTGCAACAGGTGTAAATATTCATCGTAAGTGGTTTGGTTACAAGAGGTCAGACCTCCAACAATTAAGCACAATATTTTGCTAAATATGCAAGAAACTGTTACCATTAAAGGTGGAAACAGCAAACTTGTTTCACCACTCGGCCGATTTTCTTCATGACCATCCCGGATAGGACACCGGTCAGTGTCACATCTTTCCGATTTCTCGACCTCTGATCTATCTAAGTGGAGCACACAAGCAAAAATTTCTGAGTCACTAAAATGAGTGGCGTGCTGCGCTAAAACGTTGAAATACATACAAAATTATGTCAAAATGTCTCTGTGAGTATCCAGTTAAACAGTCAGCTTTGGAATGTTAAATAGTTGAGAAAGAGAACGCATGTTGTGTAACAGTATATTGGGTCCATGCATAAACTCTTAAAGTAACAACAGTCCAATATTCCTGCTGCTGTCGGTCATGTTAATCAAAGAACAGAAGACAAAGAAAATCACTTTCTGCTCTTGACTGAATACGTTTTATAACTTTAAGGGTAAGCATTAATCTGTATTTAATTTTTACAATGAAGACTGGATGTGTTTTATTACATTTGATTACTTTAATTTCTGTAGTATTTCTTACCTGAATAATTATGTATTTATAATTAGGTATTTTGTCATCAATGACAGTAGCTCATTGGAAAAGGATGGAAAACACCCTTCATTGTGTTTGCACTAATAAATGCTGCTGCCTGCCAGCTGCAATCACCAATAAAACATTTTTCCATTTATTTTTTCTATATCGTCATACATATTGTTATCACAAATATTTTTGAATGTCGTGATATAATTTTTAGGCTATATCGTTCCACCCCTACTGCATACAGGAAGATGAAGTGGTTACATGCAATATTAAGACTAAATGAAAGCTAGATAATTTCAAAAGGTTCTTAATTTATCAGCACTTTGACAATTTGACAAATCAATTACTCTAAAAATTATTGCATATAGCACAAGAGGCTTGACACTAGTTTAAAATGTAAAGAAAAAAGAAAGCAACTCAACTCAAACAAGAGTGTTTTCAGATACGTTGTGGCTACTCCTTTTAGTTTAACAAAATTGAATTTGGTAGGTAAGAACATTATTACCAGCTCCCAACCATAATTAACTTTTTTTTATAGTGAATGTTGCACTCAGTATCTCAAGATATATTATACACTTTCAATAACTCCAATATAATTAAGTAGTCATTTTTATAAGGAGAGTAATCATTTATCCTTTTCTGTAATAGGCTATACATCAGCAGACGCTGGTACATTTCATTCTTCCAGAGGAAAGAGAAAAGCCGAATGTTAATGATTTGCTCCCGCTAGCATAATTTTAATTATGGATTTTCCTGACATGATCGATTTGAGGAGAGCCATAGTAATACAAGTTGTACATTCCACTGTATTAAATATTTGATATCCATTAAATTTTCATGATTAATGTCCTGGAAAAAATCCGTTTCTCTAAGCCCTTTGGTTTTTATTGCTTGCTAAATTAACAGTCTTATTTCTTTGCAACGAGTTATAGCTTCCAGCTGCAATGACGGTTTCCTTTGTTTGAGAGATTAAACTATTTTTATATTGATCTTTCGTAGAAATCTGCCCTTATATGAAGATTTAATTAGTATTGCCTCTATGAATCGTACAATACAGGATAAAGTTTTTGAACCAATCTCATTCTTTTCATAAGGTATTGTTTGTATTTTCCCATTATCTCATTTTTTAATAATATAGCCAACACTGAGCTTTAAATTCATCTCTCATTATGTTATACATAATATTCATTGTCAAAGGGATAGCTCAGCCAAAAAAGAAAATTCTGTTATCAGTTACTCACCTTTATGTAATTCAAAATTCTGTATGAACACAAAAGAACATATTGTTTTTTTTTTAAGTCAGTGGGGTCCACTTTTGTTCTGAAGCCCAGTGACATTCATTGTATGGACAAAAAAATCCTTTGTGTTCTGCAGAAGCAAAAGTCATTCAGGTTTGGAATGACATGAGAGTTAATAAACAACATATTTTTATTTTTTTATTTTTGGTGAACTATCCCTTTAATAGTTAATGTAAACTGACTGTCAT
This sequence comes from Opsariichthys bidens, assembly GCA_037194245.1. Lineage (NCBI taxonomy): Eukaryota > Metazoa > Chordata > Actinopteri > Cypriniformes > Xenocyprididae > Opsariichthys > Opsariichthys bidens. The sequence goes on along the minus strand of CM074280.1, from coordinate 11,088,947 downwards.
CTTTGTTGGTGACCTGGACGTGAAGGTGTAAATCCACTTTTATAATGACTGTTTTAAAATGAAATGCTTTATGCACAAATATAATTTGTCACTTTTGTTTAACATTCTCCCAGCTTCTGAAGAAATTAACACATTTCCACTTGCAATACAGAATTCATTCTCCTGTCTCTAAACGTCATTGTTCTGTTTTAAACAGATCTTATTTACTGCAGCATACTCCTCGGAAGAGGAGAGGTGAGCTACAGCACCCTGCTGTGTAAATCTTAATGATATTGGCTCCCTCTCCTCAGGGAGACAGTTACTTTTATGCCAACTTCTATATCACACATGTCTGATGGTGCAAATTTAATCTCACACTTCTGTGAGATGTGATTTTTTTTTTATACTCTTTCATTTTATTGAGTGTTACAGTGGTATTTACAGTGTTTTATTCTATGATATAAAAATACCTCATTATGATTATTTTTTAAACTCTTCATTACATACAAAAAACAAAACAAAAAAAAACAAGAAAACAATTTTCCATTTTTGAATATGGGATAATGTTTCATATACTCTATATAGTGAATGTAGTGTTAATTGTGCGTTTGAGATGAGGATCAACAGAGTGATATTCAGGTGCATCTCAATAAATTAGAATGTCGTGGAAAAGTTAATTTATTTCTGTAATTCAACTCAAATTGTGAAACTTGTGTATTAAATAAATTCAATGCACAGAGACTAGTAGTAGTTTAAGGCTTTTGTTCTTTTAATTGTGATGATTTTGGCTCAAATTGATCAAAAACCCACCAATTCACTATCTCAACAAATTAGAATACTTCATAGGACCAATAAAAAATGGAAGCCCATGTTTCTTTGACTGTGGCCTTCAGCTCATCTGCATTTTTTGGTCTCTTGTTTCTTATTTCCCTCTTAACAGTACCCCATAGATTCTCTATGGGGTTCAGGTCTGGTGAGTTTGCTGGCCAGTCAAGCACACCAACACCATGGTCATTTAACCAACTTTTGGTGCTTTTGGCAGTGTAGGCAGGTGTCAAATCCTGCTGGAAAATGAAATCAGCATCTGCAAAAAGCTAGTCAGCAGAAGGAAGCATGAAGTGCTCCAAAATTTCTTGGTAAACGGGTACAGTGACTTTGGTATTCAAAAGCATAATGGACCAACACCAGTAGATGACATTGCACCCCAAATCATCACAGACTGTGGAAACTTAACACTGGACTTCAAGCAACTTGGGCTATGAGCTTCTCTAACCCATCCTCTTGACTCTAGGACCTTGGTTTCCAAATGACATACAAAAGTTCTCATGCTCTCATCTGAAAAGAGGACTTTGGACCACTGAGCAACAGTCCAGTTCTTCTTCTCCTTAGCCCAGGTAAGACGCCTCTGACATTGTCTGTCGTTCAGGAGTGGCTTACCAAGAGGAATACGACTGTGTGTGGTGGATCTTGATGCCTTGATCCCAGCCTCAGTCCATTCCTTGTGAAGTTCACCCAAATTCTTCAATCGATTTTGCTTGATAATCCTTATAAGGCTGCGGTTCTCTAGGTTGGTTGTGCATCTTTTTCTTCCACACTTTTTCCTTCCACTCAACATTCTTTTAACATGTTTAGATACAGCACTCTGTGAACCCCAACTTCTTTGGCAATGAATGTTTGTGGCTTATCCTCCTTTTGAAGGGTGTCAATGATTGACTTCTGGACTGTCAGATCAGAAGTCTTCCCCATGTTTGTTTAGCCTAGAGAACCAAACTGAGAGACCGTTTTGAAGGCTCAGGAAACCTTTGCAGGTGTTTTGAGTTGATTGGCCTGTCACCAAATTCTAATTTGTTGAGATAGTGAATTGGTGAGTTTTTGTAAAATGTGAGCCAAAATCATCACAATCAAAAAAAAAAAAAAAAAAACACAAACTTAAACTACTTCAGTCTGTGTGCATTGAATTTATTTAATACACAAGTTTTACAATTTGAGTTGAATTACTGAAATAAATGAACTTTTCCAAGACATTCTAATTTATCGAGATGCACCTGTATATTGATAGCATCAACTTTATTTTAAAAGAAGACAAAGTCCCATCCATAGAATTGCAAATGGGCCATAGGGAGAGAGTACACACAGATGTTCTTGTTTAACTAGATACAGCAGATAAGACAGCCCATATAGCTGAGAGTAAAACAAGGACAGGATATAAAGCAGAGGAAAACTCTTTTGTTGTTGTCTTCTTTTTTTAATATTCAACAATATTACTGATCTGCCTGTACTGACATCTTTGTATGAGAACTGAACTGAGCTGGATGATGACATCCCTATTTTCTCCAGAGCTGCTGTAAAGATAAATTAACTAAAATAATAACTAATGATTTTTACAACAGAAAAGAATCAACACTGAACTTATTTAAGCTGGACAATGACACTATTTTCTGCCAAAACAAACTTTCTTGCTATATTTTCCTGTTATCACTGTAAAGCTGCTTTGAAAAAAATCTGCATGATAAAAAGTAAATAAAGGTTACTTGACTTGACTGTAAATGATGTATGTAAGTATATGTAAATAACAGAATGTTCATTTTTGGGTGAACTAGTCATTTTACATTTACAATTATGCATCTGGCATATGTTTCTATCCAAAGCGCCATGCAATGCATTCAAGCAACATGCATTCGTTGAGAATCAGATTCATTGCTCTACCAACTGAGGTACTGGAACATTAAACATCTGCAATTGCACTAAAGTAATGAACTGCATATCATGTGGGTTGAATAATAGCCAAAACCAAATCTGGTTACACTTTACAACAAGATTCAATTTGTCTACATTATGCATTGGTTTTTTTGAACAAACAATAAATAATTTACAGCATTTATTAATAATGTCATGTTTAACATTCCAAGTAAAACAGCAATTAGTATTATAAACAAACATTCATTAACAAATGAGCAATAGTATATTTATAAATTAACATTACCTAGAGTAGAAAATGCTGTTTAAAAAAAAGCAAACAAACAAAAACAAAGTTAGTTCATGATACCAAATGCATTAACTAATGTTAACTTTATTGTGCAAGAGCTTAACAGTTTAAGCAAACTCAACATATCACAAATGCATCTATTATGAAACACACAACTATAAGCATGGAATTAAACTGGACAGCTGGATACATGTATATGATAACAGAGTTTCATTCTTCCTCTTCATGCAACAACAATATTCAGAGAGGAAAGAAAAGCCCCCCAAAATTGACTTTTCATCCACTGCCTTCTGTTGCTTAAAGAAATTATTCTCTCGTAGCCCAAATAACCTCTGGCATGTAGATTGTATTTCAGTGTTATTTTATTGAGGTACCAAGAAGGGACTAGAATGCCATTCCAGAAAAATCACACTTGAACATTTACTGCTTGCCTGGGATTTCTCCCCTCTTTCATTACACCCTCTTTTTGCATTCTTTTTCTAACCCCCCTCGCTCACTCTCACCAACCCCCCATCTTCCTCTTCTTTTAACTCTGTCTCTCTCCTTCAATCTCTCTCACTGAATTTTCTTTATCATAAGTCCCTTGTCAGCACACGTGTTTTCCAGTTCTCAAGTTCATTATTGTTAATAAGTCAAATGTATTGCATCTCTCTCCATCACATTGTTGTGTTCATCTACAGCACATTTTTTGTGCAATGTAAACCAATTTACTCTCCTTCCACCATTGCAGATACTATTAAACAATGCCCTAAGAGCACACAGCTGTCTGAATACGAATGATTTATTGCAGAGTAAGAAGTCTGTGCGTCGCTTTCTACGACTCTGCAGTGTAAAATAAGCTCATTTATATTCCATATTGCCACAGCTGCCGCACTTAATATTACTGTCAGTAGAAGCTGAGCCGTGAATTCTTCTGAATACAGCCGCAGTGGAAAGGCCCCTTGCCATTTCTGAAATGTGTACAAACAATATTAAACACATTTCATCATATTATGTGTTGTGTAGGAAGCAGCTCGCTGATAGAGGGAAGCAGGTTGAAGCAAACTACAGGTACATTTAAGGTTTGTGTTCCTGAGAGGTAAACACTTGTTGGTCTTCCCCAATGCTGTAAAAGTTCTGCTATCTTTAAAAGGAAGCTGGAGGTGAGATGTTAATGCCTTAACACTTGGCCTTTGACAAAAGATTTTCATTATCTGTCAATAGTAGTGTGTTTTTTGTTGCTGATGATACTAACAGGTGGTGAAACTGACTGTCTTAATAAATATATCACTGAAGCATGAATTCGATCGATCATTCAAAAACACTGATTCATTGAAGAGTGAAGCAAGTGATGTCTTTCAATGAATCATTCATTTAACTGATCTGTTTAAAAACACTGATTTGTTCAGGAACAAATCAAATGGCGGTGTTTATGAGTGAGTCACTGAATCATTCATTCAATTGATTCATTCAAAAACACTGGCTACATTCAAATATGCATATATTCCTTATCAAGGCTGTAATGATACAAGTATTCTTTCTGAAAAATCTACTTTTAATTTAAAGACAGAACCACAGTTTGTTCAGCAAAGCAGTAATTATAAAGAAAAAAGAAGCATTTTTTTGTTGTGTTTTCGCCCTACTGGTGCTGGTAGATGATAACATGACAAATGTGATACGTCTGGATTGCTACACAGACTTCTTTTTTTTTTATCAGTTGTAAAGCAAGTACTTTACACCATGTCACAATGCAAGAGTCATAATGAAGTGGCTCAGAGATCATTACATTGAAATTTTGGATCTATGGCCACCAGACAACTCCCTGGATCTTAATCTCACAGTGAACCCATGGTTAATCCTTAAAAGGCAAATGGACAAGCAGCGAAGCAGCGAATGGACGAGCTTGTGAAGACGAAGGGTCAACATTGTATTGACTTATTGCGCATATTTAATGTTTTGCCAATGGAAAAAAATTAAATCCACAAACACTGAAGCAGAAAACTATGCAAAACAAAATTCATGTCACTGCTGGCCATGGCCGAACCTACTCAGAGAGTATGTGAGTTGTTGAATCATTCATTGAACTAATTTATTCAAAAACACATTCCTTCAGGAACGAAACACTGCTACTTATAGCAAAGATTGATTCTGCTTTGTCTATTTTTGCTTTGCCAACAAAATTGTTCCCAACAAACTCTAAGTAACTGTCAATACTGTATCCAAATTATAGTTGTAATCATGCTTAATTTGTGTGCATGGTTACATTATGAAAGAATGAATGCAAAACAACTACAAAGTATGTTCATTTTTAGGCATCATATTTGAAAGACTGCATAAAGATGAAATTAAAGCTTGAAATGACATACCCTATGAGCTAATGACATTTATTTAATGACTGACTGCAGAAAGATAGCAGGGAACATGAGTTTGTAGTCATGGTGATAGTTATTGTAATGTCTTTTCTCCTTTCTTCGTCTTTTGTTCACACTCAAGGTTTAGTGCACCTTTCTCTTTTCTCTACCTCTTTCTATTTGCATCAATCAATCATCTGTAATTAAGTGAAAAGAGACAAATTTTTCTTTATAAATTACAAGGTTAAGGTTATCATGGGAAACCTTCCATACACACACCTCCAGCTCTGCCATTTGCAGAGCTACTTTCAGCTCACACAATGTTATAGCGTTTATTAGAAGAGAACGAAGATACTTCAGTACTACAGTACAGTTAATATGTTCAAAGATGAAAATGGTAAATATGTTGCACGATATTGCTCAAATAAACTGGTGTGTGTATTTGTCAATTCACCTTTAATATGTATCACAAGCGCCTGTGTCATAGCGAACATATACACTTTAATCCAATCATCATTGTGATATACTTTGCATGCATATTATTATTTTAATAACTGGTTTTGAAAGGCTAGGGCCGTAAATGCCCTGGAGAGATCATACTAAAGAACAGAGATACCACAATCACGTCATCTGTCTTCACAGACAACTCCCACTGCTCAACACACACACACACACATATATATAAATATATATATATATATAGAACACTCATTCAAGTTTATAGTGGACATCAATATGAAAAAAATGGTGCCTATGTTCTTTTGAGTGTATGTATGTATCTGTAATCAAATTTCAGTGCTGGACCAGGTTAATGGCCATTCCTTTAATTAGCCCCACTGCCACAGAATAAGCGCCCTGCCCCTTTAAGAACACAATAGAAGCACATTTGTATTCACACAGAGTACAACATAATGTTCTTTGGGTGACCCCCACCATTAGAAGGTAGAAACCTGGGCACAGAACAATTTGCCTAACAAGAAAGAATCTCTGTGTTATAAGAGAGAAAGAGCAAAGCTTGACCTTAGCCAAAAATGTCAAACATCCACTAGTCTTCAATATGACTTAGAGTAGTTTGTCATCAGATTTAATCAGAACATATAGTGCTGGAGATTTTGGCCTTTGAAGCTTATGAGGGGTTATTAGCTTCAAGACTGGAATACTAAATGTTCAATAGATGGTGAGAAAATATTAAAAAAGCAATAGTTACAGTTGTAAATGTTATTGTAGCTATTAATATAATATAATATAATATAATATTACAACTGCCCAGCTTCTGTTCCAATTCAAAGATCACATCCAGCAAAGTCCAGTTCAAATCCCCAAATGTGTTCTTGCTCTGCCCCTTTTACTGACTTGAGACAGCCAGGTATCCCAGAATGCATCTTGCGCTTACCAACAAGCGTCAATAGCAGAGGAGAAAACACACACAATTTAAAAATACTACTGTTATTGTATCATGAAATGTAGTTTTAATAGTTTTTCAGGTGAGAATGTAGTTGTTTAAAACACGAACTTAGTGAACTTTGTATTGAAAAATACTTTTAGTCTCCATAGTTCCTTAGTTCTATGTCAAGTATCGTCAGTGTTTAAAGTGGTTCATGTTCATCTCCTGCGATCTCCTGTATTCTTTGTGGCTATATTAAAGACTATTTTGTTCCCTGTTCCTTTCGTTGTTAGCTTCATCACAGTCACCTACTGTGACAATAATTAATATAATATGATATAAACCAACACTTATAAGTAAAACTAAAAAATAAGTGCTAAGTACAAATACAATGTTCATTTATGTATTCATTCGTCTTCTAAATTCAGCTTTTCTCTATAAAAAATAATAAGATATTTTCTGGTTAGTAAAGATAGCATTTAGGCATTTTCCGAATTTGCTTTGATGTTTATGAATTATGGATCACAAAGCTGAACGATTTCGGCCTTTTCACCTCATGTCATAGGTCACCATCTTGTGTGTGACACTGATGATGCACATCTGAAAGGTTGCAAGAGAGAATATCAATAGTTGACCTTCTGATTGGTGGCAATATGCAGGTTTTGGTCTTTCTGTAATCATGTTCAATCTCATCAGTCATCCCCCAGGTCTGTGAAACACCAGGGTTTAGAGAGGTTAACACAAGCAATCAGAGTCAACGTCTGCCTGTTGTTCCAGTCTCAGCCCTGTGATCAGTGTATCAGCATATTGGTCTTCACTCTATCAAGTGTCTGGAATAAACTTCCAAAAATCCCAGCAGCCAAACAGGAAACAGAGTTCAATGTAACTCCAACAAGAGCATTTAAGCTGTTGATCTATTGACTTCCCCTCCCTACTGTACCAACCCCATAGCCTGTCTTTGATAAGCCTGCCAGCTCAGCTTAAAACGTTGTGAGATGAGTTTTGGAAGTAAACCGATGAAGAATGGTGTATCGACATGATCTAGTAGTCCAGCTATAACACAAACTCTGTAACATCTCTAATTCTGTCTGTACAATGCTTTAATAAGCCATGCAAGCCTTAAACAACTGCCACCCAATTCAGCCATAGATGAAACAAAAACACTGAGAGAAATTTTACAGGCATTGATGCTGTGCCAGTTTTGCAGCGATTTCAATTTTGAGAGATTGAGATAGGGTCCCAGGTCTTATATTTTAATAATATGTTGGAAAATTATAGATCTACGTTTATTAATCCGATGGAAATTATTTTTAATAATTTATTTTAGTTGTTCAATAATTGGCACAAATGCAGTGCTGTTTTTTTTTAATTTTTTTTTTTTTTACTTCTGCTGTTATTTAATAATGACAATCAATAATTATTTTATTAAGAAGAAGAAGAATCCAACCATGGTGACACTTTATAATAAGTAAACAGTAAAAAAGTATTTACAAATCATTTGCAAACTATTAGTTATAGTTATGTAATAGTTTATAAAGTGTAGTTAATACATTAATATACAAAACACTTTGTTAATTAGAGTGACAATTAATAAAGAACTCACTATTTGAATATAGACTATTTGTGTGTTAACTACAGTTTATAATCTAGTAATTACTGTAACTATAAACTAATAGGTTGCAAATGATTTATAAGTACTTTGTAACTGTATCATTATTATAAAGTGTTACTCAACTAGTTATTATTATTATTATTATTATTATTATTATTTCAGGCACTATATTTCTATATCAAGGCAAAATTGTTTTGCAGCCAAAATGAAAATATATAGCAATCTATAGCAAAAAAAAGAAAAAAAAAAAAGGATGAAGCAAGAAAGTGACAAGTCCAGAATGCAGGACCGCTTTGGAGGATGGAATTTAAAGGCTCCTATGGTCGTGTGCATGTAATCAATAATCTGAAAGAAATATTGCTTTCTGTGCTCCGAAAAAAGAGTTCTCCCTGCCCATTTTATTACACATTTCTCTCTCTTTCATGGAGTAGACACAGCTCTCCATCTCAGTTGGGAACAAGAGCTCTTATATTTAAAATATTTTTCCCAATTGTGCATGTGGATCATACATTTTTAAATCTCATAGCACACACAGCCTGTGTATCCTTCACCCAGAGAGAGAGAGAGAGAGAGAGCGGTGGTGCCTTTTTTATATATGCACATTTTTGCTGTATTTTCACAATAGCCAGCTTAGACAAGAGTTATGAGAATGAAGAGGGAGGGAGAGTTAAAGAAAATACAATAAACAATTTGACATCTCTGCTGTGTGAGCAACAGCTCCTCTTGTTGTCTTAGGCTTCCATTGCTGCTCGTGTCATGATCTGAGTCAAAACCCTGCTCCTCACAGCATAAGGGAGGGGAGGGGCGGGGATGGTGCTAGATCCTGGGGCTAGATGTTGATTTGAAGAGAGAAAAGAAAGAATAATAGTCTTTGATGTTTAGGAATAAAAGCTCCTGCCTCTCAGCTTTGAAGGCTGAATGTCAGGAAACCGCAAACTAATTGGTGGTGTTATCTCAGAGGATACTGAGGTAGTGAAGAAACTGCCCCCCCCCCCACACACAATATTACATGAGAGCAGAGGGCTAAGCACCCCCTATAAACTAGATATAAGTCTCAAACATGAGTAAAACACTGACTGTATTTCCATCTCTTTCATGTCAGTTATCGGCTGAAATAACATCTATTTGACAGTATTTTTCAGTAACAGTCAATATTGAATAATTGTATATACATATATTTCTTAATTATATTTCTTGCATTATATTGTTGTATTAAGTTGAACAAGGTATTATTCATTAAATATTTGTATTTTTACAGTTACGAATAGAAATGCACTGACATTAAAATCCTGAACAGCATTGATAAACTGATCGATAACATGATTGCAATTACTTTCATGTTATGGCCAATATATTGATAAATGGCTGATATTGAACTTATTTTTTATTTCATCTAAATTAGACATGAAACATTAAAAACTAAAAATCAACCATTTTAAATATCTACAAGTGAATTTCACAGTATTACAATGTACAAGATGAAAAATGAACATTCATTTTGGGGTTTACTAAAGATCATGTTTAAAGTCCCCCTTTTAGTGAATAATTTTATCCCTCAAAAAACTCATCTTTGATGTAAAACATTTTGTCCTGTTTAAAAAAAAAAAAAACTTCAGTCCTTAAAATAGATTAAATGCAACCGTGTATACTTGGATCCATGAATATACAAAGTAGCCCTGCCTCCACTCACACCAGCTCACTGACCCACTTGATCAACTTTACTGAAGTAAACACTGCACGATGGTATCTGCACATAAAGGTAATTAATATGATTAGCCTTTTGCTTGCCTACATGAGCAAACATCTAATAATGTGTTTCTAATGTTACATAAACCATGTTACCATTCGCCATCTCAGTCTGCCTTCTACAAATCAGTATCCTTAGAAACGCTTTGAACAACTTAGAACGTCAGCGGAGAAAGGCACATAGTTCATCATAACATCATAATATACATCGTATACATAATTGACCCTTTGCAAACAGTTTGATTAACAGGCAATCTAATCAATGATAACATGAAATCCGCCATCTTATCCGACAAAGTCATCAGAGAGTAGCCTATGGTAGATTAACGTTGTTTAACTTGAGATATTGTGTGTACTCACATCTTTCTGCGGTTGAAACAATATTCCTTCTGATGTTCATTCATGTTTATTTGATGCTATAAATGAACTAGTATGAAGAGATGATCGGTTCACGAGCCGATTGAAGGATCTGTCTCGACACATTAAGGAGCCACTATAGGGTATTTAGTGTTTAAACTGTTTCATACGTTGTCAGTGTCTTCTTTGCTCCACGATGTATTTATCACTGCATGAGAACATGATGTGTGAGAGCATGGGTTGTCGGGCATTGCAACACAGGGCGGGTTTTGCGAAGGGTCAATTCACCCACTATATTGCTAAATGTACAGGATTTTTCTTATCAGCAGACAAATACACCTGGCTTTTCTTGAGACTCCCCTGCTTCAGAGCATAGTTAATGATATGCTAAAGACCGCCCACACGTTGACATGATTGGTTACAAGGTAGTTTGTGACATAAGAAACACTGACGATTTCAAATCATGTTTTTGAGACCATCTTTGGTTCACTGGAGTTTTAAAGAGAAACACTGAGAAATGGTGTTGAAATGAATTTGCACATGGTAGCATATTAAAAACACCACATAGACATATACACAACATTAAAAACTTAAAAACATTTAAAAAAAAAAAACTCACCACAGGGGTTTTTAAAGGAATAATTCACCCAAAATGATAATTCTGTCATCGTTTACATGTTGTTCCAACCCTGTATGATTTTCTTTCTTCTGCAGAATAAAAAAAAAGATATTTTGAAGGATGTTAGCAACCAAAACCATTTTGGATACCCACTGTAAATTCCAAAGGGACATTTCTCCAAAAATTCAAAAATGTAAAGATTAACCTTAAGGGACAGCAAAGGAATCTAACCGTGAGCATATAAAAATAAAAATGTAATAATATTCAATAAATGTTTTAAAAATTGAACATCAGCCAATAACCAATATGGTACGAATAAAGTATATCATGCATCCAGAACACTTACATTCAGAGCTTTTTTTTTAATGTTTTTATGTTTTTTATGTTTTGTGGTATCATTCAACAAGGTAATAGATTTTCTTCAAGATTCTAAACACAAGGACAAATATAGACAGCTGACTAGGGACCCCTGAAGACAATCCACCAAAATTAACAACAAAGAACGAGAGCACTTCTGTTCAAGCTGTACAAAGAAAACCCAGGTAAAAAGTTAATTTGAGAAGGACAGACCCAACTCCTGTCCTTCCCTAATGCCCCTAAACCACTATATCTGCTCCTGCCTAAACATACTGTCGCATGATGAGAAATGTGCATCATTGGGAATTTTTTTAGCATTCAGCCGAGAGAGATATTTCATGGTGTTGTTGAAATGTGGCAGTTCAGTGTAACAAAACAAGACAAATATTTTGATTGCCTTTCCTCTCTGATATGGATATTTAACCTCCATATTGGTGCAGATTTTGAGAACAGTGTGAAAGCTATGATGGTTTCACCCCTGCTGTTACAGAGTCAGAAATACACTGATGTTCCTACAAGCAAAATTTAAATTCTTCAATCATACTAGCAGAGCCGTATATCTTGCACTTACTTTAATAGATAGTATCCTTCATGACTGAATAAATAATTAACAACACAGATCACATGCAAAATGCAACCCAGCGAATCTCTTTTACACAGCTAAATTATTGATTTAGTCTTCTAAGAAGTTCAATCTAAAACTTTCCTGAATGCGAACTAATCTCAATTCTCCATCTGAAAAGGAATAAAGATTAAATAAGGCTTATGATTATTTACAGTCATGCTGTGTCAAATGCTTTAAATTCATATGAATAAAAGTCACAAGAATTCCTAGTAGAGAGAAAAACAAAAAGAAACAGAAAAAAAGAAGAGATAGAAGAGACAGAATGAAAGACAGTGTTTGGCTGTTGTTCCAGACTTCATTAATAATTCATCGATCTGAGTATTTCTATGAATGGCATTATTCAAATTATGTTAAGTCACATCAGCCCATATTCTCAGCTGTGAAGAGTTCTTAAAGTGATGATGAAAGAGGTGTAATTTCCCCAGTGTCAGACACAATGTTTGAAAGACCCCTGTGATATGAATCACCTTCAGCAGTATGACCAATTTTTTTGCAGACATAGTTATCCCCACGATTTAAGAACTGTTTCAATATTGAATAACTGTTCAGAGATCATTTTAAGGTATGATACATTTAAAGTTATAACGCGATGGTGAATATTTTTCATTATCAAAAAAAATGGGTCCGCTTATGCGGTGTGACACGAGTGTTAGATGACAGTGAATGGTATTCTAAATGTAAAAATTTCCAATATCAATTGATGCAAGTAAAATAAAATTCATCTCTAATAACAGCCGATAACCATCATGCTACATTACATGCATCCCTATGTAATTTAAAAAAACAAACAAAAAAACACATTTATGGACTCCAACAAAGCAGAATCTGATTTCCAAAATCTGTGACTGACAACATATATTTTTGCAGTAACCTCCTTTAGTCTGCTATCCTAAATGGGTCAATAGTGGTGATTCAGTAAATTATAGTAAAATGGCAGATGCTGAATTAAAACAGGGCAGGAAAGAGTGTGATGATGAGACTCAATCAAATGGCCTATAATTCAGTCCGATAGAGGCACTCTGTTGCCAGGTTACACCATTTGGAAATTTAACCTTCCAGTTTTGGACAGAAAAGACCGTTATGATTTTCTCACAGATCCAGTATTAGACATTTATTTGTTTTAACAGGCTACAGCATGTCTGTTTTTGTTAATAATTCATTTCTGAGTTCCTGAGTATTTTAGTGGCCGTTGAAATCCAGGAGGTACTGACACACATTCATCACATATAGGCAAACACGTGACATTGCGTGAGCACTGGATTGATGTAACGGCTGCTTTCTGAAATGATGAAACTAATCTAGAGTGAGTAGTTAATTAAAAAAGTGATGAAGGGCTATGGCAGAAGACAAAAAAAGACAGAACGATAAGTGTGTGTGGCAATCCTTCAGAGAGGTAATTATATTTATGATTAAAGATTTATGTGAAGGTATAAATAACTACTAATCTGATGTACAATAACCAGCAATCATCAAGATAAAGAATGATCCCTGCTGGTACACACATCAAGCTGAAGAACTAGGACTCTCAGCTGAACAAATGAATCCTAAAATACTCTAGATCACCAATTTGTCTGACTGACAATTCAGTTCAGAGGGATTAAAGGGATTTCTCAGCTAAGACTTAATTTTAACCAAAGATAAAAGAAGAAAAGTAAAATATAAAAATTTATAGCTGTGAATTAGAAATAAAGCAAGTATCTTTGGCTTCCTAAAGACTGCAGAGAGCAGCATAGTCCCACTGGGATCATTCGAGTTATACTGTGACATTCACCACATACCTATGAGGAAGAGAGCAATAGAATAAGAATGAGAAGAAATAATAACACTACGACAAGAGAAAGAACAAATCAATGAGTAACAGAGAGAAAACGCAGTAATGAAAGAGTGAGCGCATTATTAAGGGAGTTAAAGTGCACACCTGCAAAAGGCTGAATCATTTCCTGCTGCTATGTGTGACGTCTCTTTGAGCATCACTGAATTTATACCCACCATACACTGAATTTAATTAAAGCATGCAAGGATGGCGTGATAAACAGACCAAATATGAATGCTATATTAATCTCTAATGAGTTATTTGTCAAATTAAAAGCACTTCAGTCTGAATGGTACACAGTAAAGGTGGGGTCTGACTTACTAAATTAGCTTAAATTTAAGTCTTCTGCCCATCACATGTACAGTATGCTGTGTTCATGAAGAAGAGGTTATTAGCATTAATGGAGGAGGCCAGTGAGGAGCACCATCTCTCTGCTAGTGGACGGATCCGATGGAGCAGTAATATTCTAATTGGATCCATCCCATTTAAAAAAAAAGCTTGTTTTCCTTGATTACTTTGATGTTTGGCTTGGAGCAACGGGGGCAGTTCCATTTATTTACTCCCTCTCTCTCCCCTTCTCCCTCTCCTCGTCTTAACAAATTGGCTCAGCAACTGAACTACAGCAAACAGACTCAGCCTCACAAAACACTCTAGTGCCCCCTACAGGCTAGCATCAGAAGAACAAACATTAGCTATTCCAAGCACGTGGCGTTCTGGGAAAACAGAGTAGATCAAAACAGGCCTCCCGATTTATGATTTTATTCTGTTGCACCATGAAATTCCTTTTAACGGTGCTGTTCATCAGTGTTATTCAGGAATCATTCCTGTCACCTTGAACACAACACTGTAGTTGTTTGTGAGTTTCAACTGTGATCTAAGCTTTTTGTCTCAAATCATTTGCATTATTATCTAGTCACAATAAAAATGGACTATATTTATATTTTAAAATTCTACTCTATTTTATTCTTCTCACACCAGAATCTGGTTTCATATCAGTAAAGAGTTTGGATACAAAGGCTGACACTAAATCCCAGATCTAAATTAAGCTAGGATTATGGATCAGTTAGGGGACTAAAATAAATAGATATGCAATACAAAATAAAGCAATGTTTTGCAGCTAAACAAAAACAAACAAACAAAAAAAAACGAGGACAGTGGGAAAGCAGGACAGGCAGAAAAATTGAAAATGGAAAGTCAGAACAAGAGTGTGAGATGGAGTGAAATGTAAATTCAAGCACATGCACTGAAGCAAGAGTGAGGCAAGTCAAGTCAGCCTTGGCACAAAACTTCCCCACAAACTCAAACTATAATGCACATATGCACACAAACATCACATCATTGAATTTGCATTTGAATCATGATTGTTCCTGTTGTGTTCTCACGCGTCACTGCAGAGGATGAATCTGATCTGATGAGAGTTTTTGAGTGCTTTTTACAGAATAGGAGGGCCAAAGCAAACATACTGATTAAAATCGCAGCAGCCTCCAAACACACAGACACACACACACACACACACAACTGAATCTGCTAATATCAGTGTATTTTAGTCTTGATCTAAGAGAGATGAACACTGACAGGCAGTGAGACACATATCCTGAGGTCAAATGCATACTTAAATTATAAACACACAACACAAATCCATTTTTACACACACACACACACACACAGAGAGAGAGAGAGAGAGAGAGAGAGAGAGAGAGAGACATTCCACAGGTATAATGGTTTTTATACTGTACAAACTGTACATTCTGTCCTCCTACCCCAAAACATACCCATCACTGCATTTTTACATTTTAAATGAAACATTGATAAGTATGTTTTTAAAGCTATTTGAAATATGAGTACGCATGAAATGTCCTCATACCAGTGTCATAACCATGTCATTATACAAATTTGAGTCCTCATAAATCACAAAAACGCACGCACACAGACACACACACACACAATGTTGGGTTTTATGTTATGTTTTATGGGGACATTCCATAGACAAAATGATTGTTATACTGTACAAAGTAAACTGTATATTCTATCCCCAAACTCTCAATCTACCAATCGTTTTTCACAAGACTTCCATAACTTTAGACAGTTCTGGAATCATCTAAACAATGTTTAAAATAAGTAATATTTTAAATAATATTTTCTTTCAGTAAAATCTCTCCTTCTGACACCTTCAATGCAACATGTGAGTGAATAGAACATAGGTCACCTGGCTGGGATGGTTTGGAAGCAGAATTCATTAAACTTGCCCATCATATTTTAATGTATCCTAGTTGCTCAAAACCTCCCATGTGCTAAGTGAGCTAAGGTTATCCCTCATTTTAAAAGTGGTGCGCCATCTGACCTGAACAACTACTGTCCAATTTCTATTATTTGTAGTGTTACAAGGTTTTCGAGGAGCTCATTTTTAATCAAATATCAAAATATATTAACCGGTTTAGAATTTTATCTCCATCATCATTTTATCTCCATGTTTTAGACCCAACTTTTCCACCACCAAGGCCTTAATTAAATTCACCAATGATTTGTTTACTTCCTTTGATAAATGCCAACGTACCGGTGAAATCTTCATTGACCTTTCTAAAGCATTTGATATGGTTGACCATTACCTTCTGCTAGATAAATTACACTCTATAGGCTTTGATGAAAACTCTCTTCTGGTTTAATTCCTATCTCCATAACAGATGTCAATATGTCTCTTTTCAAGGTTTAAATTCTTATTATCTGGTTGTTGATAAGGGTGTTCCCCAAGGTTCAATACTAGTACTCTGCTCTTCTGTCTTTATTAATGACCTTCCAAAACTTGCTCAAACTCTTTCATTCAGCTTTATGCCGATGACACTGTTATCTACTCTTCGCACTCTGATATTTCATATATTCAGTCCTCTCTGCAATCAGATTTTAACTCACTACAGGATTGGTTTTACAAAATAAACATGTCCTCTATAAACAGAAGTCCTGCAGTATGGTGTTTTTCAAAAGATGCCATCGCATACATTCTTCTGATTTAGATATTCATTTTAATGACAGTTCACCACTAACTAAAGTTGATCTATTTAAATGTCTTGGCTCTGAACTGTCCTCTAAGCCTCATATTGATAAAATTATTAAAAAAGGTTGTTTAAGTTCCCTTTATCGCTCAATTAATTGCTTTCATTTCAAATAAGAAAGTTTAATTTCCCAATTAATTCTTCCTACTATTGATTATGCAGACATTTTTCACCAAAACACTTCAGACACCAATTTAAAACCTCTACATATTGTTCACAATTCTTTATTTAAGTTTATTTTAAGATATTCTCATGGAACCCACCATTGTGCACTGTATGAAACTCTTGATTGGCTCCAATCAAAATACCCCAAAGGCAGCATCACTGGTTATGGTTTCTTTTTAAATGCGTTCATTTTAATTTTAAATCCATCCTCCTCTCCCCTTCGACACATGCAGCATCCGTTTTTCTTTGTCCCTAGAACTCTTAGTGAAGTCGGCCACAGGTCATCCCAATACAGAGCTCCATCTGACTGGAACAATCTCCCTACTTCTCTCAGATCAATCATATCTCTTCGTCTTTCCAGGACTAATCTATTTTCTCATCTGAAAACAACCTGCTCATGTTTCTAAATCAAGGCTTCTATACCAACGCTTATCAAATTTCTTGTTCATTTTATTTATTTATTTTTATTACTGTTATCTTATGCAGCGACTGATAATACAACCATAAGATACCATAGGTTAACCAGTCTCGTATCTCTCACGGAGATGTATAAACGGGGAGCGAAGACAGGACGAGACGAGAGAGGACCAGGGCTGGATTTTATGTAATATTGTACTATGTTTATGTGGGCGGCAGTTGTCCACCTTTTACTTCCGTTTTGATATTTATTTATTTGATACAAGTTCGTTGAATGTTCGCCAGTTCACGCCTCCTTCTTCCCTTATAAATGAACTTTGTTACAGCTTGTTTGTCTATTTTGTCTGGTAAATTCTTTTATTCATAATAGTATGTAGTTTTAAAAAAAATGGTTATGGGTAGGTTTAGAGGTAGATGTAGGATTAGCGCCTCAAAATATCTTTTTAATGCTATGTTAATATTGTCATTCTGTCCATTATGTTGTACTCTTTTAATATTTAACAATAAATGCTGCCAATACGTCCATATTGTACGTTTCAGCACCTATCCAAGGTCTGAAAGTTACGTATTGATACCTACGTATTAATAATGAGACCAGGCTGGAAAATAAAATGTTACATCTCAAGAGGCTATCCTTTCAATAAATTCAAATTTTAAATTCAAATTGCATATCACAGAAAACTTTATGCACTTTTAAATTTTCAAAAAACATCACTTAATATGATTTACAAGCTATTTTCCTCATACACGTTTACTTACACATTTATCTACAATTTTATTTGTTTCTTGTTATTTTACAAATGATGGCTTCTCTGGGCTTTACAAATGGAGGTTTTGTTCAATTTGGCTTCAGGGGACAGAACTGCACACACCCTGGTTTTATTATATTAGTGAGGTAATCTAAAAAAAAGCTAAATTCTAAAACCCTCTAAAAGTAACCCTAACGCAAACCTGATGATTTTAGGAGATTAAAAGTAAACCATAATTTGGCAACAACATTTTCACCACTTCAAATCTTCTCACAAGTTTTCAACATCTTCCATTTGTGTGGATATTTCCAAACATGTGGCCCTCACAAGTATAGACAAAGTTGTTCCAACATATATATGGACACAGAGGTGCCTTGTGCAAAACAACTATAAATGAATCAGTTTATAGATAAAAAGTTTAACAAAAGTGATTAAAGTGATTTTCCTTACCTGCACACAATTGAGATGAGATTCAAACCAACTGGTCATGCAACATGTGCATTTTATCATTTAATAACATTACTCACAGACTTAGGCACAGAGGGTCAAAATAGCAACGTCTTCAGTAATGAGTTATTTAACTTAGACTTTATCACACAATGACTGCTCAGCTTGAGTTTGCATTAATAAAGTCACTTTCAAATAGTATTGTTCCTGTGACTTTCATTTTACAATTTAGGCAGCACTGAATAAATTAAAGCTCTGTCAGCAATTTGATAAGCCCTGCAAACTTTAGTTGCGTCCCACTCCTTCCCTTCCGCATCCTCTCCCGCTCTCAAGATAGTGGTGTATTCAAGTCACTCAGATTAGTGATTGTGATTAGAAGGTTTCTCTTAATTAACCTCCATTTTTAATTCCTTTTACAACTCATTTTCAACCGAAATAAAATTGTAGCAAAGACTCATGGGATACCTGTAGCTGAACAGCTGCCTTTGTTTAGTATATAGGTATATAAGTGTGTTAGAGAAGAATAAAAGAGTTTGTAATTAGTGGAATCTGGATTAACTCTTTATCTAAATTGGCAGTTTGTTTGCCGAACAGTTTGTAACTTGCAAAATTGAGTTCAGACTTAGCATTCGGACATGTTTAAGGGATATCCAAAAATGAAAAAATATTTTGTGATCACTAAAATATCATATTTTTTGTTCCAAAGAAGAAAGGAAGTGGAACAAGGTTTGATGACTATGATGACTATTTTCATTTTTGAGTGAACTATTCCCTTAAAGTCACAGTTAGTCTCTGTTGCTTAGGTCAGATGAATCTCATGATACATTACTGGCTTGTGTACAAAACCATTCTCTCCACTGCATTGTTTTTTCTTATTGGTTATCTACTATCACATGGGCACAGGTGAACGCTTCAGTTTTCTTCACTATTTTCTGTGGGCTGATTGCTCAGCATTGAGGATGGGGGTGTAAACACGATGAACTTCAGGCATCAGGCATGAAAAGGGGTCAGGGGTGAAAAAGGTGAGAAGGATATTACTCCTCTAGGGGGGTCCGGGGGCATGCTCCCCCGGAATAAAAATTTAAATGTTCCTTATTTTAAAGCATCAATCTGATGCATTTTGAGATGCTTTTTTGCCAACCTGGGGAGAGCTGGAGAAACTTAACTTCAGCCATGAGTCAAAAATTATTATGGCCTCCTTACTAAGTATTATGCAACCCATTTCATGCCAGCCCGTCACTGGGTCTAACATTTACAGTATATGAGGCACAATGTGGTAGGGGCACCACAAACGGCTTAATGCATAACCCCCACAAGAGATGGTGGACATGCTGTAAGTTAACTCTTCCATCATGATTGACCGCCAATACAATGTTATGTAATTCAGATGAGTAAATTTTCATAATCACTAAGCCATAGCGATTTCAAATTTATTAAGATTTATTGTTCAGCATTACTTGAGCATTTTATCATTTGCATGGCTTGTTGGTGTCTTCCTCTTATCTGAGGAAACATAAATGACGGAGTATTTTAAAATAATCCATGCGATCCGTGTGATCATCGAATCCAGAGGATTAAGTTAACTCAAAACAATATTTCACCTCTCCACATCGAACCCAGGCCGTTTACCTTCAGGAGTCAGAAGTACCGCGATTACTGTCGCCTACTGTTCGTCAGTCAAAAGGCGCAAGTGGAAGGGGGATCGAGCGGAAATCTTTATTGGTGTCGATTTTCAGTCTCTTTTTAATGATAGGCTTTACGCATCTATCAATCATCCCTCACTTGCTATTTGGGGAAGAACCTAGTTCGCAATTCACTGAATCGCAGTTCACTGAATCTCGCGCTCCCTTCTGGCACGCGCACCTGTTCGCAATTCACTGAATCGCAGTTCACTGGATATGAATACCCCCCCCCCCCAAAAAAAAAGTTTTCTCATCGAATCTACACGATTCACGTAGGTCACCTATTTTGCTTTCAAAACGGCGAATTTCACCGAAAGGTGAGGGATTTTCATGCCTGTGACATTGGCGGGCATCAGCCTATGACGTCACTACTGGTGCGACTGTGAGATACGTCAAACACTTCTTGTCTGAAAGAGATGAAGCACTAATATCTGAAGCATGGCGGTGAGTCTCATTCCCCTTCTCAGGGAACCATGGTTACATGCGTAACTTGAGACGTACCCTTTCGTACCCTTTCGAAAAGGACTCTCATAGAGAAACAACCACACCGCAAAGCTGAAGGAATGAGTGCATTAATGGGTGACATAAGTCAAAGGTTCAAAGGAGTACCCATTCTAAATTGCACACCAGCATCACGATTAATTCCCTACAACCAGAGCCCCTTACAAGATCCTTTACAGGCAAGCTCAATAGCTTGGTATTCCAAAGAACGCCTTTATGAGAATATCGTCAAATGCCCTCAGGGTCTCTCAGACGCCAAACATGAGGGTCAGACACTTTCACACAGTCATATTCACACAGACCCAGTTTCTTTTACACTTTCTGGCAATAAATCAATTCATACTATAATAACAGATATAGTAGGCAGTCTAATTTGCTTTTTAATGACAATGTACAAGAGCTGTTTCTCTTAGTTATGGTGTTGATGAGTGCTATGGTAAAATAGTGCAGTCTTCTTATGTTGTGAAACAACACTACAGCCCATGTCATCTGCCAGTGTCATTTCACACATCGCTGAGTGAGAATCAGTTTCATTCCTGGGCACAATTACTCCACATTTCTCTCTTTCCTCTCTCCTCTTGCAGTGAGATCAGTTCTTTCTCTTGTTAGCGCCGCATCGCTGCCCAGACCTACACAGACAAGTCAACAGAACCTTCTTATGGCATGACAGGTCAGATTCAGCCTGCCAGGGTTTGATTTCTTTTCCTCTCTATGTATTTGTCCTCTAATCTGAAAATCTGCAGTGAAAATTTTCACTGTGTTATTACTTTCGTCTTTTTCTTCCCCAGGCAAAACAGCCCCAATGACCCCTGTGAACTTCATGAAGAATTTCTTCGGTTTACATAGTGAGAGAAAGTAGGCTAGCTAAACAAGAGAACAGCTAAAGGGATGAGAGCTCTCCAAACGCTAACACTACTACACACATAAAGAATGATAGCCTAGAGCTACGAGAGAGGAAGAGACTGAGTGAGAAAGAGGACTGACAGTTACAGCTTTGTCTACAGACAATAATAAAGATGTGCAGTGCCAGGAGTTTCCATGCTTCAACAGCTAAAGAGGTTAATATGAGAAACAGAAAAAGATGCAGAAGACAACGAAGAGAAAGAGAGAGCAAAAGATCAGTGTGGGCCTGTAATATCCATGTCTAAATGCTCATTTTCAGGAAAAACATAGGAAAGCGAAAACAGATCTGTGTGATGAATCGAACAGATCGCAGTTTGAGCATAGCTGTGTGACCCTATTTGTGCATTTTGAGCTCTGCAATGTTGCAGTGCTTGTCTTTAAAACAGCCTAAATTTATTGTGCATCATGTCACAAGCGGAATATTTCTCTCTATTCCAACAGACAGCTTTACAAATAGATGAAGCACAATAACATGACAGTTTTTGTTCCTGAAATACTTTGCCATAGCAGGCCACGTGAGTTAAAAAACTAACAAACCATAACTTTTCCTGACGTCTCGCTCCCCCTGGTGACCATTGATGGATTCTTCCTGACAAAGCATTCATTATCGCGCAAAGCAGAATGTACCTTTCTCTTTTCCCAGACCACTACCCCCTCCCCCCTACCGTCCTTTACACCCAGTTTATCTAGATGATTTCTAGTAGAAAATTCAATGGATTCTCTTCCCCTCATCAACCGGCAGGATTTGAACTTGATCAAAAATTAGAACCTAATCACTACAATCTCCCAATTTTTCCACAAACTGGATTATCCAAAGATCAGTGAAAGGTATCCTCACCCAAACCCGTTTACATGATTCGCCAAGGCAGGGGTATTCACACTGGGGTTCGGGAACCGCAAAAATGCTTTGTAAGATGTATTTTTTGAACAAGTTAACAAGTTATCAACTATAGCACAGCAGTTTTAAAACATTTATAAAATTTGACATGGTTACTGCTTAAATTGTTTTATAAAGATCAAAGTCACAGAATAGGGCTGCAACAATTAATCGTTAAAATCGATAATAATCGATAATGAAAATCATCGACAACGAGTGTCATTATCGGTTTGTCGCGTCTGCCCACGTGCACGCAAAACGTTCGCCAGTCTTGTCAAATTACAGCACTGAATAACACATTTCTATGGACAAAATGCATTTAAAAAGAGGGAGAGGTGCATGATCCAAATTGCCCAAAACAAGAGAACTCTTTATTTCAAGCAAATGCATTTGCTCCGTGTTTAACATGGCTTGCCCTGTCAGGCACTTGACAGATGCGCGCGAGTCCTCAGCGCAAAACATTCATTCTATGACAATATCCTTATCAGTACATGTTTCAAATTCACGCGAGGATTTCCGTTTTGCATAAAGGTTTGTCCTGAAACTTTACGTTACTGAATAAGTGCCGGCGCAGTGCAGTCGGAACACGCAAGAGAGACAATTAATGTTCAGTGCAAAAATATCCATTTTGCTGAAATATCTGTTGTTGAAAGTTCAGTTTAGGTTTAAAAATCAGTATGTCATTCGAGTATTTCATGGGAGTAGTAACTGTAAAGGGATAACAGCATGTAAATGAATAAATGTTGACGTTTCTATAATTTACAGGATAAAGAAATGACAGTAAGAGGTTATGTGTGTGTTCCTGCAGAACATTTCTCTTGACTGTTGGCTAACACTGAGTTTGTGTTTTTGATTTTCTTTTTTATTATCTTATTTTTTAATGTAGAGATTTAAAATATATTCACTTTATACAGTGCTTAAATTTATTAGACCACCAACACCTAAACTAATGGTACTGGTGATTACCAAAATTAGATAAAGATGTTATGTTTCTGTAATGGTTAATACACCAGTATGTGTAAGCTGTTTAGTCACAGTAGTATTTCTAATGCTAAAATATAAATATTGTTGTCATGAATTTTCGAATTTACTGTTTTACAAGAAAGACAGAAAATTGGGTATATTTTTTATCAGATTTTTTTATCAGACTTTTTTCAGATGCCCAATTACAGTCAATAACAGAGAGTGTGGAAAAGTACATGAAAACAAAGCAAGCTTTTGTTTTTTTGGACACTGTGTTAATAATGAATTTTTGTCAGATCCCTAAAATATTTGTGTTTTCTTTTCTGTGACGAAGACATTAAGCACTGTATGTGTTCATAGCATTCATTTGGCACATTTGTTTGAAGAACATTGAGCAGGATGTGCAATAATGTGTTTTTTGTCAATAAAATAATAAAAAAAGAAAATTTGGATTTTTTCGATTAATCGAAAAAATAATCGGCCAACTAATCGATTATCAAAATAATCGTTAGTTGCAGCCCTATCACAGAATGATCATACATCTTTTATTATATTGAAGGAAGGAATGAATGGATAGATACAACAATGAATCAAATCAACCAATGCTTTCTCTTCAACTTTAAACATTTAACATCTACTTTAGTAGTGGGCAGATAAAAAAAAAAGATCTCAACTTAAGTCTTAAAGTAAATCAACTGTAAGTAAATATGAGAGTGAACGAGATGTTGCGTCATGATGTCGTGGCGCTATGGGAACGCCACAAGTGGAAAAACCCCAGCACGTGTCAGCAGGTCAACAAGGTCATAAACAGAAGCCAGAAACACATGCCACCAGATTTTAATTGTCAGAAGGGAGACATTTTCCAGCATTGCATAAAGTATGGCAAGGCAACACATCATCACGGGAGCCGGGGTAACATAAGTAACTCTAAGACATTCCCTCTCACGCTGCGTCATGACATTGTGATGCTATGGGAACATTAATACCCACGTCACCATACTGAAGGCATGCCTAACCAATCAGGTTGTGAAGTATGCACAACCACATGCCTTATGGTCTAAGAATGGTTACCCATTCAGAGACAAACCTAGGGTTATTATCAAATGATAATAATAAGAGGATGTTGTGATATTGGTGAGTGAAAAGCACTAGCCTGCCACATAATAACATAAATAGGCTCAAACATGAACCTTCTCCAAGAAGGTAGCTCCCAGAAACCGGAAGATGAAGCATGTTGAGCACCTCACCTGAAGGAAATGAAAGCTCTAGCGCAAAGAACTTTATCTTACAATGTTCGCTTGCTGATTGTTAATAAATTTCATTGCAAGTTAATTTACCTCCCGAGTCTTTCTGGCAGAACTAACCGTCCTAGTAAAAAGGTCATGACCAATTTTTTTATGACAGCCAAGGTTAGTCAAAGGCAAACAATGGCAAACACTTGAATGAATGAACTCAAAAAAGGGAATCCACATGAAAGGACATGAGTTCCCGGGTTTGAATCCATATCCATTTTATAAAACTTCATAAATGTCTGCGGGGAGGACCAACCTGCCGCAGCACAAACATCTTGCAATGGTGCAACTTCAACCAGTGCTTTAGAAGAAGCAACACTCCTAGTAGAATGAGGCCTAATAACAATATGGCTCGAGGCCGTGCCTTCCAGGGAGGGGATGTACTGTAACACTCATGGACTTTTGTTATGTTTGCTTTTAGTTCTGTCATGTCTCATTGTGTGCTCATGATTAGTTAACCATCCAGTTTCTGTTCTCCCTAATTGCGTTTTCCCTCATTAGTTCCCTTACATAATCTCCCTATCCTGGTCTATGCTTGTCGGATCACGTCTATATGTCAGTGTATGTTGTGTTACTTTGCCTATCGGTGTTGTACATTATCTTGTGGATTAAACCTGTTATCTGATCTTCATCTTCATCATGTTCTTGTATTTATGCACAACGCATGGCAACAATAAGCTAGCCAGACTTTATTGTGTGAATTCTGTAGAATGTGTGAATTCTGAGGAATGAGTGAATTCTTTAAAAGGAGTAAGTATGACTGGGATATGGAAAGTTTTTTTTATTGTTTGTTTGTTTGTTCGTTCGTTTTTTTCAACTTCAGAATGGCACCAGCCAGGAAAGACCACATTATCTACAATGTGTATGATGTCAATGATGCAGTCCAAAACAGGCACAATGATTTTGAAATGATTTTGAATATGTCAAACTTAAAAATTTGAACCTTTTAAAACCTTTTCTGGCTAACTTTTCAATCAATTCTGATCTTTAGATAGAAAGCCATTTTACCTGTGGAATAAAGCCTGGGTATTTCCAGTATCTGCTTTCTGTCAAAACCAATAATGGTTCCTGCAATAATGTGTTTAATTACCCATCAAATGCATACATAAAATGAACGTCTGCACTAGACAAAATATTTAGCACTTCCTTTTACGCTTAACTTGAACAAGAAAATAATTATTAGAATATGAAGTAAATGTCATAGAAAGCATTACATTTAAATATCTCATACATGTCGACATGTTGTGACAACACTAATTTCATGGTTTTAAAAGAAAGGATTAGTAAAACTGACTATCTTGAAAAATATTGATTCAATTAAAGTTTTGCAAGATAGAACCTTATAAATGCAAGCAAAAAATGATTTGTTTAGAATTAGAAGGTTCTGTCTGCATGTGATCTATTCCAAAAATCTCCATTTACAAATTTGAGAGGATTTTGATATTATTTTTGATATATATCTCAGTCATTTTCATATATGAAAGAGACTTGTAACCCATATCATTTTTGCTATATTGAATGCAAAATATCTGAAGTTTAATATCTCAAAACCGCTCAGAATGCAGATAAAACCTTATAATTCCAAGGTGGTGATTTGTTCAGACAGTGAGTGAAATAACAATAAATAATAAATAAATTCTAATATAATAAATTCTGCTACCCAACAGGCCCAACAAGCAATATCACATTTCCCTAAAAACTTATGAAACACATTTATTTCTGCATTAGAGGCCTCCTATAACAATAAGTAAAAAGGGATTTTTTTTTAAAAATTTATTTTATTTTATTTTTTTACAGTTTTTTTTCCATATTTGGGTCTTTGAGGGTTAAATAAACTCCTGTCACAGAGAGACACAGACTTCCCATACACAAGCAAACAAACTTTCTGAAGGCAAAGAAGCTAGTGGCACGTATTTCTGACATCTATTTATGGTGTCGGTGATGACTGACGTTTCCCACGCGTTTCAGACACAGGCTCACAGGTGTGTTTCCATAGCATCACAATGTCATGATGCAGCATGGAGTTTCATTTCACAAGGAAGCCAATTATCTAAAGTAAGAAATATGTTGTCTTTATAATATCAAGCTTAATTTTTCTGATAGTAAATAACACTTTGTATGCCTTGCCTTGCAGTACGTAAGGCAATTTTTCATGCTCAACATTTTTAAATAAATAGCCTGCATTATGAGAAAGGCTTTAATGCTTCAAATTCATACATCAGAACATCCCTACTAAATTCCTCAGCCTCTGAGGTTTATTTCAGCAGACATTGTTACAGAAAAAGAGTTGATTGTGGTCTCTCTGGCATACCTTTTAAGCACACACAGTCATTCTTCATAGCCAGATTGCTACCATCTATCCCAACCAATTCTGCTCTAGCTGACAGCTAGCATTAGCATTCTACCCTAGTTACCACAGCATGTAGCCATGCTTCAATCACAAAGGTCTCTGACAGCTATAATAATGGAAATAATGCTTGATTTTTCCCCTTTAAATAGTTGATGAATAAACATGCTGCTAACCTATGGCCATATCAGGACCCTAAAAAGTAACATTGCAGGTGAATCATAAGGCTGATGACATTTTTTAAAAAGCAAGACAGAGAGATAAATATTGGTGAATATTACAGTGGATGTTACAGGAACACATTCCAAATAAATTAGCCCATTGACAACCAATTATCATATTATTTTAGTGAATATTTTGTTCACTACATGGCTTTGACAGCATAATTTGTGTCCCTACAGTTCACAATTTTATTGCCATAGCCTATATATAGAATGTAAAATATGTTCAGAAAGCACACTAACTTCAGCAATATATATGTTACATGCTCATTTTAGTCTGGATGACGGATTTACTTATCTGCATTACGTCCTTCCTATGTTAAAATGACATGAACTCTATACTCATGTTCAAGCGTTGCAAAACATGCAAATCTATTTTAAAGTGTTTAAAAGAAATACAGTGGGTACAGAAAGTATTCAGACCCCCTTAAATTTTTCACTCTTTGTTATATTGCAGCCATTTGATAAAATCATTTAAGTTCATTTTTTTCCTCATTTATGTACACACAGCACCCCATTTTGGACAGAAAAACACAGAATTCTTGACATTTTTGAAGATGTCAAAAACGTTAAAAAATGAACTGTAGTGTGTACAAATATGATGTTTAAAATATAAACCAATGTTCCAGACAATGTTCTTTCACAAACGTCTCATTCCTCTAGCCTACTGCATACAGCAACAAGATATAGTTACAAAGCCACAAATAATATACAAATATTACAACAGTATACAAATCCACCTCAACTCTGATAGAAAACAAGCACAGGCTAAATGAACAATCATTGAATCGCATATTTAAAAATAAATAAAGACATTAAAAAATAAATAAATAAACATTATAACATACATAACTCAAACAAAAAACAGTTCAAACGTTAAGATAATAATGATCTGAATTACAGAATTAAACATAACAAAAAGCCATCAAGGGTCATTACAAGTCCATCAAATTGCTCCGCATATCTAGATGGGAATAATTTCCGTCATAACAAAGTGAGTCGTAATGTAATAATTCACTGTGTAATTATTTTGGGGCAGTGAACAGAGCAGAAGAGATGCTCTCATTTAGCCGGGGTCCAGTGAGACTGCAATCAGTACAACATAACACAAATATAAACACATTATCTCTCATTACAGACCTCAGACATTCTGACTTCATCACAAACACACACACACACAGGATTCAGTGCAGCTTGTTGCCATGGAGTCATCAGGGACAGAGACTGAATGGTGGAGAGAGTGCACAGACTGTTACAGACATAAAAGGTGTGTTGTTTGTTTGTGTTGCACTGCTCTATGTATTCTGTTATATCTGCTTGCATTAAGCTCATATGCCGTTGTCCTTGTTTCTCCTGAGCGGCAACACATGGTTCATGCTCTGTGAGTTTATCTGAGGAGACGGGGGTAATGTTGTCTCTGAGCCCGGGGGGCCACAGACTGACTTCTGTACACGTACAGACCCACTCGATCGACGAGAGTCTTGATGACAAGTGTCCTTCTGGTCAAGGGCACTAATCAGGTCACTGTGATCAAAACACTCCGGACAGGACCACCATATCGGAAGATCGCAAGCAGAGAGTGGATGTCTGCCTAGTGTTTGTCCAAGCCTCAAAACTACATCTGACATCAAGGCTCATCGAAAGATCCCCGGTGCCCCAGAGACACAACATCCAAATGATAACAGATGACAGCTCATGATGTAGCACAGTCATAAAACAACAATAACATCATTTGTATTTTAAACTAGATTGAATTTTTAGTCTTGAGTTTTGACTTTTTAATATTACATTACCCAGGAAACCAAGTAAAAACTCTAATTTTCTAGTAGTTATAAATCTTTAGCATCTTATTAATAACATTTTTCAGCGCTGAGGAATGAAGGCACTATTATGGTAATAATATGAGTACATTTTTATTTTAGACCTCAGGAAAGGCTCTGGCATTTTCCCTAAAGCACGAATAGAGAAAACCAGCTACAATGTGTCCAACTACACAGGGTAATCTATTCATTACTGGCCTGTTAGGACTCACATGGGGCTGACTGAAAAGAGCTGCTGGTTTGTCTTTTCAGCTCACAGACAGACTAGGCAAGCCATTGAATTCCTCTAGTATGGGATCATGAATCTGATTGGAGTACTGATCTTGTTCATATTTAAACAGATATTTTCTGTGGCACAAGAGTGCCCATTTCAAAATAATAATGACTGTTTTTTATTATTATTTTCAGTGAGGACACTTTAAATTCATCAAAACAGACATTTTATTATTTTACAAAAGAGTTGTATTTGAAATAAATGCTGTTCTTTTTAACTTTTATCTAAAGAATTCTGAAACAATACAGTTTCCACAAAAGTATTACAAGCACAACTGTTTTCTACATTAACAATAGTAAGACTTGGTTCTTGGGAACAAAATCAGCATAGCATCAGCATGATTTCTGAAGGATCACGTGACACTGGAGTAATGGCTGCTGAAAATGCATCCCCTAAATTGCATTTTAAAATATAATAGGAAAAAAATCATATTGTAATTATATTTTATAATATTATTGTATTTTTTTATCAGATAAATGCAGTCTTGGTGAGCATAATAGACTTATTTCAAAAACAAAACTTATTTTTTTTTACCAACCCCTAACTTTTGAATGCTAGGTTACTTGTATGACATCCGCTGAGATTCTAAAATTAGCTTCAGAGGAACACTTTATTATCCCATGGGCAGTCAGAAAAAAAAAAACTGTACTGTGATTCATACAGTTCAGTTAGAGTTCAAGGTCTATATGAATAGACTAAAACAGATCAGAAAAAGAATAACCAAACAGGACTGCTTTGCCCAAAAGCATCATAACCCAATTCGGGTTGTCAAACGTATCCGTAGTCGATACTGTAGTGTTCATGGTTAGAATTGTGTTGGGACTACTATTTTGAAACTGGAAACCTGAACTGTTGAGATCTGATGTAGCCCTGTCCCAAATGGCACCCCAAACACTTGTGGTCTTCCTATGGGTCTGCACCTTTGTCCCTTTCAGCTCCTCTAAGGCAGGCAAATGTGCACAAGGCTGTCAATTTTGCAATCTGCTCCTGTACACCCACCAACTGACTAGGCTGTTTGCTGAAGGGTCACGCGGTTGCAACCCAAAATGAAAAAGTGCACTGATGCTAATCGAACTCCTTATTTCCAGGAGGGGATAAAGTGAGGGTTCAGAACCCCTTGCATGTTCCTAAGGGACAGAAAGTTTACCAATCCTCTCATGGTTGCCAAAAGACTTGGGATGGGTACATACATTCTTAGTAAGGGAAAGGCAATGCTGGAATGCTTACCATCTCACTGCATTCCCATGCACACCAACAACTCTGGCTGAGAACACTTCTCACCACACACATTCATACCACTAGACCTAAATGTTAGTAATGTTAGTAACCCTAGCTGGTTGATGGACTTTGCTACTTAATTCTATTTTATAAATTAATTTTATTTAAATAAATAATACATATGGTTTATTTATTTTAAAAATTAATTAATTTTGTTCTTAAAAAGGGGGAAAATGTTGCGTTCATTGGTAGAATTGTGTTGGGACTTCTATTTTGAAGCAGGAAATCTGAACTGTTGAAACGTTGTGTTCTAATGTGTGTGAGAACTGAAGTGAAATGAGTAAACGAGTTGGATGAATTTCACTAATGTTGTCTCGTGTGTTCATTGTTTTATAACTCCAGACAAATACCATAGGTAGTAAAAAAAGAGAAAGAAATGATGGTGTCAGCCTTTCTGCAGTACCGGTAGAACAGAGTACCTGGTATATTCGGTACCCGCTGATAGACACTGCTTTTAAACACTCTTGTTCGTGTTTGTTTGTTTGTTTAAGTTTGTTTAAGCATTTTGTCTCAAAATGCACAGCAGTAATGTTTTTTTTCTAGTGAACGTTTATAAAAGCTACTTAAATACCCCAATTGACCCTTTGCAAAGACCTGCCCCCTTTAGTTACTGTTGCTATGTCCAACAAGTCATGCACTCTGACGCCACTCATCATGTTCGTGGGGCAAAGAAGACAGTGACAATTCCTCGACAGACAAGACAGAGCAGGTTACTTTTGATATGAAATAGTTTCATATTTAAAATATTGTAATTGTTTAAAGAAGTTTAAACAATAAATACCGTATTGTACCTTTTAATGTGTCGTGACAGATTGCTGTAGCTCCTTCAAGCGGCTCCTGAACCGACCATCATCAAATAAACATGAATGGACATCAGAAGGAATGTTGTTTCAAGCACGGAAATACGCGAGTACACACAATTTAAAGTGTACTCTTTAAATTTAAATTTAAAGTTCAAATTCTCCAACATTAATCTGCCAACTCCCCTGAATGCTTTATTGTATTTTGGGATATTATTGGTTAGATTGTCTGTCAATCAAACTGCCGGCAAAAGGTCAATTGAACTAAGGCCTAATCCTGACTGTGAAACCGGGCGATACAGTTTTGTGTTGTTCAAAGCAAGCCGCGTGCTTGCGAATCCTTTCATCATGCAAACACAATGTAAATAAGAGATTCAGAGCACCATTAAGTTTTTCATGCTGCTAAGTACACTGCAAAGTCTCTAGATTGACAACCGTATTTAAATACACTATTGAATCGGAAACTGCGATGATTGACCGTGATAATCAATGGATACCAATGGTGACAAAATGGGACAACATTTTTTAAAGTACTTAATTCAACAGTTTTTGCTCTAATACTGAAATTGGTACCGAGAACTGCAAAATTGTGCTGGCACTGGTCGACTGAAATTTTGGTACCGTGAAAACCTTACACCCAATTACACTGTAGAAACCATTGATACTACTTAAGGTAACTGTGATTTTGGGAAACAGACCCTCGACCAAACAGAGCAAAACAACGAAACGCAACAAAACCGAACAACAAACAGTACTGAGAAGAATGTGTCTGTAAGCAGGCGATTCCACCTGGATAGTTCTCCAGTGAGAGTTTGTTTGATGATTTTGTGGAAAAGGTCGCAATGAGCCTGGTATTGAAATGCATTGGTTTTTATTTCACAGTCTATTGCCTCCCACTTCCATTACTACTAACTCATGCAGTCTCTCCATCTCATTTAAAGCACAGCAGAACTGACGGATGCTCCAAATGACTTGCGCTCTGCTCCCGAGCAGAACGCACAGAACGCTCACAGCTCCAAACAAAACACAGATAACAAATGAAGCTGTGGAGATAGAGCTATCAATGAACACAATCAAAAAGATAATAAACACTGCAAATGCAATTGTGCCACAGATGGGGGAAATATGTATTACTGTGAATAATGAGTGGTGAATAGATTTCTCCAGTCTCTCTTTAATGTTTCGACTCCGCTCATGACCAACGGGCAAACAACGCAATCACATTTCATCAAAACAAGCTCAAAGAAGAGCACTTTTTTTCATGGCTTCTAAAGACAACATGCTCGATGAATGTTGTTGGTGTGGCTGATTAATACACAGAATTGCCTTCATTATATTCATGTGCATATGATGTAGTAAACAGCAGCTGATGCAGCATCACCTCTAGTGTTGTATTATGATATATTCCTAACTGTGTTTTCTTTCTCACTTCACCTTATCCAGAATAGCCTCTGGCTTCTCATTTTAGCTCTGGCAACTGCTACACATTTAATGGGTTTTTGAACTGTCAAGACCTCAGGGTCAACACTCAACAGAATGAGCAAGATATCTGAATGGAGCTTGTACATTCTCTC
Organism: Opsariichthys bidens; assembly: GCA_037194245.1. NCBI lineage: Eukaryota > Metazoa > Chordata > Actinopteri > Cypriniformes > Xenocyprididae > Opsariichthys > Opsariichthys bidens. The sequence goes on along the minus strand of CM074280.1, from coordinate 11,055,782 downwards.
ACATACACTTCATCTGTGCTGCAGTCTTATATTTAAATCTGTGTGTGTGTGTGTGACGAGGCAGATGTTCTCAGTTGTCAGCTCAGATCCAGAGGGAAATCAGATGAACTACACACTATAAAATTAAAGCACTGTCAGAGCAACATGTTCTCATTAACTGTGATTTTAATACACCAGTACCTGTTCTGCTTAAACATACAGTTACAATACATCTCCAATTAGGCCTTTCATGATTATTGATTAATCATCTAACTGTGGTTATTCAATCTAATCACAATTATTTCAGATAACTGCAATAATTGTGAAGTTTAAATTTCAATCACATTTTGTCCAAGAATATAAAAAAAAACACTGCACAAAATTCATGATCGTGATTCATGATCTCCATTCATTCACCTATAGGCTCATCTATAAAAACATCTTTATACCATTTTGTGTACAGTTTCATTCCGTATTTGAATTTGTCTAATATTTGATGAAGTTTGCATCATTCATCATTATTTTCCTGTTTATCACTGTTAAGCTGGTTTTTAACAATCTTTATTGTATAAACCTCTATGAATAAAGATCATTTGACTTGACGTTTACATGTGTTCATGTTTTCCTCATTCTATGCAATTGGATAACCTTTTATGTTACTGTATAGACTACATTTGACCCTTATGTGCTCCGCTATCTTACTCATCCAGCAACAGAACAGTGCTTTCTCTCATTAATCTGTCATTTTAATTAAGACTGATCATTTCAATGTTCTACTGTTAAAGATGCTAAAAAGCTCAGAATCAACTACTGCTCCTGTAGATACTGGTAAAAAAAAAAAAAAAAATTAAAAAAATGAAATCTATAATGCATATTAAAGCAAACAAATTTTATCTGAAATCTCAGGACAAGATTTTGAACTAAGATTTGATTAATTTTGTTGTGCTTGTGATAACTGAGAATCTTTCTAAAATTAACAAGAAGTAAATACAACTATTATATATTTTGTATTTTCTGTACAAACTCTCCAAATTGCTTCTGTGAATCTCTGGTATTTAATTGGGGCTTTGAAATACAAAAGAATGTAATAAAAGACATTGTTCTCATGTATCAGTCTTTAAAACTTCCCCCTTGCCTTTTTTTAATTTCACATCTGTGAGTAGGAGTAATTTCAACATCTGTAACTCAGTGTTAAATTTTCAATATGTGTCTGTCATTTTAAGAATACTCACCAGCTTATCTGCTTCAAATGTACATAGTTTAGAAATTTAAACTATGTATATTAAAGTCAAGGACAAACAACTGTACATTACTATCAGGTTGAGTTAAAACAGCAAAACATGGAAATCATTTGTTTTACATTTCTTTATTGTGGCAATCTAAATCCATAATTGTTCAAAATAAGTATTATGCCAAACTCTTTCATTTTAAATATTTAATTAAAGAAGGAAACATAGGAAATATGTTCGGCACCCTCACAATTCAGAAAGTTTGTTATAACCCTCACAATCTGCTCAGAGATATATATTTTTTAACACATTTGTCTCCTATTAGCATTTCATGTACAACTTCTGTCACCTCGGGAGGATAGTGGTCATGTGTGATGGTGGTTTCACCCTCATTTCTAGCTCATTCTAACTGATTATTAAAGTAATGGTGTTACAACTCACTCCATGTTACAACACTCCCAGCTCTCCCACATAGCAGAGATTGGAGAGCTAATAAATGGAGAGATAAAGATGGAAAGCATGTTTTAGCCCCACAAAATATGAAGCAAAATGAGACAGACAAGAGTTAGATAGAGAGAGCGAGATCTCCTATGTGATTTCCTATTATGATCCAATGTTTGAAAATACTTAAGCCTCAAAGAAACGTAAAGGTGCCATAGAATGGAAAACTACCTTGCCAGAGTTGAATAATAAGAGTTCTGTGCATGGAAATGACATACTGTGAGCCTCAAACACCATTGTTAATGCACTGTGGACTAACATGAACAAACAATGATCTGCTGTATTTTATTAACTAACATAAACAAAGATTAACAAATACAGTAACAAATGTATTGTTCATGTTAGCTATGAGCCATGTTGTGAAGTGTTACTGCTCTTTTTAACCAGATTTTTATGATCTTTTTATTTTCAGTATTGTGATGATCGCTTCTTCATTTTGTAAGAGAATTTCTGTTTAATTGTTCAGTGTTTAGATTTGAGAAAACATTTGTGTGTTTACCTTTGAATGCAAATGTACTCGTGCCACCAAGCTCATGACTCCAATACACTGCATAAATAATACTAAAGTTCACACAGCAAATATAACTCTCAAAATGGATCATTACAAACTGTTTGTGCTGCAGCATACCAGATCATGTAGGTATTGCATGTATTTTGTTGATGTTTGCTCACATTCGGTTCTGAATGAGTTTGAAAGCGTGCTGTACAGTTAACGTGGCTAAAGCTACACACTGTTAGAGAGACTCAATAAAAACGAGGATCCGTTGATGAATTATACAGACTGCCGGCGTTTTCGGGTTACGCATGAAAATAACGACAAGGCTCTGGTTTCCGTGAATACAGTGAGAAACAATGGTAACTTTAGCAACATTTAACATTAGCAACATGGTAACAAAACACATTCAGAAAGACTATTTACAAACATCACGAAATATATCATAATATGAACAGTTGGTATTGATCCATCTGCCATTTTCGCTGTTGTCTTTGCTTCATGCATCACAATACCTGCAGAACTTCTGATGATTTGGCTGTGCAGGTCCACATTAAGACTGCCTTGCCTAGAACATGGGCTGGTATATGCAAATTCTGGGGGCGTAAATATTAATGATCCCGACTGTTACATAACAGTCAGTGTTATGTTGGGATTCACCCTTTTTTCAGTGGTGTTTTGCACGCACGAGATTTACATTTGAAGGAAGAAAATCTTGGTTACGAATATAACCCTCGTTCCCTGAAGGAGGGAATGGAGACGTAAGTCAGAAAGTGAACTGATGAATTAGGACATTGCATGAGTCACCTTTGAGTGTAAACTAAACGAGCCAATGCACATGTGCGAGTTTTGACGTGACCCCCTCAGCGAGCGGGTATAAATGCGGAGGACGAGCAGTGCCCAGTGGGGTACAGGAACTGTGGAGACGGGACACAAATCTCCATTCCCTCCTTCAAGGAACAATGGTGACATACGTAACCATACGTAACATTCAATGTATGTCAGTAAGTGAAACGACGAATTGGGATCCCTAATAAAACGCCACAGTTACTGATCCCCTCCAGTAAGCGTAAACAACAGCATCTTGGGATGGAGAAGGGACCGGACTTACACTAAGAAAGTCTATTGCTGTTCTGCATGACCTGTTCAGTAAGACTTGGATAACACTGGGAAAGCATGCTCACTGGGGGCGCTGCGGAGACCACAACCTACCCGTAGGGAGGTATTACATGGGAATGCACATATTGACTGGCTGTGGGCAGTGCACATATAAAGTCCCTGGGATAGCTCCAGCCTCAGTTAGGGACTAAGAGCGGGCCTAAGAGCGGACTCTGCTGAGGGAAAGACACGGGCTTAAAGTAGGAAGGTTACACATATGGGACCGCGGCAGGGGTCACAACATATGGTGCCCAGCCTAGCACCGGCAAATTAATAAGTGCTAAGCCTTAGCAAAGGAAATTCCGCAATGTCCGAAGCCGCAAGGGCTGGCGAAGGACTCAACAGGGTTCGCCAACAGGGGAACTTACTGGAGCAATAGACGCACGTATCCAGCCCAATGGGCGGGAGTGGCGTTTGCAAGCGGACACTTAGAACGGGTCCTTCATGCTACCAGCCAGTAGGGGCGAGTACATGGGAAGATACTGATTCTACACGAAAGCTATAGATTCCAGCAAATGTGTTGGGTGTCGCCCAGCCGGCAGCTCTACATATATCTGTCAGCAATGTCCCAGCGCCCAGGAAGAAGCTACTCCTCTTGTGGAGTGAGCTCTCAACCCGAGGGGGCAAGGCAAGCCTTGGAACTGGTGAGCCAAGGGGATGGCATTCATTACCCAGTGGGCCATGCTCTGCTTGGAGACAGCCTTTCACTTCTGCTGGTCTGAGGTCCTGAAGCTTCGTGTTCGGTCCATGTACAGACATAGAGCACAGACGGGACAGAGCGAAGCCAGGCCTGGGTCTGCCTCCTCCGAGGGCAGCGCTTGTAGGTTCACTACCTGATCTCTAAAGGGAGTGGTAGGTACCTTGGGCACATATCCGGGCCGGGTGTCTCAAGATAACTTGAGAGTCAGCTGGACCAAATTCTAGGCACGTGTGACGAGCAGGGCGGGCGAGAGCCGTGAGGTGAAGCGAGAGATAATGAGCTTCAGCTGCTCGGCGCACCGGTCTCGTATATCTCACAGAGGAGCTCCGGAAGCATAAAAGAGGAGCGACGACAGTGAAGGACGAGAGAGGACCAGGCCTGGAATTTATGTTGTGTTTTATTTTGTTTGTGTGGGCAGCAGTCGCTGTGAGGAACTGCCAGCCTTTTACTTTCATTTTATTGTTTTTTTTTTTTGTTATTTATTAAAAGTTGTTGAATGTTCGCCGGTTCCCGCCTCTTTCTTCCCGTTCTTATGAACTGTGTTATATTGGTGCTGAAACCCGGGAGGAAGCTCCTCTTTTATGCTTCCGGAGCTCCTCCGTGAGAGATACGAGACTGGTGCGCCGAGCAGCTGAAGCTCATTATCTCTCGCGGCACCGGCCTCGCGCTGTTCCCTCACGGCTCTCGCCCGCCCTGCTCCTCACAGCACGATTCATCGACTGAAAAAGCAGGCAGGTCCCCACCCTCTTGAAGGAGGCCAATTAAGTGACAGAGTTTTTAACTCAACTGACTGCAAAGGCTCGAAGTGCGGTCCCCGGAGGGCTGTTAGTACCAGGGGCAAATCCCAAGAGGGAATAGAGAGTGTGCGAGGCGGATTCAGTCTCCTCGCCCCACTCAGCAACCTGATGATCAGGTCATGCCTTCCCAGTGACTTACTTGCAACAGCATCGTGAGGGAAACAGCCTTCGCTCCAGCCCTCTTGCAGGAAGGAAAGCACTGACCTGATCGAGCAAGATCGGGGGTTCTCCTAGTGAGAAGAACACCACTCGATGAACACATTCCACTTCGACGCATAGAGGTGCCTTGTAGAAGGAGCTCTAGCGGAAGTGATAGTGTCTACCACCAACTGGGGAAGGTAACCTAGAACCTCTGCGTCCCGTCCAGGGACCAGACATGGAGATTCAAGAGGTCCGGACACGGATGCCAGAGGAGAGGGTGCCACGTTTCTTAGTCAGAAGGTCCTTCCTCAGAGGAATGGGCCAAGGAGGTGCTGTTGCGAGGCGCATGAGTTCTGAAAACCAGGTCCGATTGGGGCAATACACCGCACCTAGCAGGCCCTGTTCCTTGTCCTCCCTGACTTTGCACAACATTTGTGCAAGAAGGCTCACTGGGGGAAACGTATACTAAGGCCCTGGGACTAGCTGTGTACCAGCGTGTCTGTGCCGAGGGTGCCCTCGGACAGGGAGTAAAACAACTGGCAATGGGTTGTGTCCGGGGTGGCAAACAGATCTACCTGTGTGGTCCCGAAGTGACACCATATCAGCTGGACCATCTGGGAATGGAGTCTCCATTCTCCCAGAAGGGGAGACTGCCATGAGAGCTCGTCAGCTGCACGGTTGAGCACTCCTGGGATGTGAATGGCATGAAGCGACCTCAGAATGCTTCTGACTCCATAAGAGGAGATGGTGGGTAAGTTGTGGTTGATGTACGCAACGGTTGCAGTGTTATCCATACAGACCACTACGTGCTTGTCTAGTAGCAGCCCCTTGAGGTGGCTCAGCGCAAGACGTACTGCTAACAACTCAAGGCAATTGATAGGCCACTGCAGTTGAGTCCCCGTCCACAGACCTGAAACTGCGTACTTGTACGTGGCTCCCCACCCGGTGATGGTGGCATCTGTGGAGACCACAGCATGCCTGGACACCTGCTCCAGGGGAACTCCGGCCCACAGGAATGAAGGGTCTGACCGCTGCATGAGGGGCACAACGGCAGCTCGGTGTGATGGCCACATGGAACATGCATTGCCAGCCCATCCGGCTGCTGTCCTGCTCTTGAGCATACTCAGACAGTTCAACACCGACTGGATGTGCTCCTCGGATGAGACGAGGAGAGTCCAGTTCCATACTGAGATAAGAGATCCTCTGCCTGGGGGAGAGTTTACGCTTGTCCCAGCTGACCCTAAGACCCAACCGGCTGAGGTGAGTTAACATCAAGTCCATGTGTTCGCATAACTGCTCTCACGAGTCAGCTAGAATCAGCCAGTCGTGGAGATATTTAAGAATGCGAACACCCTGTTCCTTGAGGGGAACAATGGCCGCCTTCACAACCTTGGTAAAGACACAGGGTGACAGGGCCAGCCCGAAGGGTAGGAGAGTATGTGTCCTTCAGGTCGATCGGTGCAAACCATCTTGGGGACAGATGCATTCGAAAATGTGTTTCTGCATCAACATCTTGAACAGCAGCCTGTGAAGGGAACCAATTCAGGACTCGCAGATCCAAGATTGGCCGTGACCAGGAAGGACCAGACTGGTTTTGGACAGAAAAAGGTGTCCTCCACGATTTAGTTACCTCCTCATGCACTTCCGGAAAGAAAGGAACCGGGTCAGGATGCTGAGAACCAGTGCGGGCTGCCCAGAGAAACCAATCATCCAGCCGGGAGGGTTTGGGACACAGTGGAGATTTCCAGTCAGCCCAGGAAAGCATGGCAGTCAGCTCAGACCACATCACTCTCCCAGAAGGAGGCAGCGCATCCGATCCTTCATCTCGAGAGGACTCAAACCCACCTTCCGATGCCACAATCGACATCTGTTCATCAGCCGGGGCATCAAAGGAAATGGCTGGTCGCTCATGAGAAGGATCAGCGCGCTCTTCTAACAACACCACGGGTTGCGATGCTTGTGAGGAGTAAGGGGCCCACGGGGACTGGCTCGGCGTTGAAGCCCTGACCGTAATCCTCAGGTCTATCCAATCCATTCGCCAAAGTAGCGATCCCCTGGCCACCACCAGAGGGCCTGCAAGATCAGGGAACAGGAATGGGGGCTTAGCCTTGAGAACCAAGGTAAGCAAGCCTACCTTGCCTATATATATATATATATATATATATATATATATATATATATATATATATATATATATATATATATATATATATATATATACGTCTTTCAGAACGTGTCACTTTATTGTTCTATGGTGACGCGTCATTACTTGTTACGTGACACATGGCAGCACAATAGCGCTGTATGACTAATGATCTGATTATTCATTTTCCTTAAAATATTAACAAATTTGAGGTCTATAGCATGAAATATCTGTCATTCTGATCGTCAAATACGTGCAAGTGGACGTGTTTTGCTGTTTAAACACTTTTATTATGATCGCATTAGTTGAGCTCCACGCACTGCCATGTTAGTTTTCGCACTGCTCAGAGAATCGCACCGTTGGATTTACAGCATTCATTCTGCTTAATTGCATTAAACAAAACAAAGATTTTCCCTACTCCTCTCGGATCAAGCAATCAACAGCGTGTGGCTTCGACCTCATCTACTCTTCTAAATTCTCATCACACAATCCAGACACCATTTCAAGACGTCTCTGCGCCAACTGCAACATAAAATCTTAGTCTCTCCACCGCCGCACCGGCTCAAGAGTTCGGTAGGTGTTTTATCTCACCTGCTGCAGTTATGATGTCACCCCAACTCAGATCTATTATCCTAGGTAAGGTCATTAACCTGGCTACTTTACTGCTTCCATCGCCTGCAGTTGACAGACTTATGGTTGACTGCGGTGACGAGGCAGTTTTTCTCAACTTCCGATCCCAGTTTGCTACGAACCTCTCATTCGCCGAATTTGTCATCCTTTTAGCATTTACAGAGACATTCCGTGTCAAGCTTTTTAGATCGGAGGAATGAGTTAGGTCGTACCTATCAAAGATGGCAGAGTTTAACCAACGTTACAGGGTTTTTACTGAGATCGTGGTATTCTTAAAATAACAAGCCATTCTGCCCCCTCCTTCCCCTTTTTAATACGAGTATAGTCTGGTCTGTTACTGACACCGAACTGCTGTCCGTCACTTTGGTAGCCAAAAGATTTTAGCCTGTGCAATTCGCAAAACCTGCCCCCTGTTGCATGCCCGTCAACATGCTCTCTCACGCCACACATCATGTTCTCACGGAGTGAAAATACATCGTGGAGCTAAGAGGACACTGACAATGTATGAAACTGTTTCATATTTAATATACTGTTATTCTTAGCTGTTAAACACTAAATACTTATAGGGGCTCTTTAATTGTCGTGACAGATCATTCAGCGGCTCGTGAACCGATTATCTCTTCATGCTGGTTCATTCGTGGCATCAAGTGAACATGAATGAACATCGGAAGGAATGTTGTTCAAGCGCGGAAAGACATGAGTACCACAATTTGTAAAAAAAAAAAAAAATTAACCATCAATTCCCATTTATGTTTCAGTGCTCTCGCTATCTCTCTTTTCACCCTGACCAGATTTTGTTGTTGAATTACATATAATGTCTAGCCGAATTAACCAAAAGGCTTGCTCCCTCCACACTCAACGCTTACACTACAGATTTCCTGTTATTCCGATCTCGATCATGACCGCTCTTCCTCATTGTTCTAATTATGATAACCGTAATCATTATAGTTCATCTATCCATAGATTGCTAGCAGGCATAATTTTTATGCAAGGTATTTTAATCCTAAATACCAAAGTCTTTTTCATTCCATCTATTTGTTGGCCACCCAAAGGCATAGCTGAATCCTCCTGTAAACCTTCTGTTAACGCCTGCCAATCACTTCATCTTTCCGCAAAGTATCAATACTATGCTAGAGGCCATGCTTTACGGCTTTATGTGTCCCGGGGAATTTACCACAGAATTCAAACATTCAGTCTTGCTTGTGGGCGTTCACCTTATTTCTTAACTCTTTTCCTTAAACACTCCAGTGTGACTCCAAAGGATCTGGTGTCACTTTAACTCTTTCTAAAGTTAATAACAAATTCTATCCCTCCTTCCATGATTAAATATCTAAAGTTCATTTAGAACTACTGTCAACTTCTCTCTAATGGAGAACCCTTTGGTAAAGCTTTGTTCAGGACTCAATTAGCTACTGTTCTAGAATGCCTCAACTTTTTTCCCCTTCTACATAATGGCCTTTCATTCAGAATTGTGGTAGCAACCACTGCAGTCAAGGATTTTCAACATCAGCCATCAAGCCCCTGGGAAGACGGTCTTCCTCTGCTATTGAATAATACAAAAGACCAGATTCCAAAAAGCTCAGCAAGCTCTCTCAAGTTACAATTAAGGTAATATGCAAATCCTGGTGGTGGTGTCCGTTCTGTCACTCATTAATCATTAATTTAGTTTAGTTCGTCTCTATAGTTTTCATGTTTCTCCGACTATCGTGGACTCCTTAGGTGGCCTCATGCAGCCACTCAGGTTCGTTGTCACTTGTCTATATGTTGCAAATGCGACTGTCTGCACGTCAGTGTTCCAAGCTGTCGCGTCTTCGCGGCCTAATGTGGCCTTCGTTGCCGTTCAAGCCTATATTATCTATGTGGCCTAACGTGGCCTTCGTCGCAGTTCAAGCCTATAGTATCTATGTGACCTAACATGGCCTTCATCGCGGTTCAAGCCTATACTGTCTATGTGGCCTAACGCGGCCTTCGTTGCCGTTCAAGCCTATAGTGTCTATGTGACCTAAAACTGCCTAACGTGGCCTTCGTCGCCGATCAAGCCTATAGTATCTATGTGACCTAACATGGCCTAACGTGGCCTTCGTCACCGTTTCAAGCCTATATTGTCTACGTGGCCTAACGTGGCCTTCGTTGCCGTTCAAGCCTACATTGTCTATGTGGCCTAAACGTGGCCTTCGTTGCCGTTCAAGCCTATATTGTCTATGTGGCTCTTTCGCCGTTCAAGCATTTATTGTCTATGTGGCCTAACGTGGCCTCCGTCGCTGTTCAAGCCTATATTGTCTATGCAGCCTAACATGGCCGTTGTCGCCGTTCAAGCCTATATTGCCTATGTGGCCTAACGCGGCCTTCGTTGCTGTTCAAGCCTATAGTATCTCTGAGACCTAAAACGGCCAAACGTGGCCTTCGTCACCGATCAAACTATAGTATCTATGTGACCTAGCATTGCCTAACGTGGCCTTTGTAATGGTTCAAGCCTATATTGCCTATGTGGCCTAACGCGGCCTTCATTGCTGTTCAAGCCTATAGTATCTATGTGACCTAAAACGGCCTAACGTGGCCTTCGTCGCCGATCAAACTATAGTATCTATGTGACCTAGCATTGCCTAACGTGGCCTTCGTCGCGGTTCAAGCCTATATTGTCTACGTGGCCTAACACCGCCTTCGTCGCCATTCAAGCCTATATTGTCTACGTGGCCTAAACGTGGCCTTCGTTGTCGTTCAAGCCTATATTGTACTGGGGGTAGTCATAGCCTAATGGTGAGGGAGTTGGGCTTGTAACGTGAAGGTTGTGGGTTTGATTCCCATGCCGGCAGGAATTGAAGGTGGGGATTGTGAATAAACAACACTCTCTCCACCTTTGATACCATGACTAAAGTGCCCTTGAGCAAGGCACCTAACCCCTAATTGCTACCCGGGTGCTGTCGCAATAGCTGCCCACTGCTCTGTGTGTGTGTTCACTACTCACTGCTGAGTGTGTGCACTTGAGATGGGTTAAATGCAGAGCACCAATTTTGAGTATGGGTCACTGTACTTGACAATACGTCACGACTTTCACTTTCACTTTCATATTGTCAATGTGGCCTCTGTCGCCTTTTAAGCATATATTGTCTATGTGGCCTAATGTGGCCTCTGTCGCTGTTCAAGCCTATATTGTCTATGTGGCCTAATGTGGCCTTTGTCGCCGTTCAAGCCTATATTGTCTATGTGGCCTAACGTGGCCTCCATCGCTGTTCAAGCCTATATTGTCTATGTGGCCTAACGTGGCCTTGTTTTCCACTGATAAGTCTCTATAAGTCAATTTTTGTTTTCTGTTTCAGGAACAACAAGAATCACTACTGCCATATTTCCGTTCCTCTCACAGTTCTTTGGGGGGTAGACTCACAGGATAAATTATCCTTAACCATTTCTGGGGGTCGGCTAAGCCCCTGCCTTCATCTTCAAGCAGGAAATGCAGAGTCCGTAACCCTCAGGAAATAAGCTACGGACGGGGCCTATGCCAAAGAACTTTCTTACTATATTTGCTTGCTGATTGTTAATAAATATCATTGTTACGTTATCTTACCTCCCGAGTCTTTCTGGTCGAACTAATATTAACACAGCTCTTGATTTTAGCAATGTAATGTAAAAAGATCATTCTAAGATTTAGGTCTAGTATCTATCAGAAATCAAACAGACCAAAAAAAAAGGGGGACATTTCTATTTGGATGTGAATTATTTATAATTAATGACTATAATTAATGACTGATCCTATTGTAATTTTAATTATTACATTATTATTCTTGTCTTTCATTGTATTAAAACTTTTATGTATGTTTCTTTTGCTTCTTCTACATTGCTTTAGCAAAGCTATTAAAACAATAACGACAGCTACAGTCTCACTAAGAATGAAGAGAGAGCATCAGGGTTGATTTTTCTGGTTATAATATCTTGGCTCTTGAATTGCTCTGGTTAACAACACACAGTTCTTTCTAACATCATTCTCCAGTGAACTGGTCTTCTGGATCTCCACCTCAGTGGAGCCGCCAGGAAGGTGCAGGCTTTGGAAGGATGTAATCCTAAGGTTACAATGGTACAGTATGAGTAATTTTGGGCAGTGTTTCAGCTGCAGCACTTAAAGGATCTTAAATGCTTCATGCTAACTGATGCCATTTGTTTCAGTGTAATCTGATATTTAACAGGTGGGTGTGTTATTGCATGGCTATATGATACACTGGGGCTGCTCAACATAATGGAAATCTGACTCTAGTCCAAACTAGAATGCCCTCAAATTCAATCACAGGTAGTTTGGCCTCTGCTCTCTTCCTCTCTTGTTTCAAACAGAGGACAGAGAGAGTTATTTATGATTGGACTCTAATGGTTCTCTCTCTCCCCGAAATGCACCTATTCTCAATGAGACAAGAGAGAGACAGTTATATGTCAAAAGCCTCTCTAAAAGCAATTTAACCCCAAAATATTCTGGCTTTTGCATCATTCAGCATAATTGCTTGTGACTACCTGGCCTGCAGGACAAGTACTTGATTTCTCTGAGACAAGAACATGGATGTTGTTCCTCTACATTTAAAATGTAAATATGAAAGGGTACTAATCACAATGTAGAGTGCTCTCTCTGCCTCTCACTCGCTCTGTCTCTGTCCTCTTCAGTAGAGCAGAGAGGTCTGTGTTACTTCTAAATGCTGATACTCACCCGCCCACTCACCAACAGACATTAATGACATTCCTCTCAGATGAGGCTCTGACAATTGTAAAATTAACTTAGCTTTCATATTCAAGTGCACACAAAATCATGCACATTGACACAGAAACATAGTACAGTTAAAGGGATAGTTCTTTCAAAAATGAACATTCTGTCATCATTTGTCCAAACCTGTATGAATTTCTTTCTTCTACTGACCACTTTAGTGAAGATATTCTGAAGAATTAACTAATCTTGATTGACCAAAGACTTTCAGGCTGCTTTTACATTCGGTTTGATTACTTGGTCTAAACTTGAGGTTGACTATTCCCCTGAAAAAGTAAATAACAAACTCAGTTTTATCAAACTCTAAACTTTAGTCATTTAACATAATCATTGGAGGTTTACTTCTGTGATTTAGTCTGCATGTATATCAGCAGCGAACCGTACCCCCAGGCCACATAGAATACCTAAGTGCTAATATAAAAGCACCCTCATTGGACAAAAACATCTTTTAGACATCTTTTAATATCTTCTAAAGAATATATAAATAAAGAAAATAATCATTTGGAATTTAAAGAAGACTTTTGATTTTTTTTTTTTTTACATATTTATTTTCTGCAGAAAGACAAACATGGCAATTTTCAACTGAGATTTAGAGCCAAATTAGAGGGGTGTAAAAATGACTTTAGAAAGATGGCAGCATCCTTATTTTATTTTTACACAGAGTTTGGTTGGTCTATTAGTAAAATCTGTTGACTTTAGCAATCTTTGTATTATATTATATAGCAACAGCGACAGCTCAAAATAGCAAAAAGCGCTTCTTGTGTTTTTTGCCTCAAGTTTGCATGCCTGTATCTCAAGAAGTATTAAAGATCTTTTTCTAAAGTTGTCATGCCTGTAATTCTAAAAATATTCATGAAATCTTAAAGTCCTTCAAGATTCTGATTCTTAATAAAATTTAGGCTCTATATAGTTCAGTCCCATTTATATTGTGACCCCAATGTGACTCCATGTCAAAATTGTTGATTTTTACACATTTTCAATGGTCAAGAACCAAATGTATGTAACTTTTGAATGAAGGTAACTTTTTAACTATGTAACAGCTGACAGTTATTGTGTTTAAAGAGGAATGTCTAAAGAACAAATAACACTGAAACTAAAAATGTATCTGGTTTCCCTCAATCAAAACAATTGAATAAAACACACCTCTCTGAGTGCCAAAAACAAAACATTTTGTTTGCATGTCTTTAATTCAATAAGTGCTTAAGATATCAATGTCATTTTAGATTTTTTTTTTAAAAGGCCCAACATGGTTCAATCTCATAGATAAGGGATGTCAATTCAATAACCTGTTGTTATAATACTGTGTATTTGAACTCTTCAGAAGTTGTTAAAATGAACAAAATCCCATCTTCCAAATATCCCTAAAACTGATTCACATACACTTTTGAGCGCAACTTTTTTTCAGACACAGGACAGATGGTAAGTATAAAAAGTTTATTTGCAGGCAGTGGTAATACAGAAGAACGGGGTGATGCAGGTGAGAACAACAGTCTTTGCTAGCTGGGTGACTAATCTTCAGGTGTGTAACTGGTGGTTTCCATGTTGCAGGTGATGGCTGGGAGTGAAGATGACAGACAAACACAACGGGGCTTTAACACTGATGAACAGGGAGAAGAGGATTACAGGAAAAGGGCAGGAAGGCCGGTAGGTATCAGGTGGTTCTGTGGTGTCTTGCTTGTGCCCATGTTTGTTGCTATGTTTGCAGTGACGAGACCGGACCCAGAAATGCAGGAATAGAGAGCTTAAGTAATGAGTGCAGATGATGTGCATGTGCAGTGACTGCTGGTGATGAGGGGTAATTACTGATGACGTGCAGGTTCGTGGAATGACGGATGCTGGGAATCATAGTGAACCGGACAGTGACCGTGACAGTACCTCCCCCTCCCGTCCTTGTGCCGGGTGATCAGGACAGGTTGTCTCCAGGACCGTATAGGGCACTATGGCAGCTCGGAAACCCACAGTGGATAAGGCTGCTTGGGCAGCTATGGTGGATCAGGCGGTTTGGGGCCGCCCTGATGATGGGGCCTCTGTGGCCTTCGCCCAGACCCCAGGCTCGGCCACTCTCGCCGGGGACGTATAGGCATGGCAGCGGCCAACTTAAACGAAGGCTCAAGCATGGCAGCGGCCATCTTAACTGAGGGCTCAGGTGTGGCGGCAGCCATGATGGGAAGAGAGTCTGAATAGGCCGTCATGATGGGTTGAGGCTCAGGTATGGAGAAGGATGGCTGTGGTTGAGTGCTGATGGTGTTTCCCTCAACCTCACAGACGGTGAGGGAAGAATCACTCAATCACAGCACATATTAAAGGTATTCCACCAGAGAGAAGATGGCAGCTGCTGCTGGCACTTGATCTTAAAGGGGATCATGCAGGCCATACCAGAAGACGGTTTTCTGGATCTCATCATTCCAGGTCATACGATGAGAGGAACTCCTCCATATACTTTTCTATTGACCGACCATCCTGGAAGAGAGTTGTAACAAAGTCAATGAATCAGTACTCAGGAAGTAAGAGGACAGGGTCGGTGTTACTGTGACTAGTGTTTTTTTTTTATTATAAACAATAAACAATACAATAATTGGTGCGCACACCAACGCTCAGTTTCTCCCAAAACACAGTATCTTCACGATCTCAAAAAGGCTCTCCGGAGCTTTCGTTTCTCCCACCAGCCAGCAGTCCTTCTCTCTCCCTCTCGCTTCTCACTGGTCTCTTTATGCGCTCTCTCCACGCCAATCACTGGAATCAGACACAGGTGTTTGTCATTTGTTATTACCCCACTTACTTACCGCGTGTCTCCCAAACTCTCTCTCCCGCTGCAGACCTCTCTGAACCACGTCCCCCTCGCCACAAGAGTAAATAGCTGGTTTGCGGGATCGGAGTGAACGCCCATTTTAAAAAGTTGTGGGCTGACAGCCTCAACTTAACCATTCTCAGTGGATTTTTGGTACTTAGGGAGGTTTGTTTTATGCAGTTCGTTTGAAAGAGAGAAACAACATACATTTCTAGCTTAAACATTTTTTATTCTTCAGATATTCCTCTTTGAATGCAATAAGTATCAGCTGAGCTAAGTGAACCACATTTAGTTTTCAATCATTGAAAATGGGTAAAATTCAATCATTTGAACATGGAGCTGCTTTGATCCCCATATCTATGGGACTGAACTATATAGGGCCTTGCAAATGAAAAAGGAAAGTTTATTAAATAGAATGAGAATCTAGAAGAATATTAAGATGTCTTGGATACTTTTAGAGTTACGGGCATGCAAACTTTTAGATCCAGCATGAAAGAGTTGCAAGCATGCAAACTTTTAGATGCATGAAGCAGATCAGGATATGTGGTGAAAACGCTCTTTTTTACCATATTCTCTCTAATAGTATAACAATGTAAATGAAAACAACACAAACATGGTTTATGGCTCAATAAAGACAATCAAACACATATCCATCTGTTTTTGTGTTGGTGAGGTGCAACAACGTATCCTTGACAACTGCATATTCAACCTATAATTACACTACTTGTTCTAGGATATATATGCTGCTTCCATGACTCATGAAACTATTGTACTGAAATTACAACTGAGATAAGATGGAGAGGTGAAAGAGAGTGATTTGATACTGTTAATATGAGCTTTGAGAGGCTCATATTAAGACACAGTGACATACTGAGGTCTTCAATGTAAAAAAACTGGAACATCTACTACTCCCACACATAATAATTCAGGACCTCCGATGTAATTTTCTCTGGATCCCTTAATTGTTAATAGTTTTCTAGTTTTCTCCCTTATTTAAAAATGTTTTTTTTTTTTAAATAAAAAAATCTAATTATACATTATGAATCAATACCCTAGATGAATACATGCTAAATCATTTTCACTCACTTGGTCATCCAAGTGTCACAATATTTTTTTGTACATTCCACACCTCAAGATCTGTACAATAACAAAACAGTGTCACAATACCACACACAAGTTAAAAGCATTTCATTTGTCAGAAACAGAAATTACATTAGCCAACATCCGTTTTAGCAAATATTTAGACAAGCTGCTTATGTGGCGTGATAGTTTGCTGTTTTTGTAACAGTTTATGTATACATGAAAGATAAAAAATGTGAATAGTTTTTAAGGCAGTTGTGGCCTATTGGTTTGAGAATCAGACTGAAGGTAGCAGGTTGGAGTATCAGTACCAGCATGAAATATAGGTGGGGGGACTGAATAAACAGTGCTCTCTTCCAATCTCATTGCCTTTGAGCAAGGCACCTAACCCCCAATTACTGTGTGTGTGCATTTGAATGGGTAAAATGCAGAGCACAAATTCATATGAGACACGTCATGTCACACTTAACTATAAAAAGGAATTTTTCGTTGAAATTACACTGTAATACGTCTGACTATGGTGGAACCACATCGGACTGTTCAGAGGTAAAAGTTGGCATTCTTTTATGCCTTTACAGAGCGACCGAAATTTACTGCATAAATTCAGTTTGCGACTGAAAATTACTGCGTGCGAATGTGAAAAAGTATTTGGGAGCACCAGTTTGACTGACCCAATCAGGCCCGGTTCTACTGGGGTGCTATAGGGTGCAACCTCAGTAGAAACTAATAAATGCATCTTGGCCAAACAGTTTTTTCAAAAGTGCCAGTGCATATTTGTTTGCACTCTGGAGAGAGTGGAGAGATAACGTGTTTTTGCAGCATTGAGTAAAGTAGTCAATCACAGATATTGATCTCAACACAATGGCCAATCAGAGGTGTTTAAGTTAAAATCCACTCGCCACTCAGAACGCTGGAGTTTGTTCAGTGCCGAGTTGTGCAAGCTCGCGCATCCTCTCATTATAATAAAGTACAGCTGTAATGTAAATGAGATTCATTGTCCAGTGTAGAAAACTTTTTCCTGATTACAACAGAAGTTTGTGAGATTGCGCTGAACTGAGACGAGTGACAGCTTTTTATCATAAAGGAAGTTTGCAAATGTAATATTGATTTTACACAACAATTCAATCAACATGAAGTTAATATTAAGTGACTAACATTTTAGTAACAGTATTCTCAGACTTTGCTCCATTTTGTCAATGAAATTAGTTCCCAACAAAATCACAGCTGAACCACTGCGCAACACGAGCAAACAAAACATGAAAATCTGTTTTCAAGTGAGGTGGGAGTTGTATGCTTCTCAAATCAAAGGCTGCCTCCAACTGAGACTGTGTCCTTCTTAGTCAAGACCTTCGGAGGCTTCTGTCCCTCTGTCAACAGCTACGCAACTACCACTTTGACAAAAAGTTCAAAAAGTTCATAAAGAGATTATAAAACTAACCCATATGAATTGGGTGGTTGAGTCCACATTTTCTGAAGAGACTCAATCTCTTTATATGATGAACCGATTGAATTTAGGCTTTTATTGACATATTCACATAAACATTGATCAGTGAACATAAACGACATGGGGTAATTACTGGCATAATGTTCTTTTTTGCGTAACTTATCCCTTTAATTCAACAAAATCCAGAAACATGCTCAAATACAAGTTTTTATTTTCACCGACATCTTCGCGGTGTATCTCTGCCTGCATCAACGGCATTATATCTCCTGGTTTACTATTTACATTCTTAACAGTGAATAAATAAAGCACGACACTACAACAAAAAGCACCAACAACTCATTAAATCACTTTTTTGTATGTAATGGGCCTTGTTGGAAGTAACCGATTACACCAGACGCCATTCAGCCCCATAACTGAACCATACTCTTTTTAGAGTCCTAAAAATCCAAACAAGAACAACGGTTATTGCTCATGACGTTTCACAATCATCTGACAATCAATTCAGCACTAAAAAAAAAACATTTGCACATTTATGCTCTCATAACGAGCTGAAGTTCAACACAATCCCCTGATATAGTATGTCACAGAAAAATAGCATTCCAATGCATTCCACTTAATAAAAACTTAAATTATTTAGACAATAATGCTCAATGAACATATACACATTTATACAAGCCCTTTAAGTAACAAACTCTGGATGTAATGTTAAATTGTCTTCAACAGCATTGTAACAGTCACAAACATTGTTAAATAAGCCATAAAAGCATTGATAAGCAAATAACGCCTTTTATTAATAAGCAAAATCCGTTGCGTGCAGCGGGAGCCGATACGGTTATTTTTTATCGATTTAATATAGCCTACACCAGACAAGTAAAGTTACAGACAAGTTCATCAAACAAACACATCGAATTCACGTCTTTTGATATTGTAGGTTTTGCATATGTCAAATACTTCACTATAGAGCAAACAAAGGCTGCCCATCTCGCTCATTGACAGCAAACTGATTCCTCCAGTCGTCTTACCTTCGCTCCTGATGCTACGACTCTTCTTGTTTGCAACGTGTTTCTTCATTGGCAAGTTCCTCATTTCGTTTTTTCTACTCTAATAACAAATTTGCCCATATTGATCCCTAAATTTACAAAACGTAATGGCTACTGTTGGAATTCTGCCAAAGCGCGCGCGCGTGTGTTCGTTACTCGGGTTGGGTACCGAAAGCCGGTCCGTTACCTATATAACCGGTATGTACCGGATCGAATCAGAATGCGAATGTCGGTGCCACTTAAATGCCTGAAGTGGTTGAAATATTTGTCCTCTGGTGCTATGACACGGACGTAAGAAGCATCAGATTCATCAACACGACTGATCGCTAGTTAAATTTAAATACTGCTTTCATGGGGTGTCAGAATGCTCGGAAAAAAATGAGAAAACTCACGTGAACGTCGGAAAGCTTTGATGATACAAATCACAATTCGTCGGGAAGTGAGACCATCCGTGAAGCGCGTGAACGCAGCATCTACACTCGCACTGATTGCAGTGCAGCAGGTGGTCTATCGTCAGCTTCGCTAGCTAAATTAAAAGCGCTTAAATTAAAATACTTAACACTAAACGCGCCAAAGTGTGGCTATATTTCACTAGAAAGGATTCCGACACCGCGACGCTCAGCAAATGTTTTACAACAGTTGCGTGTCAAACCTGAAATATTTGAGGGCACATGGAATAAGCACTGTGTTTGACAGCTTGCGGACATCAGCTGACACGATCAAATGTGGATGACCCCAGCCCCAGTAAGCGGGACAGTCTTCACATATAGTCTGCACTTTCAAACAGGCCTCATCGATACCATCTGAGAGGGTTTTCTCCTGTGCAGGACATGCAATAATTCAGGAGAGGTGTCATATTGTGTCAGAGAAGACAAATATGGTCATATTTCTGAAAAAAAAAATATTTCTGAAGCTGTTAAATTATTGTAGTTGAGCTAGTTGGCTTAGGTTTTACTGTTGTTGTGTATTGTATTTACTTATATATTCATGTATACTTTAAACTTTTAATATTGTTCAATTTTAAGAACTTTTTTTGTCCAATAAAATGGTCATTTTGTGGCTTTTTTTAAAGTATCGGTTCAGGGACCGTTTTGGCACCGGTACCGTATTAAGAGTATCGATTTGGTATTGGAAAAAACCCAAACGATACCCATCCCTATTCGTTACTGGAGCACTCAGTAAATAGTAGGTCTGCGCCTGTCTGAAAATAAAAGGCCTATCACCAAAATGATTTTATATGACAAAAAAGAAACATTTTGTTCAAACTTATATTCATTTAGTCCATTTTAATTTAACCTAAAAACAAAAATAAATTGTAAAACTGGAATTTGTTTTTTAAATGTGGGCAGCATTTGCCTGATATGGCTGCAAGTTGATTGTGTTGATTTTGGACTCATTTTACTGGGGAGCATCCACTGTAAGGAAAGATGTGTCATCTTCTACGACCTGTGCATGTTTCAAGAAGTTATAAGCGAAAAACTTCACAAGAAAGCAACATTTTTGCTAGCGTCTGAGGGTTGTTATGTGTTGTAACTCTGTGAGGAATATCTCGTGGTCATTGCATTGGATTAATTTTCAAATAACACATATTTTGTGTTGATCAAGGCAGTAGTTTTGAAACAATTATTTTATTTTATTTTTTTTTTGTTGCCCGCAGTCGGTCCAATCCGGTTTAGAGGGACTATTCAGCACTCCTTAAAGGGTTAATCCACACAAAAATAAAAATTATGTCATTTATTACTTCTCCTTGTGTCATTCCACTTCTGTCGTAAGACCTTTGTTCATTTTCAGAACACAAATTAAGATCTTTTTGATGAAGTTTGAGAGATTTCTGTCTCTCCATAGAGATCCAATGCAACTACCACTCCAAGGTCAAGAAAGGTAGGAAAAAACATTGTTAAAGTAATCCATGTGACTCCAGTGGTTTCAAATCAGTTTTATGAAGCGATGTGAGTGCTTTGTGCAAAAGAAAACAACAAAAAAACAATCTACCACTTTATTTATAAAGTGTGTTCACGCAACAATGCCAGCTCTCGTGTAAGCACAAAACGCATGCGTCGTGAAGGTGATGATGCCTGATGATCCTTGGATGATCCATGATCCCTCGCACATGTGCGTTGAGTTGATGTGCAAATGTGAACACAACACGCATGTGTCGTGAAGCTCTCGTGAACGTGCATTGCGGATCAATATTCTTGTAAGTAAAGTGGTTAATTGTATTTTTTTTTTTTTTTTTTTGCACAAACAAAGCACTCACATCACTTCATATAATTGATTTGAAACCACTGGAGTCACATGGATTACTTTAATGATGTCTTTTCCCTACCTTTCTGGGCCTTGGAGTGGTAGTTGCATTGGATCTCTATGGAGAGACAGAAACTTTCAGATTTCATCAAAAAGATCTTAATTTGTGTTCTGAAGATGAACGAAGGTCTTACAAATGTGGAACGACACAAGGAGGAGTAATAAATGACAGAATTTTCGTTTTTGGGTGAACTAACCCTTTGAGAGTATATCAAAATTTCTAAGATTTAAAATGATTTGAATTTTAATGATTCTATTTTGTGTTATTCCAGTCAATGGTTGCTTAGTAATTTGATTATCAATTTTGTCACTGGGGTGGTGTACCGCCGGTGGTACACTTCGGGCTTAAATAACAGCGATCTCTACATCAGTAATGTTGAAATTGATGCGCCCCCCCCTGGAGCTGTGAGCCCGAAGAATCAGGGCCACCTTTTCACCCCATTACTGATTGTGCAGCGCACACACACACACACACACCCTTTATGTGGGCTTCATCGCTTATCAAAATGTGGTATTTTACAGGATTCTCTTGTCCACATTTACAACAAGGGATAGATGATATTTTAAGGTCAGAGTGACATGGTGGCTGAATGAATGACATTTAGAATATGTTTTCCCATTTTTCTCCATTTTCACTGAAAAGACTTCTCCCTGCCTCAGCTCAAAAAAAAAAAAAAGAAGAAGAAGAAGAAAAAAAACCTCATCTGGGAGATGAATGGCTACACCTGCCAGGCAGGCATTTTATATACACACACCAGCAGCTTTCACATAATTACACTGCAGCTGCCAGAGAGCTGCTCTCACTCTCATTCACCTTGAGACAGAGCAGATCACACCGCACACGCTCCACATGTACAGTCAACACACACATGATGCACATACAAGGAACCAGCTGCTTAGTTTCACTCACCTTGAGGCAAGACACAGATCAATCACACACAACTAGCTCTACTGTAAATATACTACTGAATTATTATTACTAATGAATGTTGAACATACCTTTACAGTCTTAATGAGCCAAGTAAATGTTTGTATATACACTCACTTGACACTTTATTATTGCACATTACAGCTTTAATTAATAATGTCACAGATTCAACATGGCGCTGGAAATGAAGAGTTTCTGCCATTTAAATGCATCTCAAAGGTGCTGTTTTCTGCTGGATTGAAATCCAGTGACTGTGGAGGCCATTTGAGTACATCAAACTCATCGTGTTGTTGTGTAACAAGCTTGGAATGACATTTGCATGGTGATAAGGTGAGTTGTATTGATGGAAGTGGCCATTTGAGGATGACTGTGTGGATGAATGGATGCACTTGGAAACAGCAATACTGGCATGGCTGTGACTTTTAAACATGAAGAAAATATCATAACAACCCCACCAGTCTGCAGGAATGACATTTTTTGTTGGCCAAAACCTGAAAACAAGTTCGCATTTTTCAGCATTTTCAGTTCCAATTGTCCTAAAGCCAGTTTTTGATTAAATGCCTGAAATAATGGTAAAAACCAACTCAAATTATTTTCATTGTATAAAAAAACACCAATAATACTCACCTGTGATTTTTTATTTTTTTTTAAAGCTTTTACTTACTTAAATAAGTGGTTGCAAACAAGAGCGTTTTTTTTTTCCCCTCTTGTTCATTGACATTCAAACTTGAACTACATTTCCCATAACTCTCTTCTTGGACTCATCATGCTTGATTTTTTCCACCTTTGGTTCATTGGCGTGTTTGTCTTTGCCTATTTAAGCCGTGTTCTCCTTTGCTTTGTTATGTAGTCTTGGTAATATTACCACTGCATTTCTGAGCACCTGTTCCAGTGTTTCATGTTTTCTGCTTTAATTTCTCATGTTTCTTGCATTCTGCCTAGTTTTGAATTCTGTGTGTATTTGACCATTTGCCTGTTTCTGACTACTCTTATGGATCGTCCTAAATAAATGCTGCACTTGGATTCCCACTCAAGTCTTGGAGCAGTGGTAATATTGCCAAGACTACATAACAAAGCAAAGGAGAACACAGCTTAAGTAGGCAAAGACAAACACGCCAATGAACCAAAGGTGGAAAAAATCAAGCATGATGAGTCCAAGAAGAGAGTTATGGGAAATGTAGTTCAAGTTTGAATGTCAATGAACAAGAGGAGAGTGTTTTCTGGTGGACAACCAGGGCACTCCAGCTGGTGACCGTGACATCTACTAACTAGTCTGCTTTTACAGCCTTGTTGTGTTCATAATCACACTCTTGCAATCTATTCAAACTCAAACTTTGTTGGTGGTGACATCAAAGCCATGCAAATATGTTTTGTATAGTTTATGTTTAGCTTTGTACTTCTGGAGATTGCATTGAGGCTTCAAAATCCATAAAAGTTCTGTTAATTTGTGAAGATTATAATGGTGAACAAAACTTGTTAAGAATCCTAAACATTTGTTGGTCAGAGTTTACTCTATGCAATCTAAAAGCGAATGGAAAGTATCTGAGTTTTTGTCAAGAGAACCAGTGTATTAAAAAGATGGTTCTTTACACGTAGTAATAATTCTATTCAGAGTCACATCATCCTTTTTTGCTGAAATGGTTCTTTGTGTTAGAGCCTGGGGTTCTTTGTTCCTGCCTCCTTCAAATCCGTCAAAGCCACCTCATTATTCATTTAGGTCAGCTATCCAACTACACAGATTTGTCAACACACACTCAACTGGTAAATCATTTTATTCTTAAAACTTATGACCCTTATTGTTAGATTTTTCTTTAGTTATTAATTGGGGTTATGCATACATTAAAGCTATAGCCCATGATAACCTTTTCCTTTTAACACTGTGAAGGACTCACATACTGCCTGTTTTTGCTACTTTTGGCCTTCATAAACAATTGTTTTTAGATAAACAAATGGAAGAGACACACTGTAACTCTAAACTCAGTTGTGTATTTCTTCCCAGATGTGGCCACGTCTCACAACCTCATCGTCTGCAGAGAGAAACTGCCACTCAATCACACCAAAAAGAAGGACATGAAGGCATCATAAAGGTTTGTGAAGATATTTCACTGGAACTTGGTCTCCATTATTCTTATTTTCTTGACATATTTATTTGTGTTTGTTGTTAATTGTCATTTATTAAAGTATTCAGCTAATAATGGCTGTTAAAGCACTGTCTATTTTGCTACAATTTCAAATGTCAATAAAAAATAAAAGTAACTAAGTGACACAACATGCTGTTTTTTATTATTTTATTTTTTACGTAAAACCCATTATAGCGGCTACAAGATATTTTAAGATCTAAAAAGAAAATTAATAAAAATATATAAAAAATAATATTAATAAACTTATATGAATGAAAATAAACCATTTTTAAAATAGTTATTTATGAAACCGTTTAGGTTCTAGATAGCACTTTCAAAGCATGATTCTTTATGGAACCTTATAAAAAAGGTTCTACTTAACACCAAAAAGGGTTCTGCTACCGTCATAAGCCCAAGAACCCTAATCTGGTTGTGCTTCGAACCATTTTTCTTACGAGTGTGCTAACCTCCGGTTTGGCCTACATAAGTACTTCCTCACTGCAGTCTTCTGTTGCAACAAGTCAGGGTAAATTCATCTCTACATCAAGTTTTGACATTCGAAATTGAGATTCGCTGTTCAGTACTGGTGAGTCTGGTCAATTTCCTCACTCCTTTCTCATTAACAAGGACTTTCTGCTTAAAGAACGCTGATTTGGGTTTTGGAAATTGTTATATTAACTCTAATGGCTTTCTTGTTTGTGAAAATCCTGTCTGGAGCTTCTGAGATACTCACATTTCTTCCTCATTCTCATGTTTAGTTTAAACAAGCAAGTGAATCTCCTGCCCATCTGCATCCAAGCTCAATGTTATTATTAGCCTACTGTTTAGAGCCGTCATATTTGAATCAACAAGCAGATGTACTGAACAAGTCTGCCTAATCAAGCGGCTGCTGAGTGCATACATTTGAAACAAAGAAGAAGAATCTTGCCAGAGAAAGAGAGAATAACATATCTCTGTAACCTCCCAAAATATCCTTTTTTTTAGCGTCCTTTTTCCTCCTCATACACAACACCATCTTTCCTCATTAAACTGCGATAAAACGTGATATGTGAGGAAAATGGATTTAATTTTTCAGACGTGTAAATTGAATCGTCTCAGATCCAGATGTTGGTCACACTGCATACAAAATTACCCAGTGAAGCGATTTTTCTCCAACCAGTTGTCTGTGACAACAATTGAATTAAATTGTTGTCAGTCAATGGCTGCACTACACTACACTCCCGCAGAGGAGACATTGCGTTAACATAAATGGATCATTTGGTTTCATGTAACCACAGAGATAATGGGTATTTTAAGCATTCATATTAATTAACTGATAAAGAGAAGATCAGACACCAGCTCTCTAGGTGTGTTTGTTCTCATCAAAACTGGGAGGAAGTGGCATGAGAAATACTGTAAGTCCTTCTTTTCCTGCATCATCTGAAATTAAAAAGCTACTAAGCGCTACATTTTCTTTAAAAAGCTTATACTTCATTTTTTTTTCAAACATTTTATTCATTCACAGTATCCATTTGTGTAATAATACTATTTTGCAGCAATTTCCTGCTGTCTTTCTGATGAGAGTGAAACTGGGCTTTATAGAATAGCTTTTCTGTGAGCTCCAACCACTCAGTGTTAATAATCCTAAAACATTCATTTCACATTGAATGCTCTCAGCGAGGGGTCCAGGCTGCAGAAAAGGCTGGATTCCATTAAAGAGTACTTTTGCCCCCTAGTGGCGGTAATCTGTATGTGCGTCAGGTCAAGTTTTGCCTGTAAAGTTGGATCAGAATGTGAGAGTAAAACCTGAAATCACATAGCATGCATTGAGAGAACAGGCCAACGGTCCTCAAGAGGAAAACATATACAGTAAATAATGTATGAATGAAAATGTAAAATGGGAGGGTTTGGTTTAGTGGTAGGGGGTGCTGGGTAGTACACAATCAGATTCAAATTATAAGAACTTGTTATTAGATTATATTACATGTCAAAACACTCATAATCAGACTACAGTTACGTTTCTACAGATTGCATATATTCTCACAATACGTTCAGAATGTCTTCCAGGTTTGTGGAATCGCACACACAGACCAGCATCTAGTTATTTGCCTGTCACTGAAAACTGACAAGCACACAGCACTTGATCACTGGGTTTGCAGAAATAATTTATGTGTTATCTAATCATCTCCTGAGGAAAATATTATGAATGATCACTCATTGAGTCATTTAACCATTTACTACTGTCTTTGGAAGGCTTTTGTCTTTCAAACACATTAAAATGGACACATTCATGTCATTTGCCCTAGTTTTTTGTCAGCTGAAACTCTTTTACCTGATAAATTTACTGGAAGTACAATGGAGTTCAATAAGGTCAATAATAAAATTTAAGTGTTTTTATTTTAAAATTATTTATTTTAATTGTACATTTTTATGATTCAATTAACAGCTATTCATCAACTCACAAAGCCACAGCAATTTCATCATGAACCCCAGTCTGGGAAACTCTGACATAATCTATTATTTAATGCACTTGATAACAAAGAATGGAATATGTTTTATTTTTCTTTGCTTTTTTTTTTATGTCAATATGATATGTCCTATTCAAATCAATGTGATAAAAGAGTTGGGTCAAAAGTAATCTAAAAAGTCAAGTTATATTATCTTAAATCTGTAATATATTAAATAATGTTACTAACCACAAATTTTGCCGTGTAATTTAGAATCAGTAACTGACTAATTAATGAGTAATGTGTAATGAATCTACCCAGCACAAGGGGTACTAAAAAATATCATTAGCTCAGTCCAATAACAATCAGTAGAAAGCAGTTTATAAAGTAGCCTGTTTTAGCATGCATTCTTTTTTTAGGCTCATTATAACACAATTAGTCGTCTTTATCATTCTTTATTACTTGCTCAATTTCGTCTTTAATTTATTCATTTTTGTTTAAATTGGTTGACTTCATTTATTTTGCTCTTTTGACTTTTCATTGTTTTTTATTTGATTAGTTAATTTGTTTTCTTACATAATGTTGTGGTCTCGTGCTGCAATCAAATGTTCAGGTTTTGTCAAATGTGTCAGAATTACAAAGATTTGAGAGAGAGAGAGAGAAGGAGAGAGATCTGGTGGTCCTTGAGGATATTACAGGTTAATTCCAGTGCTCTAGTTTTTTACCTTTGCCACTTTCCTTAACAGTTTAATCATGCAAGGAACCAAATATATACAGAATGAAGGTATTGAAGCATGTATAACAGACAGAGATCACATGATGAGATGAGAACATGAAGAGATCGGAGACGTCATTTAAAGCAACAGACTGGTGTAGATCTCATCACACTGTCCTGGGAACATAGCCGATCACAGCTGGACTGGTAATAAACTGCAACTGCAACACATGAAAGTCATATAAGTGTATGTGCCATAAGTATGATATGCTCTCAAAAATATTGACATGGATGGGTCCATGAAGAACATTTGACATATTTGAGCATAAAAGGTTATAGTGGAAAAGGGTTCTTTAAGAACTGTTCTCTAAAATGTTTTTTTGGGTACCAAAAATGCTTCTTTTATGGCACCTTTTGAAACCCCCTCTTGGAACCTTTATTTTTAACAGTTCCTGATGCAGGTCTCTCACTGGAGCAGATCAAATAAACTATTATTCAGCGTCGTAACAGTAGATGATATGAAATAGTTTCCTGCCTACATTTGTGAATCTTACCGTAGGAGCTCGAGGAAAGTAGCCAGCAAATGAAGACACCCTCAGTCTTCTGTCTCAGCTTCATTGTTCTCTGTGTGTGAGATTTCATTGACGTCGTCCTCTTCTTCTTGGTCCGATGTGTCGGCTGATTCAGGTCTGTCTTTAGGTTTTTTGGATGAATCCACAACCTCAGTGTCTTTACTTGAGTTGCACCCCATAGTAAAGATTCAGATATTCCTGTATCGAATCTTTTGATGCTAAGGGACAACAATAAAATGTAGCAAAGTATAAGCAGATGTCGTCCAAAGGCAGTAATGTTCTCTTTAGAAGTGCATCACATACAACCTCTGCCTAAGTACGTCTCCTGTGACACTGTTGTGGAAGTCAGGGCTCTGATTTCTATGACAACACATTGAACTTCCTGTTGGGACTGGCTTAGGTACTGCAAAGAAATTCAGCGTGGGCACAATTAGCAGGGTTTGTTGATTATTAGTTATTATATTCCCACAGACCTTGTGTTTCACCTGCCAGGCAACACGAGTTGACATTTAACCTGATGGCGTGTGAAGACATGGTTACTGATAAACAGAGTCAGGCTGGTTGTCACTCAGTGGATGTCTATGGAAACAAATAACAGGTTGAATAAGCGCTTTCATTCATTTCTGTCCACTGCGTGAGAGAATTATCTACATGGAATGTGACAACACTGAACCACTGATTCATTTTACAGGTGCTGTAGCGCTTTTTTTGGTGATTCATTGATCACTATTTCATGTTGAGATACCCTAAATTTGGGGGCCCCTCTCCTGCAGAGTTTAGCTCCAACTTGTTTCTTTCTAGTATGCCAAGTGAGTCTTCGATGAGCTGGTTCAGGTGTGATTAAATAGAGTTGGAGCTAAACAGGACAGCCCTATAGCTGCGTTTAACTTCACTTTTAGACTTCTAAAAGAACTTTCCTAAGCACTTTTATTATTAATAATAATAATAAATACATTTATTTGAGCTCCAGTGTATTTTAAGGTGTCCTTGTTTCAGTGTAATTATACATTTAAGTACTGAGTGATATTAATGAACTACATGTATTTACAATAGGATCACCATTAGATTAGGGTTAGCTGCATGTAATTATGCATAATTTATAGTCATTACTATAGTAACTACATTTAACACTGTACAACAGAAAGACACTGTCAAATAAAGTATTACCGTTATTAGTCCATTACTTCAAACACAGTGATTATATCAGTTCCAGGGAGCACTTTCTTTTACGGTCCTGTTCTGCATGTTCAAACTATGTACTTATTACAGTAATTACAAATAACTAAGTACTAACCCTGAAGCCTATTACTCAGTATTTTCTTAGGAAAAGTACCCTGTAAGTACACAAACTGTAAAATAAAGTGCAACCCATTTCCATTCTGTGTTATTGTTCCCAACAAGTGTCTTTTAATACACTTCATTTGATATCCTTTAAATTACAACCACAATCAAAAGGCCCACTTTCATCACAGATTAATAAAAACATTTTTAGATGTTTTGATTTTCGACAGTTTTTGATTTTAATAACTGGTGCTTCAGCTCAAAACAAACAAATACATTTGACAAATTTCACATGAGACAAGATTTTTTTCTGTAGAGTCAGAATATGTTTAATAAAAATAATTAAACCTCAATTTCTTCTATAGAACTTCATAGAAAGTAATTCAATAAATTACAAACTTTTTAAGACATGTATCCTGCACTACAAGAAGCATTAATTGACTACACAGGCCACAACTTGCAAGTATTGCAACTGTCCAAAAAAAAAAAAAGAGAAAAAAAAGAGGGGCTTTAAATCTCAAAATATTAAAAATATGAAACAAAATAAGCCATGAAAACAAGTCATGAGTCAGTTTGTCAATTCAATCATTCACATAATTGAAAACAAACTTTTATTTGCAGTAGTGTATTTCTATTTCATTTGCTGTTGCATGGTGGATGTCATTGTCTTTGTGCCACAACGGCAAGTCTTGCCCTGATTCTGGTCAGTAGTCCAGCAGTTCATAATGCAACACATGAAATACAACCAAAATATTGAAATAATGTACACATGAAAGAAAAGAAAAGAAAATCCAACGTAAATGTCCAATTCTCAGTAAACCCGCAATTCTTCTCAGAACATTATTCAGTAAAATGAGATGCTAACGCTGCAGATGTCATAAGAGGAACTGTATAGGTTTCATGTGCGGTTTTGGGAAGAAGTGGAAAGCAGCAATACCTGTACACAGTTTCAAGGTGCGTGGCTCAGCACGAACTAACTGGAAAGAGGAAGATCTGATGCCACAGTGGAGAGGAGACGGCATTCAGAACATCTAATGAGGCAAAATCACACTGAGAGAGAGAGAAAAGTGAGGGCATCTGTGTGAAACCATGATGAATGTAGTCATACATGCTTGGAAAGACCCATTAATATTACTGTGTTCACTAGTGAAACAGGCAAAGAGTTGCATTGTGCAGTGCATCCCGAAGAAATTTGCATCACAAATGGAAAACTTCAGTAGCCAAACCTGAATATGAACAAAGGTGACGCAGCAGAGACTCGCGTGAATCGAAGGAGCCTAACAGTCTAGAACAAGCGCACATCAGCACATGTAACAGAAAACAGATCACATACATGTCCTGATTCAAAAACGCCAATGAGGTTCATCGTGTTGGCCGAGGTGCTCGACTGCAATGAATCGTTTTGAGGGACAGACACTGAAGTATGGCATAAGGACACTTCTAGATCAGTCATTTACATCTAACAGCAGCAAGGCGACTATGTGGATCTGCAAAATGGCGAACATATTTCATCAGACTAAAGCAACGTGTCGGTTTGACCTGTATAACATATTTAACCCTCCTATCAAATCTAGGACTTTATGTGCCCGATAAGGTAACTGAAATACTACTGCAAATACTTAAATTTCTCTCAATACTTTTACACGAGTTACAAACATGGGTGATTTAGCATGTGATGAGCTAATGTGACAATACTGTAGCAGTCTGTGGAAAAGAGGATATACGCACTGCTGTCTGTCGGGAGAAGGTTTGCATGTGAGGCCGACAGGACCTTGGACACATAGATTTTCATGCAAATTGAGGCAACAGTGTTCATAAGCACAGAACACCACACATACACATACACATACACACACACACACACACACACACACAGTGCTGTCTGAACGCTAAAAGAAATGGATGAATATATGGATGGACATACAC
Organism: Opsariichthys bidens; assembly: GCA_037194245.1. Classification (NCBI taxonomy): domain Eukaryota; kingdom Metazoa; phylum Chordata; class Actinopteri; order Cypriniformes; family Xenocyprididae; genus Opsariichthys; species Opsariichthys bidens. Next base: position 11,024,649 of record CM074280.1, on the reverse strand, counting down.
ACTGATTTCAAGCAGTGAGGAATGTGTCCCTAAAAGAATGTCTGATACGCTGTAGACATCACCATACAGCTTGACGGCGAGATGGATTTCCTGCAGCCATGTGTTACGCACAAAACTCAAATCTTTGGGTAAAAGTAGCTGTATGAAGAGAACTGAAACGGTGGAGGAAAGAAGGAAGAAAGAAAGCAAAAAAGGAAGGAGGCAGAGAGTCCAGGATTGTAAACAGATGAACAAATCACAAGAGGAGTGAATGAACATGAGCGTGTGTGATGAATGAAAGAACGAACAAACAAACAAACGGAGGGTCTCTACAGCTTCAGTGACATTCATAAGCTGCCTGTGTGTTATTGCTGTGGATCTGTAGGTATGCTCTGTGAAGTCTATGTGTTCAGGATCCTGCTCAAGTATTTACAAATGAAACCCAAACAGTCAATGTGTTTTTTCTCCCAAAAGAAAATATATTAATTATACAGCTCTGCAATGAGCAACAGCGTCCTCATTTCTTTAATAAAATTAAATCCCGTCATAGCTATAACAATAATGCCTTTTAGTTTTTGCTTCTTGTCTGTTGCAATTTTACATCATGGTGTAATACAATTTCACAAAGTTTTTTTTTCGACATGCAAAACGTCTCTTCGAAATGACATTGTACCTAAACAAACACTGAAATCTCATTTCAGTTTCTCTAGGATCTCCATTTTCCATTTTTTCCTCTTCGTTACACAACACTTTAGTTATTATATTTACATGGAAACAAAAAACATGATGTAGTAAATGCAGGATAATTCCTATATGCGTGTATATGTATAGATTTCTAAGAGATGTATATAAATATATAATATTTATTTATACATGTATAAAGACTCAGTCTTCGTCGCTGGAATCGGAATCCTCGGATGACGAGGAGGAGCTGTCGGACTCGGAGGAGGACGACTCCGCCTTCGCCGAGCCCTCTGGACCACTGGTATCCTTTTTTTCGTCGGGCTCCTCCCCCTCATCGCTGTCTTTGTCCTCTGAGCGGCCGGGCTGCTGGGCCATGGCTTCAGAGGCAGCAGGTTGCAGCGGTGGGGTTGGCTGAGTATTTGCAGCTTGTGGCTGGTTGGCCACAGGCAGGTTAAGGCCTGGAGTAAGAAGCATCCCTGGGTAGAGCATACTAGAGAGGAGAAGGGGGTTGAGGGCCAGTGAGTGGCCTGAAGCAGAAGCACTTGTTTGATTTGAGTTGGTGGCCGTTGAGGTGGTGGCTTTGGAGCTTTGACCCTCTGTCCTTTCTGATTTGCCATCCGGAATCAAAGTCTGAGCCGTCGCTTTGTGTGCGGCGGACTCTCCGCCGTTCTTCTTTTTCCCGTCCTCGTCCCCTGTCAAAGCTCCGGCGGCCCCTTCCTTCGAGGGCTTTCCGAGGAGACCGCTCATCCCAAGGAGGTTCGGCAGGCCAGTCATTCCGGACAGCATCATTGGAAACATGGCGGCCATGTTGGTGGGGTCGTGAGGCAGTCCCATTAGGCCAGTGGTGAGTTGGAGAGACTGGAGACTCTGGAGGTTGTGCTGAAGAGTTTGAAGACTAGGAAGGTCCATCCCAGCGAGGAGGCCGTTGGATAGGAGTGGGTTGAGCGCCAGGGCAGCATTGGCACTGGCACTGGCACTGGCCACGGTGGCTGCTTTAGCCAGAGCGTTTTTGGGGCGTCGACCTCGCCGGCTCACCTCTTCGGGAACGATGGGGCCAGTCAGGATGCGGTCGAACATACTTTCAGGAAGGTAACCCTGCAAACACAAAGCAGAGAGAAAGTTTTTTTTTTTTTTTTTACGAAATCCAAAAAAAAAAATCCCACACTTTTTTTAGGTGCAGGCCAATGTTGCTAATGTCTACTCTGACATGATTTTGCTCAGCTGTAGTAGCTACATACTATTGTCACTGTGTTTCTGTTTCATGACGGGTGGCCAGCTTTAAGGTGCGATCGCATTTACTGTTCGGCAAATTTTCAGGGGCAAAATCCAGTCATTTCCATAGGAATCCATGCAATCATGAATTTAAAACGAGGACAAAATATTTGCATCAGGTTCACATTCACCACGTGGACCCACTGAAAGCTGCTTGGTTTTGAGAAACAGTGCTTCATATACTACACAATTAACAATGGACCTTTTGTAATATTGGAGTGTCAACCAGGTCCTGGATTATTCACGATATTACCGTTTGTGTAGTACTAACACAATATAAACATTTCATTTTTTTTTTACATATCATTAACACCCATACCTGTATATTACGACATCCTTTATTTTTATCTAGAATGGAAAATGTTTCTCTCTTTACTCACAGACTGTTTAACAACGTCGGCCCACTCTGGTGGGATGCCATACTCTGGATTCTCTTGCAGAAACCGGCTTAAATCTTTTAGAGGAGGAGCAAATGCACCACCAATCTGGAACAAAGAAAGGAAACAAGTTTTACAAACAACACCCAAACACAGTAAAGAAATGCCCATGTAGCCATCATACACACCTTGCGAGCATTCCGCCTGTTGATAATCTGTACTCGCTCTTCTCCAGTCAGGCTGTTAATGTCAATTTTGTTGGGGTTTCTGCAGCGATGTCTCTTCTGTTTTGGTCTGCCGTCTTGAAACTGCAGCTTGGTTGCGCTCTGCAAAAGAAGTTATGATCAGAACATCATATTTTCACAGACAGTTTTTACATTTGAAAGGATAACTTGATTATAACATCAAAAGAGAGGATGACATTAGTATTGTTTGAGAAATTGGGATTACTGATAAAAAGACAAAATTTTTGGCCTATTTTATGACATACTCATTAAATGGGAATAATCGAAAATCTGGTATTTACAGGGATAAAGGCTCCCACATCAGCCACGAAGCCCGGGTGCTCCTTCAGCCACTGGTCAAGATCTTTCCGTTTCGGAGCATCCTCTCCAGCTAGTCGCGTCCCATCTTTGAGGCTGATGACGGGAACACGGGTCTCCGTATCGAATGTACTGGGTCCTTGAGGTGTGCTCAGCCCAGGCGGAGCGGATGTACCTGCGACGCCACCACTCCAACCAGAAGGAGCCTGCAAAGGTAGGTGGTGCATTTGCCTTATTGATACAGAATTATGAGAACTTTTTCTTGTTCCCTAAATATAAACTGAAAACATTAAAAAAGAGGTCATGAGCGAGTCGAACCTGCTCTGGCATCACAGGAGGCCTGTTTCTGTTCATGAACAGCAGGTCCATCCCCTCTACATTCTTCCGCCGTCCTCTCCTCCTCTTCACTACGGGCTGTCCATCCATCACTCCATTCAGTCGCATCTGCTCTGGCAGTGCTGCAATGCCACAAAGAAAATGCGTTTTTAGTGTCATCCAGTGTTGTACATTGTGTCCAGTGTTATGTGGTTTGTGGGTAAAGTGAGTAACTGGACAGGCATGGTTATGTGTTACCTTGTGGATAGCTGTTCAGTGTTTTGGTGTAGTCCGCTAGGCTGGTATCAGATGCGTTCTGTAACTCTTGTAGCCGGGCTAAGTACTGTTGTTGGGCGAGAGGTCCCTCCTCACCCTCCAGGGGGCGCTTCAGAGGCAGGCCTTGTTTCTGGAAGGTCAGTTTAAGGCTGCCCTCCTGCAAATCACAAGCCAAAGGTCAGAGGTTAAGGACACATTGCACATTGGGCAGGGTCTTATGAAGCCTATGATACTGGTATGAGACGAGTGAAGGCTTACTGAATAAGCAAAAAAAAATTATCAGATAAAAACACTCATTTGACATCAGGTTTTATACAAATAGGCAGTTTTAATCAATATCTAACTGTCTCTAGTGGGTTAAGGCAACACAGGAACACAGACAATTCAAAAGGACCTAGAGGTGAAGTGTGTAATTTAAAACAAAACAAAAAAAGAGCTCATTCTCATTCTCAAAAGCTTAATTCTCACAATTTTGTGCTGGTAAAAATCTGTTTAAGCATTAGACCAGTCTGGCATTAAAAACACTAGCTCAGAAAATTTGGAAAAAGTTTGGGCAAGGACAATCTGTCAAATAGCTGAATTGCAGAAATAGCTGTATTCCACTAACATTCAAAAGACTGTTATGCTCTCTTTCTTTCTTTTTCTTTCTTTCTTTTTCTTCCTTTCTTTCTTTCTTTCTTTCTTGCCATGGCAGCTTCTATGGCTATGTTCATGGCAAGAAACAGGCCTCCCTTTTAATAATTACTTGATCCCAGCTATTATTAAAAGGGAATACATGTTTTGTCCCAACATTCAGATTTAATTCATGTAATTTGTTGTTTAATCAATTTTACTGGTTTTGTAGATAATGCTTCTTTGGCAGCATTGTCTGCTTGCTCATTACCAAGATTCCTGAGTGGCCAGGTACCCAGCAGAAAATAATAATGCGGTTCAAGAGATGACAATTTAATTAAAATCTCCACAATTGTTGGGTGATCAAAGTTAGCATAGATTCCAATGCTTCAAGGCATGAATTGGAATTATGTTAAGGCATGATCAGAATTATAAAAAAATTCTGCTGTGAAGAAGTTTCAATGAATTTCAATGCCAATAATAGAGCATCTGCCTCAGCAGTGAAAATTTCATTTTGGTCATGGTAATGTGTGAATTTATTTGATCAAAAATAGTAAAAGAAATATTATAAAATATTTTTACAACTGATAACAGTTTTCCATTTAAAATATTTTATTTCCTGTGATGGCAGAGCTGAATTTTCAGCATCATCAGTAGTTTTCAGTGTCACATGATGCTTCAGAAATCATTCTAATATACTGATTGGTGCTCATTGAAACATTTCTTATTATCAATGTTGAAAACAGTTGTGCTGCTTAATATGTTTGTGGAAAAAAACATTTTCAGGATTCTTTGATGAATAGACAGCATTACAGCAGAACCCATAGCCGAGATGAGTTATGCTGAATGAAAAGGCCTAAATTCATTGTTTGTTTTAGCCAAACGTTTTGTAGCACGGACGCAAGTTTCCCTTTTGGAAGTGGCGTAGAAATTACACACTTCACCTTTAAAGCAAAGGACTTTGTGCAATGGTTTTAGTTTAAATGAGCAAATGTTGCAGCTTCAGTGAAGCAGATTTGTGTCGATCCCAGTGAAAGCAAAAGGAATATACCATTGGTCTCAGATTTAGAAAGCAAAATCCTGAGAACATAAACTGAAAATGAAATCAAAGCTGCAAATTTTTTTAAAGCAAAGTCAAATGAAAGGAATAAAGAAACAAACAAATACTGGAGGAAAAGGGGGAAGACCAAACAATAAAAACAAACAAAACATGCCAAGCACTGCAATGACACTGCAGATCGGCATTTGTGGGGGAAAAAGTAAAATAACATACGTTATTGATTTTGACTGAGAACTCCTTTTCTCTGTCTGCAACATGCTTCTTCACCTTTGAACCCTGAGGGGAAGCTGAGGGGTCTTCTGTGAGCGTAGTTGTATTGTCCAGGAGTTTGGTGGTGTAGAAAGAAGTCACTGCATTGCCTTCATATGCACGACGAACCCCTGGCCATTTCCCCTTCAACACTGCCTGACATATACTGTCCAACCGGTTTATCATGACACGGTCCTGCAATCAGAGGACGGTATTATTGCAAGGACATCACAAGTAAGGATTGTACTATAAGATTGAACTGTAAGATTATAGTGAGGTAGAGAAAAACATCATGTTCCAAAGCAGACTAATGTTTACATAGGTTTATCACTTTTTAATTAATGTAATCATACTGCTCTTACAGTGGCAGAGCCAAAATAAGATACAACACAGACAGAGTGAGACTAGAGAAGAGAAACTGGCACAAGATGTAGGCCTGGGGTGCTCACCTTTGGCCAGTAGGAGGCAGCAAGCATATAGCCTCCCTGGAAAGGGTGGGGAGGGTTAGAGATACCATTGGTCACATGACTGTCCTGCATGTCATCTTGAGTAGTGTTGAGTGAGGCAACACTGTCTTCGTCAAAGCCTTTAACACCAGGTACTGCTGACGCTACCGGAATACAGACAGACCCATCAATGATATACAGGTCAAACACACTTTAAATATAAACTGCACTACGTAGTGTATCCCACAATGCAATGGGCTCAACTTCGATTCCTCTCATTTACAGTGTGACGAATGAATTGCAAGCAATGTCAATCTCTTTCTTGACTGCCAGACAGGACTTTTTTTTCCCCAAAAAATTGGATCAACTATTTATTTCTGAGATATAAACTCTAAACTAGTGTCTGAAATCACATACATACGTTTATCAGTACATACAATTTAATTATATACACATTTATTTTAAGAAATGGACACCTGAATACTGTTTGATACACAAGGAAGACACATCTGTGCCAGTCAGTGTATTGTCATTGAAAAATACAATCTCCCATAGCTCCCTAAAGCTAGTGTGCTTATTATAATCATCTGAAACCTAATCACCGATTAAGCGTAGCTGAGCCTAAGACACAAAAAAAAGGTTGTAAATGGACTGGACAAGTGAATGGAACACGCTTTAGTTCTTAGGAGTGTTGAAGTAGTCCTACAGTTACTACAGAGGCCAGCGTACAACTTAAGTTTAGTAGATGACTTACCGATCTTTGGTACCTCTTCACTGTCACTGTCTTCTGAAGATGAGGATGATGATGATGATGAAGATGAGGAGCCTGAAGAACAGGAGGAAGACGAGGATGAGGAACTGGATCCTGACCGTGATGAAGAAGAGGATGAGGAAGAAGATCTTGATGAAGAACTTGACGAAGAGCTGGACGAGGAGCCGTCTGAGTCCGATTCTGATCCCGACCCCCTCCTGGCCTCCCTGCGGCTCCGCTTACTCAGTTTCTTTTGTTTTCGAGTTACTGAGTTTGGCGTGAGTGGTTTTGTTCTGGCTGCCACCATCCGACTCTCGCTCTCTCCTGCTTTGTTGACATCATCTTTCTCGTCAACTCCTGAAGGTGTAGGTGGTCTGATAGAGGGCATCTCCATCTCCATCTTGGGCCCTTGCTCTACACTCTCTTCCTCTCCCTCTGACATTAGCTTCTCCTTCATATCAGCTTGGTTTAGGAGTGGTGAAGCAGAAGCCTCTTTAGCCTGAATGTGCTGGAGGGGGGTCGGGATGTGACACTGTCCCTGCGAAAGTGTCTGATTCTGGGCTTGGGCTTGTGATACTGTTCCCTTGTTCTGGCTGTAGTTCCTCTGGGCTGCCATGAAACAGAGCTCTGGGTCACGGAGGATGTGGTAATCTGTTCGGCTGACTCCGTGCTTGGCCGCCCCAAGCAAAAGATCTCGATCGTGGGATCCTGTTTCCCACCACACTGGAAGATCCGGTCCTGGCTGGCACAGTGCTAGACGCTCGTACAGCTGAGGGTGACGCAACACCTGTTCTCTTATCTTCCGCAGCAACTCAACGCGGTATAAGGTACGGGACGCACGCTCCTCTGTAATTGGTTGAATAGCAAGAGAGGAGTCCATTATATCTGAGGGAAGAGAAGACACAAACTGGTCATGAAAGAGTACAAGATAATACATTGGCAGAGTGGCAGAAAATCAATGCGAGTGTGTGAGCATGTTTAGATGTCTGTGGCACTCACCTCCCTCTATGGCGGGTAGGCGGCAGACCCTCCTGCACATGGCAATAAAGGCACACAGGTACTTGTGTAGACTCTCGTCAGTTTTCTTGTGCAGTCGAGCCATGGCTCTGAACTTGGTCCAGTCAAAACGGCCCAAATCCGGATCAAACACTACCCCAAATGTGGAAACCACACGGTAGAAATCTGCCTCCTCTCTCCGCGTCCACCTATTAAGAAGTGGAAAAAATTATGAATTCATTTAGTTTTTGGCCCACAAAAAGAATTTTTAGAAAAGATCATAAATTTGACAAAGACTTATGTTACAAATAAAGCATCTTAAAAGGTACACAAGTATTTTTGTTCTTTCTATTTGTCTCTTTTTCATCTTAAATGCATAGATTCAGGAAGTTTTTAGTTTATTAACACAGATCATGCGAGGAGCCACCAACTTTATGTAAAATATAGTTCTAGGCCACATAATCTCATGCAGGTTTACATAATTTTAAACTGATTTGTCCTTCAGTTGAATAAAGTTTGTAATAAAATACATGATTTTTTAAAATCGGAACAAATTTTAAAACATTAAGCATCATTGCTGAATTTGTTAATAGAAATAACAAATTAATGTTAAGGAGGATCACACACCATCAGACTTTCCAAACATAAACTCAAACGGAAACATGCTCCTTGTTTTAACAACACATTAAAATTATGTTCTAAAGTCGGCTCAAAATATTAAACATGTTTGATATCCTCTGACTGGATGGAAACAAACAAACAAAACAAAAACAAAAAAAACAGAGTCTGTGCCCATCATATACAACATTCTCTGCAGACTGGCTCTGACTTAAGACAACTACTCCATCAGACTGCAAATCAGGGGTAAAAATCTGATCAAAAGTTGTATAGTGCATTCCAGCCTTAAGATAACTCACCATCACAACCTCTATTTTGCACTGGTTTAAACACCGTTATAAACTTCAGTTACTTGACTCAGAAAATGTTATGATATTAGGGTGCTTTTTTGAACGTTTACCAAAGCCTCTCACCGTTGTTGTCTTTCAATCTTAGCAGCAATTTTGGGATTGAGCGTGTCACTGATCGTGGGAGGCAGGGGGTAGAGGGCAGGGGTCGTGGCCTGCTGTGTCTGGTGGATCTGAAGTATCTGTCTGCTCTTGGTGAATCGCTGAGATGCAGTGATCAGACGCCGCAGTCGGGCAGTCAGCGTGGAGGGCGACGGCCAGTACACCCCTGAGCCAGCACCAAGAGACCCTCCTCCACCATCTAATACAGACCCTCCTTCTGCATGAACACACAAACACACCACTGATGACTAACAATATCTTAATATTAACTCAAAACAAACTAGGGGTTTATTTATTAACGGGAATGAGAAACACTATAGTTTGTCTGTACCTCCACCTGCATCACTGATGACCAGGTCTCCAGGGGAGGAAGCATCGTCCTAGAGGTAAAAGCACATGTTAAGTCCTAGTTTAACACTATAACACACACATAAAACACACTGAATGCCCTTGAAAATTCCTGAATTTAACTCAAATTTAGAATTAAAAAGAAATTAAATCAAAAGAAATTCATAACTGCTGTAAACATAGTTTTTAACAGTATGTTTCAGTATGAATTACTTTGTATGTTACCATACACACAACATGTGAGGTATTTCTAGAAGCATTAGATGACATTTATAGTCAGTTAAAAATCAACTACATATAGAATTAAGCATTATTGTTACATTTATTCTCTGTCTGGACTCGTCTAGTTGTCATTTATCACCTGTGTTCTTTGTTTCCTCCTCTATTCATTCATCACTAGTTCATTGTCTTCAGGCGTTTTTCATTAATTAGTCTTGTTTGATCCAAGTGTTTCCCAGTATATAAACCCTGTGTTCCTTCTGTTCCTTTGTCGAGCGTTAACGTTGTGTTGATCAGTGTTGTGTGGTAACATTCTGAGTTCTAAGTAAAAGTTTCATGTTCCCGAATGTCCTTGTCTTGGGCCTCTTTCCTTGAACCAGCAACCGGGACAGCAACCATAACAATTATATTGTATAATATTTATTATCCTGAATGCTCTTTTCAATATATTTTGTAAATCAAATTCAAATATTGATTTCAATTGTTTAGAACAATATCTGAAAACATTGTCAAAGACATTTTGTATGCTGCATGGATAAATTAATCTTAAACATAAAATAAAAAAGGGAAAGTATGCCTAATCAGCTAGGGGGAAAAGTATTCTATATGTCAGGAAATGAATAGGGAGTTTCATGCTGCCATCACGTGCTCTCGGAATTATCAAGGAAGAATTGCAAATGAACGCCCTCCCATTTCGAAAATTGAATGGAATGATCTCGTAATCACGATTTACGAGGAATTATCAAATTTCCGATAGGCAGCCTTAGTCACAAAACTTGTTGGACAAATGAAACGCCTTTGTGATTATTAAATAGAGAATACATTCCTTCAAGACTTTCCAAGTGAACATCCTGGGGGGGTGTGGCCTATTCAATTCAAATTCCAACTAATGAATTGTAAAATTTGCCCATCCTTGCTGTCACAATAGTTCATATTCTTTATGAGCTTGTGTGTGCCTTCGTGTGTGTAAAAGTCTTATCAGGCCCAGTTGTGTACCTCCATATCGTCCTTCAGCAAAGCTGGAGCAGGCTTATACTCAGGGTCGTCCACATCCCTGCACACACAGATAACACACACACACACACACACACACACGCAAACAAACAAACACAGTTACAAACACCTCCGAGAGCTACCGCTGACAGAAACTGATAAAAGACTTGTGTGAATGGAGCACATGTTTGTGTCTCTTACCCGTCCATAAAGTCATTTCCTCTCTGTTCAGCTGCGATGGCCTTCTCGTCTGGCCGCCCAACCCTTTCTAAGAAACACAGTGCTGGATCTGCACGAATAGTGTTGTACTTCTCATAACCTACAACACATACAGACAGCCATTAGTGTGTACCCACACATAAAGCCTTGAGCGCATCAGAGCTGATAAGACTTACCGTGCTTATACACTCCCAACAGCAGACATTTGTCCGAGAGCATGTCCCACCACAGAGCAGGCATCTCTGAATGATCTGGCTCAGGAACCCAGATATCTATCTCACTGTCAGATAACAAAGAAAACATTTAGGCCATTACCAGTAATTTTGCTGAATGTTTTAGTCTACAGTTGTTCCTTTTCATTTTTTAAGTCATTCAAATTTAAGTCTGATATTGTCAGTCACAGAAAATGTTCCCCTGCGATGGCATTTGAGATACACTACTTATATACATATATAGCCAAAATCTTTATGGTACTTTATGGTGCTTTTGTTGCAGTTCGACCACTCCAGTCCTGAATAATTAAAAGAGGATTATGGACTTCCTTCTTTAGTGTTCCACAAGGGATTAAATTGACATAAGGAAACCAAACGATGACACAGTTTTAATTTTTGGTGAACTGTTCCTTTAATTGCTGATTTTGATATTACACACACACACATTCTTGAAGTTTCCTTAGCAAAACACCAGATGGCGCTTTAATGTTTACCTTACTGACCAAACTGGCTTAAACTGACTAATACTGGAGTAGTTCAAAGAGGACCTACAGTATTTATAATCCTAAAATCTAAAAGGATCTATGATGCACAAGTGAAAGTCTTTTGAAACCTAGTACATTTTTATAAAAAAAAAAAAAAACATTTTATGCAGTTAAAATGAAATACAAATTACCAGCATGTAAAAAACAAAACAAACAAACAAAAATAACAATTAAAATAGTAATAGAAATTCAGTTTCTTAAATTGTTTTTACTCCCTCCAATAAACTAAAACTACTGGTACTGCTACTTCTACCAATATATCGGTACTACAAATGCAGAACACACTCCCCAGTTTTCATTTCCCAGACTAGTGAAGTAATAAGGGTCCATGGCAATGCTTACCTGGCATCTATCCCATCCAGCACTTTTTGGCACTGTGCTCCAATCACCTCTTGTTTCAGATAGTACAGCATTCTGACCCTCAACAGCACCCTACCGGACAGAGACACAGAGAGATTGAGGTCAAAGTGCACATACGCGCATGTACAGAAACCCACAACGAGTTCACCAAAGAATACTGAGTGTGTTCTGTTATGCAGTTAAAATAATAAAAAACTGTCCACATCCCCTAATGGGGCAGCTGAGCATTACTGCACACTCTCATACACAGTATGACTGCATGTTAGTGCTGACTATAAAGAGCTTCCTTTGCTAAACGGGTGACTTCCACAGGGAGTCTCCAACACCTAGGGATTCATTGCGGAAACTGTTGTATTATCTCAAGTGTAGTGAATATGAAACATTAATGTTATCTGAACATTAAGGTTAAATTCTACATTTTCCTACCAATTCTAAGACAGACTTTAACCTATATACAATAATTATAATTATATTGGAGTCAGATAAATAAATGAAAGATGCATCAATCTATATACACATAAATATACAAAATTAGACAATATTTTTGAAAGAAATGTATTCTTTTATGTGGCATAGACACATTAAATTGATCAAACGTGACAGTAAAGACATTTAGAATGTTACAAAATATTTCTATTTCTAATGAATGCTGTTCTTTTGAACTTTCTATTCATCAAAAATAAGTCTTGAAGACTTGAGTGCCAGGAACAAATGACATGACATTTTTCATTAAATGCAAGCCATGAAAGACTTCTTTCATAAACACTAAAAAAAATTTAACACTGGGTGTAAATGTGCTTATGTATATAATCTGATGTAACATGCGCTGCCATATGGCTGGTGTTAATGAGTGTTAAAGCATTGACCAGTTGTCATTCCTTTTTAATGCAAGTTGCGGTTTTTCTGAGAACATGAATGACTAAGACAGTGAATTTTGGCAATGTTAATGTAAAAAAAAAACGGTCCACATGATCACTATGAAATGAGAGATAATTCATCCTCTCTCATTCTAAAACTCACACTTTCACCCTAACATTAGTAGCATTCCAGGCCTAAGGGGAACTGCAGATGCATGCAAAGCTGACAGCTGTGTCCCAGGTCATCACTCTGTGTGTGTGTGTGTGTGTGTGTGTATGCGCGTTTACTTGTAATCCTTGCATTGAGGGGACCAAATGTCCCCACAACGAAAGTAAAACCAGTAAATCTTGACATTGTGGGGACCTTTCGTTGGGCCACCACAAGGAAACAAGCTTATAAAACATACAGAATTATCTTTTTGAAAATCTAAAATAGCAGAACATTTTTTGTAATGGGTAGGTTTAGGGGTAGGGGTAGTGTAGGGGGACAGAATATACAGTTTGTACAGTATAAAAACCTATGGAAAGTCCCTATATAACACAAAAACACAACTGTGTGTGAGTGTGTGTGTGTGTGCATGTGTGTGTTTTAAACAGGACAGCTAACTAAACAATGGGGAATTTTCTCCAATGGCAGAAAGCCCTGAATGCAAAACCAGCCTTACAGTAATAAACACCCTCCACACACACAGATATCCTGGCCCAGAACAGTCCAATTATCAGAGCACAATTGCACAGCAGTGCAATGTACAGTGCACATGATGTACATCCTCTGTTGTCTAGTGAATGAATTATAAGCATTTGTGACAAACAAATAGAGAAAGAGTGAGCACAGCCAGCCAGATTCACCAGCAGTTTCATTCCATTTGACAACTTAAGCATTAAGAACTGAAGAGTGTGACCTGAAACAACCTCTCTTCTCCCACTCCCTAGGTGAAAAACCCCTAAACCAGTGTATGAGTTTGGGCCGTCAGTGTGCGCTAAAATGGGAGATCCCCTTTTATCACTGTATCACACACTTCCTCCAGAGCAGTAGATATGCATCTATTAAAGAGTTCACATGTAGACAAGTGGCTGTGTGGTTGAAAGCGGGTGTTACTGCAGCTTAACATAATTGGTGAGTTGCACAACAAGGTGTAACTATTGAAAATCTGATCATAAACGGAATGTACTGATGTTGAGATCAGGAATCAATGTTCTTACTGCTAAACATGTTCTTGAATATAAATCTTAGCAGTGCATAATAAATCATGACATATTCAAGATGATTATGAATACATGAACCAAGCCCATTCAAATTGCAGTTTCTGACATGATGTTTGATGTTTTCCATTCCATGGTGATCATCCTCAGAAGGTATTTTTGATGAAGTCCGAGAGGTATATCACTCGTCCATAGACAGCAATATAATCAACACTTTTAAGGTCCAGAAAGGTACTAACGACATCGTTAAATCTGTCGACATGACTGCAGTCGTTCAACCTTAATTTTATGAAGCGACGAGAATACTTTTTATGCGCAAAAACAAAACAATAATAACGAATTCATTAAACTACATCTTCTCTTCGGTGTCATTCTCATATGTTGTTTACGTTCAGCGCTTCCAGGTTCTACGTCAGAACGCCGACTCATTATTGTCGTGCTGCTCACGTTTGCAGGTTTAGCCAATACTGAGCCGGCATTCAAACATGGAAGCCTTCACTGTGTTTACTGCGGCAACTACGCAAGGATAATGAAAGGAAAGAGATTGTTGAATAAAGTCATTTTTTTTGTTTTGTTTTTGCGCACAAAATGTATTCTCGTTGCTTCGTAAAATTAAGGTTGAACCACTGCAGTCACGCTGACTGTTTTAACGATGTCTTTAGTACCTTTCTGGACCTTGAAAGTGTCGCTTAAATTTCTGTCTATGGACGAGTCATATTCCTCTCGGATTTCATCAAAAATATCTTAAATTGTGTTCCGAAGATGAACGAAGATGTTACGGGTGTGGAACAACATGAGGCTGAGTAACTAATGACAGAAAGTTCATTTTTGGGTGAACTAACCCTTTAATTCTTCTCTGTCTTGCAAATACTTGACTACAGTATGTCACAGGTGATGAAGTGCCATCATCACGAACATCACTGCTCATTTTTTCTCAACTTTGTCAAAACCAGTGTCATACCTAAATTGCATTACCAACAGTTGTCAACAAAAACAGTAACTTTCACCGAAAATGAATGACTTCTGGTCGCTTTGTTGTTACACAATGCTGTACATGTTAATATCCATTACCATCAGCCATATGGCAGAGAATTTTTACATCAAATCGTGCAAAGAAGCACATTTCCAGTGCTGTTCAAAAGTTTGGGGCCAGTAAGATTTTTTTTTTTTTTAATACTTAATACTTAATACCTTATTCAGCAATGATGCATTGAATTTGAAATTAAACAGAAGCTGTTCTTTTGAACTTTCATCAGAAAATCCTGAAAAATATTTATGTTTTTCACAAAAATATTAGGCAGTGTTTTCAACACTGGTAATATTAGGATAGTTAATTTTCACCAAATCAGCTTATTATAATTATTTCTGAAGGATCATGTGAGACTGAAGACTATAAAATACTCACTTGTTGCAGTGGTGTTTCAAGTGTTTCTTGTACCCATCATCAGACAACATGTGTTCTGGGTTGTGTTTTCGGATCCACTCCGCCTTCTGGATGTCAAATGAGCTTGACTGAGTCTTCATCTTCTTTCCCTTTCTGCCTCGCGGCACTGGAGTCGATAAACCTGTGCACATTCAGTCACATTCAAAACTGTAAATGACGTCACACATAATACACATGTCATGACATGACAAGCAGACATTAATTATTCTCCTGACCTGATCAAAATGCAAAAGCTAATTGAATTTATAACAACGATTCAGTCCTCATACCCAAATGGTTCTGAAGTTCCTTGGTCCTGCCGTCCTCCGTGGGAGCGATCAGATCCCACATGAAGCTCTTGATTTTGTCGTCTCCACGGTAATGTACGAGGCAGTATGCCAGGAGCGCCCTGCATATCGACTCCACGTCACGCTCACTCAGCTGTCGCTTAAAGCGGCCATGAGCCAGGATGTCCTTCCAGCGGCCCCACCTACGACCACAGAAACAAATTCAATGGTCCGTCATTCCAGTCTCACTCCCTATATTTGCATATTTGTTATAAATTGTTTATGTAGTGTATTACACCAACGGTAAACATTCTTCATAGTGAGCTTTGGTTAGAGCTGGCTGAAATGCAACTTTACATATAACTGCCAGCCTGCATGGAGAGATTCTTGAGACTCCAGGGACAACAGCAGCTTCAAATACCCGTTTTCTGCTCAACAGTGGCTTTTTATAGCTGTCCTTTTAATACAATTAATTTTTTGACAGAAACTTTCTTTAATAAGCCTTTAGCTGACAGAGTTCTCTTGTCCTGTAAATTACTCTCAAATCTTATGATAGTTCGATAATCTCGATTCAGTTTTCACTCAATATTAGTTGCTTTCACGCCTTTTGCATAACATTGCACCATTTCATGCTTTTCATCTTCAGAAAGATTTTTCTTGATCTCCATATTGCATGAGAAATGTGACTTGCTTAATAGTGTGGAAAAACCTCTTTAAGTAGGTTTTCCATTTAGCTAAGAAGACCTGGCACACTATTTAACAAACCTGTCTGAGATTGACACCAGTTATCTAAAAAGATATGGAGAAATAAAACACTTTATTTGAAAAACTAAAATCTGAATGTTTATTGTACTGAAATCCTACTGATATGTCACTTGCATAATAATGTGGAAGACCATTAAAAAGCAATAGTCTAGATTTCTATTTTTAAATAAATTGTTATTTTGAACTTTCGATTTATCAAAGAATCCTGAAAAAAAAAAAGAGATATATTTTCTTTCATCATGGTTTCCACAAAAATATTAAGCAGCTCAACCGTTTTCGACATTGATGATAGTTTCTTGAGCGCCAAATCAGCATTTTGGAATAATTTCTAAAGGTTTTTGTGACACTGAAGACTTGAGTAACAATGCTGAAAATTCAGTTAAAATTCGTTCAACAAATGACATTTTAAAATATATTAAAATAGAAAACAGTTCTTTTAAATCGTAATAATATTTCACAATAGTGCTATTTTACTGATTTACAAATAAATGCAGCCTTTGTGAGCATATGGGACTTCTTTAGAAAAACATTTTACTGAAAAATCTTACTGAACCCCAGCTTTTGAACAGTAAAAACCAGTATCAATAGACCACTAGCCATCACTCACCCATACACCAACAGATTTTTCTCCACCCTGAAGCACTCTGTGCGCCCATAGCTGTTGAGGCGGTCATGTGGTCGGCGGAGTTTGGGTTTGTCGTCTCCGCTGCTCTCCCCTTCAGAGAGCTCGGCCAGCTCGTCCTTAGTGGCACTGAATGGCCGGGTCTGTTTCCTGACCCGAGGAGTGTCGATCACCAGACTGTTCTGTAAATCACATCAAAAGACACAAGTGAAAACAAAACCACTGATCCACCTTTACAGAGAGCAGTACTATGTATTTAAATAATGTCAACCCCATTCACTAAAACTGATGTTTACTTTCAATTACTCTTACTCTACTCAACTAACAGACAAAAACAGTATGATTGAGTTGTTTCAAAAAGTACATATCATTAAACCTCAATCCTGTTAGCCAGCCTCCTGTCATCTCTTTACAGTGAAGCCTCTCCACTCAAAACCTAATTTCTGGGTTTTCTCATTAGCCATTGATACTCAAAGCAGCTTTCCATAACTTGATTCTTTAATTTTTTAGAGTAACACAGATACCTGGGTAAGTTCTCAAAGTAATTCTGTCTCTAGAGAGGATTAGCATACATACACACTTCGAACTGATCAGCCTGGAGGATGTGGGCTCCTCTGCTCTACTGTGAAACTTTGAATTCATACGGCAGAGTTTGTGTATAACTTACTCTGCCATTGATTGTATCCATGTCAATCTCTGCTTTTTTGGCCCACTTGTCCCAGAAGTTGGGGTCATCCAGAGAGATGTCTGTTCTGTTCCCTGAAGCTACAAAACTGGCCTGTGCAAAAATAAATTCGAACATTATGTTATCTCTAAAATGATCCTTGCAATTGAAAAAAGCAGATATGGAAGGCATAAGCACATATAAACAAGAATTAAGGTTGCAAAATATTGAAATAAATTAATAAAATATATAATTTTTCTGTGATAAATAATGTGATATGAAAAAAACAGGAACTTTTTGAATTACGTTTTTTGAAAAAAAAAACATAATTCTAGAAAGCACAATTAAAACTGTAAAATTACACTAATTATATTTGTCTTACTTTCTTCATTTTAAAATGTCATTTTTATTTCAATTTGTGCAGCCTTAACACAAATGCTGTCTGAAAATTGCTTTTATAAGAGAAAGTGTAAGAAAACATCATGATCAATACATTTAAAACATACAAGAAATAAAAGAGGAAAGAAGGAAGCTGACCTTGGCAAAGGTGGAGCCCCGGCCCTCAGATTCAATAGTGATGGTCTTGGTTCTACGTTGTAAGATTTGGTCAATGTCCTCTTCACAAAATTTAGCCCCCTCATCTTCCTCGTCCATGATGGCACCATAAGCTCCACGCCGCAGAAGGTCCTCGATTTCCTTCTTAGAGAGCTGCTGCTGCATCTGCTGTAAAGATGGAGATTGAAAAAGAATGAGACCATTGCAGTATATATTAAACCAGTACGAAAAAAAAAAAGTCTAGATCTGTATAAACCATCCATCATGCAAATCTCTATGTAGAGAACCACATTGAGGGCTAGAGACGACTTTGACGACTTACCCCTCCTCCTCCTATACTGTTGTCTCGTCCACTCATGCTCTGAAGCACCGCTTTATCCAAACCCAGCTTCAGACTGGCTCTATCGAACATCTCTCGCTCATACGAGTTACGTGTGATTAGTCGATATACTTTAACCGCTTTATTCTGACCAATCCGATGGCAGCGAGCCTGAGCCTGTGGAACAAGCAAGAGAAAAAAAGAAAGAAAGGTGAGCCAACAGGAACATCTACAATGCTTTTTTATGATCAAGTGTGAGAGTGTGTGTGTGTGTGTGGGTGTGTGTACCTGCAGGTCGTTCTGTGGGTTCCAGTCAGAGTCAAAGATGATACAGGTGTCGGCAGCTGTGAGGTTAATACCGAGCCCACCTGCTCGTGTACACAGCAGGAAGACGAATCGATCGGAGTCCGGTTTACTGAAACGGTCTATTGCTGCTTGACGGAGGTTTCCCACGTACACGGCCGTCTATCCGCTCATAGAGGTATCTGAAAAAGGTCGGTTTAATTAGAAATTACAGATAAATGTACTTTATTGAGCACTTCCACTTGCACAAACATCATACAATCATATACTAGTGTTCAAAAGTTTGAGGTTGGTAAGAGTATTTTAATGTTTTTGAAATAAGTCTCTTATGCTCATCCAAGGCTGCATTTATTTGGTCAAAAATATAGCAGAAACAGTATTATTGTGAAACAATTACAATTTAAAATAACTGTTTTGTGTTTTAAAATGCTATTTATTCCTGCCGTGGCAAAGCTGAACTTTCAGCATATTTGTATCAACACATTCACATGATGCAATATATTTGAGTGTCATTGTTTTGTCTTTACTTAAGGAAATGAATGTGTTAACAGAATATTCCAGGCATAATGTTTATCCAATAACAACGTAGCATCAGTCACGTCCCTAGCTCACTCTAAAAATCTTTCCTATCCTTCATCGCCCTTTCACTCACTCTTTCTTTCATTCTTTCCACTCATGTCCTTTTATCTCTTCCTCTCTTTTTATTCACGGTAACCATCTCCTATTTTTCCCTCTTACTTCCTGCTTTCTCTGACCCACTTTGGGCAGAGCTGTGCCTCTGGGACTGCATGCCTGATGTGAGATCCCTGGAGAGTCTGTGTCCTGCTGTACACTAGCTGCATTGGCCAACATACACAACACTATATTCACAAACGGTACACTGTACACAATGCTAGATTGTCAAAGACGAGCTGAGGCAAGAGAAAAATGAATGAGACTTCATTTGTTCCTTAGGAAATAAACCAATCTTAGCCACTGCTTAGAAATGTCACATGATATCAGTGGTGCAAAGGGGTTCAACAGCAGAGAGCTCTGTATACAGGTCTAGAGAGATAAAGAACACATGAACACAACTCAAACTGGGGTAAGCAAACTGTGGCATTGAACTCCAGCCAAAAAAGAAGATTAAGGTACTTGATAAAACTGCATATATACCCTGTACGCATCTAAAACATATACACGCATATATAGAACGTCACAAAATGCAGTAAACCCCATGAACTCTGTGTGAACAATAAGAGAGCATAACAATTTTTTTTTGCTTTTAGGTTTATGTATACTTTCAGTTTTTGATGCCCACCTTCTCTGGATGAGGTAGTCTTCCAGGATGTCCAGGCAGCGCACCATCTGAGAGAAGATGAGCACTTTGTGTCCACCAGCCTTCATCTTGGGGAGCAGCTTGTCAATGAGAACAAGTTTACCTGCCGACTGAATCATAGCCTGCAGGTGAAAATCTACTGCTGCGGGGCTGTACACCTCCTTGAAGTCCTCCAAGATCTTCTCCTCAGCCCCTGGAAGAAAAATAGACTTCTTAGGATCTTGCTTGATCTTAAGAGGTTTTGTGCTAGACTGTCAAAGACAAGCTAAGTAAGGTTTTGTGTAGTTATACCTTTGATGAGGTAGGGATGGTTGCAGCATTTCCGCAGTTCCATCATGGTGTTGAGCAGGTTTGGGACATTGGCTTGGCCAGCTCCTTTAGCAAGGAACGAGAAGTTCTTCTCTAGTATGGCGCGGTAGTATTTCTTCTGGATGTTGGTGAGCTCCACTTCGATGATGGTTTCCTCTTTAGGGGCCAACTTCTTCTCCACGTCTTCCTTAAGACGACGTAGCATCATCGGTTTCAGGATGGCCTGGAGTTTCTGGACCTATACGTGCACGCATATACCAATGAAGCAGAGTTAATACTGTATCTACAGAACATACATATTAATTTAAACACAGTAATATACAAATGCAGCACCTGCTCCTCAGTCTTGAGGTCTCCAAATTCCTGCATGAAGGTGTTTTCAGAAGGGAAGCGGGTTGGCTCCAAGAAGTGCAGCAGACTAAAGAGTTCCTCTACCGTGTTTTGTAGGGGAGTGCCCGTCAACAACACCTTATGTTCCTAAAGGAAAAGAGGTCAACAGATATTAAGTTAAAAAAGGGGAAAAGAAGGATGACATCTGTCATAAGGAGTAAATATAAGTGTAAGAACATCTCTTTTGTACCAGACTCATAAGTTTGAAGCCCTCCAGTAGCTTGCAGTTCTTATTTTTGAGCCGATGGGCTTCATCAATGATGACACAGCGCCAGTCTATTGCATTAAGTTCTGGACAGCCTCCCAAAATCATCTCAAATGTTGTAATGACTGCCTGAAACCGGTAAGCACCTCTTATCACACGACCCTGTAGGAGAGGGAGAGAATAAGTGCCTGCAAACATTTTCAACACAGTTGTTTTTTGTGCTCCCTGAGTTTTTGCATGATATGCCATTATATAGTCATTAGGGTTAAATGATATTACCAAAATCATTTATCAATATAATATATATTATTAACTATGTGGTTATGCTGGGTTTTTTTTTATCAAACTTTACAATATGGACATTCTCAGAGATACAATCTGCCAAATTCATAATTAAATTTAGATTGAAAAGGAATAAAATAACCATAATTGAGTTGTGGCTTGCTTTTCACCCACTATCCTTCTCTTTTACAAAACATGATACTTGAAAGTAACCAATTCAAAAGCCTTGAATTACAGTTAAGAGGTCTAGATCAATGTGGAGCTGGCCTTGATGTGTGTGTGTGTGTGTGATCTCACCTGCGCGTCTCTGAAGTACATCTCATACTGCTGGAGCATCTGTCTGCTGACCACACTGCCATGGTACACAATGACATTGAGGTGCGTCCAGGTTCTGAACTCTCTCTCCCAGTTGGCGATGGTAGAGAGCGGGGCGATGATAAGGAACGGCCCCTTTATCCCTGTGCGATAGATCTCATCCAGAAACGTGATAGACTGGATGGTCTTTCCCAGACCCATCTCATCCGCCAAAATACAGTTACGCCTGAAAATTGAGAAAGAGAGGTTTTATTTTTTATTTCATTTTTTAAATGTTTGCTTTTTTAATACTCCCACACACAAGATACAAGGCTAACAAGAACAGGTGTCAAACTGATTAAAAAATGAAAGAAAAAATAAAATAAATAAAAGTACAACATTAGACCTTCTTGATAGAGGTCCAGTAGAAATGTCGTGCAATGACAAACACAAAAACACAAACACACACACACACACACGTTATGTTTTGATGGAGACATTCCATAAACATAATGATTTTAATGATTTTTATACTGTACATACTGTATATGCTATCCCTCAACCATCACAGAAAACTTTCTGAATTTTTACAGTTTCAAAAAACATCACTTAGTATGATTTATAAGCTGTTTTCCCTATGAGGACAAAAAATGTCCCTACAAGGACAAGGATTTCAGATATTGCCATATTTGTAGGTACTTTTTGTCCCTATTTATGTAGGGTTTGAACAACACACACACACATACTCAAACACAATGCATACGATAATAACAGCAAGCTTCAGCATGTCCAAAATAAGGACAAAACACAGAAAAGGCTGGTAATTCAGCTAATATCTTAGAGTAACTCTTAAATGATTTTCAAATTAGGTTTGTAAGTAGCTGTTGTACAAAAGTATCAGCCAGTTGAGTCATTGGAATTTTAGTTATTTAATTCATCCTTTATCCCACTGATGTTCTAAATACTGTCTGAAAGTCTGAATGAGAAGCTAGACTTCCACAACACAGTTATCTTGCCTATCTGCCATTCAGTTATGCAATCTACACACAAGCAGCAGAACACAGAAACCAAGTTTATAACATAAGAACAGCCATGAAGACAGTACTCTACAGAAGGGAAAGTACACTATCTGCTGAATTACCACTCAGTAGTTTTTTTGTTTTGTTAAAGAAGTTAAAAGAAGAAAGGATTGTTAAAGTTAAAGAAGAAGGATTTGTATGTCAGTGCTGAGCTTCACTTACCTGTTGTACCAGTTGAAGAGAAGCCAGTTGACCCCCTCCAGCTGGTAATCCCTGAGACAGTTTCCATTACAATACTCTCGCGATTGCTCCCGCTTCTTCCAGTGACTAGTTGGAGGACGCTCCTGAGATAGAGACGGCATGAAAAATTCCATAAACAGTACTTTAGCACCAAAAAATTAAACACCATCCACCCACAATAGACTTTAACAAGGCGCTATTTATCTGCTTTGGTAGACCAATGCGCCATGCATATTTAAATACAGACTCGGCTGTTATTTTTAGCCCAAACGCTTTTCCTTTCAATATAAATTAAATATTCTTATTATATGCTTCCCAAAAGGGAAATTTATGTAGAATTATTACAGTCATTCATCAAATGATAGAGAAGAGAGTTTTAATCAGGCATGTATCCAGTTGACCACACTTCAAGCATGCTAAAGAGTTATTTCAAGTCTCTGTAGCTCAGGGGCAATTACATTTAGGAAGAGGATTATATGGTTAATATAATATAATATAATATAATATAATATATAAGCGAGAGCAAGAGAGAGTTGGTCTCACCACTCTGTTGGTGTGTGGTTTTGCTGCCTGCAGCTTTTTGAACTCTTCAATTTTACTCTGGTCAACATCTTCCTTCAGCTCCCATGTGCTGTCCTCGTATGGCAGTGAGCACCACTTCACCAAATAATACACCACCGGCTACAACAAACACAAACAGAAGGCTTTGAGATTTGTGCGAAGCGCCTGCCCTCATGAACAAACACAAAGCAATGGCTACCTCTCCGGTGTCCTTGTCCTCACAGTATGAGACCTCGAGAACTCGGTCCACTTCGACATAGTCAGGATTAAATGGGTCCTCCTCAATCTTAAACACACACACATACACATCATTAATAATTACACATAAATCCTGTGTGTCTCCCAAGTGATTATGATAGTCAGGTGACCAAATGACATGGCATTTAACCTGCAAATCATCGTACAGAATATTTTTAGTGAGAACATAGTGTTAGCTAAAGTTACAAACAAACACAGGCATCCTTACATCAGCAAAGAAGTGTGCTTTCTGCGCCTGTTTGATCTTGAAGCGCTTGATTTTCTGCTGGATCCTCTTGTCTTTCTCTAACTGCTGCTCCGTCGCCCACTCACAGTGAAGATACGAACTAGAACACACGCACGTTCACATAATTACTGAATGCTCCTTACACACACGCTAAATTATGAGTGTTCATCAACACGTGACAAAATTGCTCTCTGAGCTCTCTCCTGGCTATTAGCAAAATGAGCAACGCAATCTTTTACAGCTTGAAAGCTAACAGAGAGAACTGGAAATGCTGACAAAAGCAGTGCATATTTCACTTACTAGTTTTTGTATTTGACATAATACTCTTCGATTTCTACCATCACTCCAGGAGAAACCTGTTGAATGAAGAATAAAAATAATACTACGCTCACACAAATATGCATACATCTATATATGTCTGAAATCACATTCAAAATGCATCCTAATGTCTGTGTAAATTTACACCAGGTATTAATGTCTATCTAAAGTGATCCTATGACAAGTGGTCAGTGCTCATTCAAAGGTAGATGAAACTGAATGTGGTTACATTGCACCCGCATCTAAGCGATGTCGTAATGTATCCTAATGAAATATGGAAAAGCCCCATACATATGCAGACATCACAGTACATGTTTCAGTGATATAGATAACTAGCTTGGCATAAAAGCATTTTCTAAATTAATATATAGATCATGTGAAGCACAAACATTAAAGTTAAAACAGATACACAACTAAAATAACTATGAGCATTCTGCTTGAAATGTCACATCTGAGGCAATCTTAAAATTCTAGCATATTTCAGAACAACAGTGCACTGAATTTCTTCCCTTTACCAATGCTTTATCTTTATCGACATGCTGTGTAATGTACACATTCATAAAACTCGAGCCCCTCCCCTGTTAAAATCTGATCACAACTGCTCATAGGAGGTGCATTTGAGGCACATTACAGCCATGTATAATACCAAAAAAGGGTCATTAATTCCCATAAATACAACTGAATGAGTTTCAAAGATGAAAAAGAAAGACACACCTAAATAAAGCAGACAGATTGTGGAACTCTTACCTCTTTTTTCACCACACGAGATGCCATGATTTTATCAACCACAGCAGCATCTTCCTCAGTTGGGTTCTCCTATAAACCAATATAACATGAAGATCAGTTTCTTCAACATATACTCGAACACACACAACTTCTCTCTCTCTTTCTCACACATACACACACACACACACACACACACACACACACACACAGTGTGCTGTCTTTACTCTGGCTAAACATATCAAATATTCAATGTTATAAACTGTAAAAGTGCAAAAAATATTATTATTCAAAGATCAGAGAACTGCTTGAGAATGCTGAAAATGCACGAGATGCATGTGTGTGTCGTTAACTGCGATGTTCTCACCACAAACAGTTGCACTGCAGGTTGTTTGTGAGCATTGGGATTGCTTTTCTTGGATTTGACGATGACCTTCATTTCTTCATCAGACAGTCGAGCCTCACCATCATCTTCATACTTCTTCCTCTTAATCTTCCGGTTTGAACGCCGCTT
Organism: Opsariichthys bidens; assembly: GCA_037194245.1. Taxonomy (NCBI): domain Eukaryota; kingdom Metazoa; phylum Chordata; class Actinopteri; order Cypriniformes; family Xenocyprididae; genus Opsariichthys; species Opsariichthys bidens. The sequence continues at coordinate 10,999,472 of CM074280.1, read as the reverse complement.
CTGTAAAAAACACACACACACAAAAGTGAGTGGGGTTTCAAGTGTATGTTTGGATATTTTTCTCAGTGATCAGTACACGTTACTGTTCAAAATGTTGGGGTTGGTGATATTTATGTTTTTTGAAATACTCACCACGCTCACCAAGGCTGCATTTATTTAACCAAAAATACAGTAAAACAGTACTGTGAAATAAGGTGAAATATTATTACAATTTTATCTGAATATATTTTACAATGCAATTTATTCTTGCGATGACAAAGCTGAATTTTAAACATTATTACTCCAGTCTTCAGTGTCACAAGATCCTTCATTAATCATTAAACACACTGATTTGTTGCTCAAGAAACATTTACCATTATTTTCAATGTTGTAATCATTTATGCTGCTTAATATTTTTGTGGAAATTGTGATAAATCTTTTCTTTATTCTTGAAGAATAAAAAGTTTAAAAGAATATGTGTGTATACACACACAAGACACAAAAGTTGACAATAGGGATGCATTTTCTCCAGAAGACTTCTTGCGATCTTCTATTTGTTTTTTTGTGACCAAAAGAAAAGAAGAACCCCAGGACATGCACAATTTTATTTTTCACTCAGCAAATCAAAGATGGCCATCAGGGGTACAGAGGACAGTAGAGAGAGAGAGAGTACAGAGCAGAGAGAGAGAGAGAGAGAGAGAGAGAGTGTCTGTCCTCCCAAATATAACACGACCTAAATGTGTACGAGTTAAAGTAAATGGAGAGGATGGGAATATCTCAGGATGACCAAATAAAGAGCCACCCGCTCTGCCACAAGACCCCAGTGTTTCCCAAAATGCACATGGCAGCCCAACAGCCCAACGGAGTCACCAAAAGCACACTGCTTTAATTAACACAGGCGGTATTTAAAGAGGATAATTATATCTTGAATGGGGGGGGGGTATTATATATATATATATATATATATATATATATATAACATGGGTGAGGAGTATGAGAGGTTAATCATTTCAGAAGAAAGATAAGCAAATTATTTAAGGGTATGGCAATCATCTTAGTCTCTGTTAGTCTGCAGAAGGCACCACTGCATTATGCAATTTAAAGGAAGTCCAGCAACAATGTGCATGTTTTGTGCTACAAGCTCCAATTTAAAAATACTTTTCTTGTTAGATGTTTACCTAAGACAGCATAAAAGTGTCCTCAATTGTAACAAGACTAGATCAAATCCAAGGCTTACCGAATCATCATCTTTAGAGGATCGTCGAGTTGGTCTGTCATCATCAGACAGCTCATCTGAGGAATCTGCCTTCTTTCTCTTCTTCTTTCCAAACTTTATAACAATTTTCCTGTAAAGGGGAGAACACATAAAGTGACTTGTTTACCCACTGGAATTCAATCAGAAGAAATCAATATTTTATGGAAACCCACAAAATGGCTGCTTTGTCGACCAATCCATGAAAAAGATTTGAGGCACTTAAACACTACAGTACATTATATGATATTTCTTCACAAAGGATCCCTTCCACAAAGTGGTTAGCGAAGGCCACTTTAAGGAAACTATTTTGCCATTTGTATTCATATGACTCTGGATGGCAGTGCCTCTGTATTTATTCTGAAACATGAAGTAATCTACAGTATGCTTCCAAGAAGCTGTAAAACTGTAAAGTCACTGTTTCATATGGTCACAAATAAAACAGACCACACAAAGACTGGTACCATAAATATACACTTTAGCCTCTCTCAGTGTTATTATTAACTAAAACATTTTCAGTATAAAGCTTAAATAAATTCTAAATATTAGATAAATTTAAACTTAAAAATGTTGCTTTGGCAACTAAATGAAATAAGTTTACGTACAAAAGTAACAAACTGAAATACATTTAAGCTATACAGAAATATAACAGAAAACTAATAAAAAAATGACAAAAAGAAAATAAAATTGCTTAAACTAACATGAAACCAAAGTTATAAAAAAATAAAAATTAATTCCAAATATTAATAAGTACTATAATAGTATATAAATATTACCGAACACTGGTCTCTCTTAACTCCATTCTAAATGTCATGTAACAAAGCCAAAACTTCAGCATACATGAAAACAGTCAAATGATTGTACAGCATCTGTATCACTATATTTTTTTAAGATTCTGTTGGTTTCACAGAATATGACGGTATTTATTTCTTTTCATGACTGGACCTTTATATAGGTTTATTGCGGCTAATTTTACTGTCAGGAGTTCATAGAATATAAAAACATTGTACGGTCAAATACAAATAAAGGAAATTGAGGAATTCAAATAAAATTTATAAAAACTAACAATTTAGCTTACCTTTTAAAATGTAATCAAATGAACATTTAAATTACCATTAAAAATAACGTTTTAATACTACTACTACTAAGAAGCACATTGCACTGTGCAATAGTAATATATTTCTTTCATAATTTCTATAAGTTAGACCAAACCTTCATTTTGGCAGGTTGTAATGAAGACCTTTAAGTTTCTGCGTGTATATAACTAGTTTAATCAAATGAAACCCTCAAGAAGTGAACTTAATGTAGCTCTGCATATGAAGTTAATGTTTTCATGTCCTCATATAGTGAGATGGCAGATGCTGAAAACACCAAGAGTGTCATGCAGGCCCCAGTATGTGTATAGCAGACAAAACCGTGGTGCTCATTCACACCGAGACGCAGAACATGCAGACTTCAGATTTACTTTTGATTTATTAATGCGAAAATTCTGTGACTTTCCACTTTATACACTTTATAAGTTCAGTTTGTGACTGGATTCCGTGATTTTGTCCATGTTTCCTACATCATGGAAATCATAGAGCGAGTTAGTTCTGCATTGCAGTCCCATCAAGATTTCGTGGGATTATTGTTCAGATTTTTTGGACCTAAAATGACTGAATGTGTGGCTTCTTTTCTCAAAATTTGCACCATTCTTGTGTTGTTTTGCAGTGAGTATATACCACAGACAACATTCTTCTAACATTTTTATAACTTTTCTGACCTCAAGAAACATTGGGCTCTGTAATTTATAAAAAGAGAGACTTAAGTGTTGTCCTCTTAACCCTGTAAAGCAAGACTCCTCAACTCTGAACCTTGAGATCCACTTTCCTGCAGAGTTTAGCTCCAACCCTAATCAAACACACCTGAACAAGCTAATCAAGGTCTTCGGGATTATTTTAATTTAATCCAGGTTGGAGCTAATCTCTGCAGTGGATCTCGAGGCCTAGAGTTGGGGACCCCTGCTGCAAAACCTGTAAATAGTTGCCTCTGCATAGGTCGCTGCAGTATTAAAAAATGCAGTTTAACTGCACAATGGCTGCTAAAAATGACAACAAAGCCAGCAAAGATCGCAGTTCAGTCTCCATGTTACTGTTTACACAGTCATCAAGGAAACCCAGAGCGAACTTGGGCAGCCATGCCATCATTTTCCATCAAAAAAGCCTCCGTTTTGGTCCGTTTATACTGAAACGCAACCCTGGCGTTTTTCAAACTAAAACGGGTCTGCAGCGTTTTTCAAACTCTACGTTTTCTAGGTTCAAAAATGCCAGCGTATTGTAAACAACAAGCGTAACCGTAGCAAAACGTATGCGTTTTAAAATGAAAATGCACTAGTGTAAACGAGGCATCAAATAGGTCCCTAGTTCAATAGTTACGGGCAATGAGGACGTTGTCATGTCACCAAAAATCAGTAATCAGTGTCCCAATGTGTAGTGAGCCAGGGTCCTTACTCTCCTTACCAGTGCTTGAAGTTGTGTACGCGATATACTGATTAAAAGCTAAGAAGCTAAGGAGCTGATTGAGGAAAATAGTGCAGCCTGCTGTGTTTACAGGTGGAACCATGGAATCACTGCCGTTCCATAAGCACCACCTACTGTCAGAAGCTGCATCCCAATTCGGCTACTTATACTACGCCCTAAAAGTATGCATCTTCCCTTTTTGTGAAGAAAAAGTACATACTGTGTGTAGAAGCTTTGGGACATACTACTTCGTCATCATTGCGTCTTTAACGGACGGCTCTGTCGCTTTGTTACATGCATCCTGTCACCATTTAAACTGTTGTCAACCAAACTCCTCAAATCTCTACTTAACCGTTGGTACACATTTGCCAGTTTTTTAACGCTTTTTACTTGTGTTTGTAGTTCTAATCGAATCCTCATCCAACAAATATGGCAATATTGACCGTTAGAGTGTGCACATCTGCACTTCAGATTCTAACCGGAAAAATTTCAACATACTACGATTTGCGACAATTAATTCTAATTTCAAATATTATTTATAGTATAGTATGCGATAGTATACTAATTGGGACGTAGCAAGAGAGTGACACTTTCCTTTAGAGTCTCCTTCACTAGATCTGTCATCTTGGGGCCTCTTTTACACAGCATACAGGCAGTGATTATAAAATGAATGGGAAAGATGTCACTCAGAGTGTGCGAGCTTGGCTGTGTGAGTTTGAGAGAGAGAGAGCACGCTCACTTACAGCGGGAGGAGGATTGTGGTCATTGACTGATTGGAGGTGCAATCCATTGCTGAAGCAATGGCGCAACCATATGTTTAGTGACCGAATTAACTTTGGCTGGATGCTTGTTGCGATGACGTCTAAGCCCAAAATCGGCGGCAATTTAGAAAAATTGCAAGCTCATCACAATATTGTGGAGTTTGTTTGAATTTGTGTTAAATTTGGCGATCACAAAATGGCAAAATCATGGAAGGACTGGTTGTGTGGGTTTTTTATTGTTGTGTAATAAAGTTATAAAGTTATAACCGTTGGAAAGAAGGGCATGCAGTTAAAAGAGGTCCCATATCAACACTCGACATAGCGCTTTTCATGGCCATTGAACAGACAGTTTCAGCTATGCCCAGTGGCAGAATTAAAAAACGAAGCAAAACAAAAAAAACGTATCATATGAGAAAGTGAAAGCGGTATACCGCTCCGCACTATTGTACACAATTCAATCTCTTATTCTAAAAACAGTCTCACATTTGCAATCTCTCCACACAGCTCTGATCAAAAAGGAAATGATTCTAAGGACATCATTTGCTCTTTCACTCTCAGTCTCATTCTGGGTCCTCCTCTTTGGATGATGTTACACTTCACTAGTCTCTGGGACAACGTGACTTCCTGGTTGCCTAGCGACCTGATCAGAGTGAAGCTGGTGGCGTGGGTGGAACCGTAATGTTGTATCCTGTGAGTGACACACAAGCTCCACTCAGCAGCCGTGAAATGAGACTGAGAGCTGATATTTACTGCGCTCTAGACTATGTGAAAGCCTGAGGAAACATCTAAACATCTTTCTTTTGCTCTCCTCAGTAGAGGGACCCAGAAATACATGTGCATTAGGGTTGCACGGTATACAGAAACAACGGTAGTATCGCAATACTAAAGCTTAAAAATACTGCAGTTTATATTTTTAAGACAAATTCAGACAAATGCAATTTCATTCATCAACATAGTGGCTTTGTACTCGGTTCTTATTAATCATATCAATCGTTATAATGTGATTATAACATTATAAATGAATATGTTCTAATATAAGCTTGGTTTGTTTTTAATGAATCCATGTTTTTGCACAAATCAGGCGAATAACACATTCCTACAGACGGCTTCCCATCATTCCCCTAATGTCCCATCTAAAAGTAGGCCTATCATTTCATTTTTTCCTACATTTCATTTTTCTAATATATATATATATAGGTTAGATAGATTTTCCATTAGACAAAGCAATTATTTGGCTGTTTTCGTCTTCTATATTTATGCTGGATCATGTACGAGCCATATTAATTCTTCCCCTCCCCCTAATCTCACATTTTCATGTTGGTGGGAAAAAAAAGGTATCATTACAGGGAGCTCTGGAGTAACAAAACAAGAAAATAAGAGAAGGTACAAAACTATGAAAGGCAAATGCTAAAGGTCTGAATGCAAAGGAAAAGGATATCCACATTCACGGATTCTCCAGTAGACTGTTTGTCCTCTGTCATTTGATTCACAAACCTCAGCCAGAGTCTGACTGTCATTCTTACACTGCATTCTTATCATTCTTACATGTACACCACATATTGCATTACAATTACTGAAAAAAGACACCAGTTAACAGGCCACTATGGTCAACATTTCATTTACACAGTGGAAATGAAAAGAAAAGAAAACGTTTCTTTTATAAAAATAGTTTAAGCATTTAATTTGCACTTCCTGCTAATTGGAGTAAACCGTTTATTCCATCATTTGATATCCTAGTTGGTCAACATTGGTTTACAGCAATAGGTATCTTTCTCTTAAAGGAACTTAGAATTTAAATAACCTGTTATTTTAATACCTATACCTTGTCACATTACAAACCTAAGCACTCTGACAATATCTTTATTACACCTCAAAGTCAACTCACCAACAAACAAAAACATCATTAAAGGATTAAAAGATCCTTTTTTCATCTCTTACTTCTTTCTTTCAATATATATATAATGCAAACGTCCAGTATCCGTTCATCTCCATTACGTCTCCTTACATCAATGAATCACAATATCATAACTGGATTAAAACTGCACTGAACATGTGAGAGTAAAACTCAGTATGTCAGGGAAAGAGTGAATATCTTGCATGGTTCACTTCACTTTTGTCCAACACTGCATTGCTGACTGCACTTAGAAAAGTGAGTTTGAAAAACTATTAACAACCAACTTCTTCCTTTATTGAATGAATAAACACATGATCATGGATGTAAGGCTGGGTGATATGAAAAAAAAAACCAAATATATATATATTATTCACACACTCACACATTGCAACAGTTTATTCGCTATAATAGTAGTATAAATAGTAGTATAAATGGTAATAAAATATGACAAGAACTCAAGAGTAACTCAAGAGTTAAACTGTGTCAGAAAAAAAATTATCTTGATAATGTCAGAAAAAACTTAAGCAACACATGGTCAGGTGAAAGTGTCTGAATAATTTTTGGTCCTAATTTTTTATCAATTTTATTGGTAGTCCACTGTATGAAGAATTTTTGGGTACAGTATATCAGTTTCTTTTACCATCCTTACATACATAAATGAACTAGTGTCCTTCACCCACTAGTAAAAATATTTCAAAGATATCAAAAATATCTGAATATTTTTTTATTTGACTATATATAAGTACTGATGCAATAGCATGTGGGGAAAAAATGTCCAATATATGACTGTATATCAACATAACCAGGCAGACTGTACTGTTGGGTGTGTGAATGACTGCAGTCTCTCCTTAAGAGTCTGAGATCACATGGTCTGCTTTAATGGCTGTAGCGTGCAGTTTGGTGCAAAGCGGGTCAGTAGGCTCAGTCAGGCTCAAAGACACCAACTCTGCTATTTATGAAACCAAGATCTAAGACCCACCTCTGCCTCCATGTCTCCAAATTGATTTCAGAATAAATATCCAGCATCCAGTTGCTACAAATTTCTTGAGTTAAGAAAACTCACAGTAGTAAGAGTCAACATTATTCTCGCTAAGGGGTCTCCTGACTTAAGTGGGTTATTGCAACCCACTTGTCTGTAAAAAAACAAAAACAAAAAACAAAAACAAAGGCTGTTTGTGATTGCGCTACATATTCATACTCAAGTTTGTGTATTTTTGCTAGTTTGACTATAGCCTCATGTAAGCCTAAATTCAATCTGTTCACCATATAAAGTGATCAAGTCTCTTCAAAAAATTTGGACTTGATTCATATGAATTAATTTTACTACCACTTTATGAACTTTTTGAAGCGTCAACGTTTCAGTTGTGTAGTTGTTTATGGAGGGACAGAAAGCAATCAGATTTAATCAAAAAGATCTTCATTTTTGTTGAGAAGATGAATGAAATCCTTATGGGTGTGGAACGACATGAGGGTGAGTTATTAATGACATCATTTTCATTTTTAGGTGAATTAACATCCCTTTAATTCTAGGTTAATCAGATACGTGTAATGAAATTAAAAAAAAAAAATTGTTTTAATAAAAACTAATTGATTCCTGTGAGTGCATTTTAATGTGATTTCAAAATATTTTCAAGCATAAGACGGCACTCACGCCGCACGGTTTTCTTTGCACACACATCCAAAGCGCCCGCACAGAATGCCGCATCGTATAGAACACGATACTGAATTTAATTTCTCGCACGAGTCTTCTTGCGCTTGAACGTACAAATACATATAAAATAGTCAAAATATCCTTGTAAACAGAGTGAAACACGGAAAAGCAAAGTGAACTTTGAGCTTCGAGTTCACGCCTAAATGGTCAAATGGTCACACAGAAATATGTCAAAAATGCCTGGCTTGGTGAGTTTTCACTTACACATAGTCGGTTATGTCTTAAGTGAATATAACCGGAAATAAATTGTTTACTGGATACACTATCCGTGTATTAGGTCTTAAAGTGACAGCAGCCCAATAAACCTGCTGTAGTCTGTTTCAATGTTAATCAAAAAAAAAAAAAAAAAAAAAAAATCACTCACTGCTCTTTAGCAGATTTAGTAGGATTAATCTATTTAATTTATACAGTGAGGACTATGCAGTGGCTGATTACTTTCTGTTGATAAAGACTGTTCTGTTGTTGTTTTATTACTATTATTTATTTCACAGGAATGTTATATATGTTAAGTTCTAAGTTGTTCTTCAGCACCTTTAAGAGAGGGAATTAAATATGTTGCACATGTTATTTGCCAATACTAAAAAAACTTGTCAATTTATGATACTTTAAGAATAGCTAAATCACCCCAGTAGGTCTATTTAAAGCCTTCTATTTATCACATAGAATTATTTATTTCAGTGATCAGAATCGGCCAATACCGCTTCCAGTGATCGTTAATCTGTGATCTGCCCTAAAAACCCTGATCAAGGCACATTTAAAAAAGATACCAAGCCCTAATTACGCATTACATTTTAATATAATATACTAATATGTTGACGATAAATGTTAACGATTTGGTTTGATAGAATCCTGTACCAGAAGCTTACGCAACACAGATTTTAGCAGAAATATTTAGGCAGTAGGAGTCCTTTGAAAGTTATAACTTTTATTATATTTTATTATCTTTTCCTCTTAAAATCTTTTCTTCCAGAGATTACTTATTTTTATTTAATATTTTTTCTTTGTGAGGTTTTGCTGTTATAAAAAGTGCGGGTCGTCACACTGAACCTTTAATGTTAGATTTAGAATAATTTTCTAGAAAACGTAAAAAATTCCTAATTTTCCCACGGTCAAGACACTACCTACAACATCCTGTTCACACTTACGCTGCAAAACAAGTTCAAAAAAAGCTTGCAAAACCAGAGAGGTAACTTTTTGCCTTTATTAGGCCGAAGAAGACCACTTAGTCTATTAGCAATTTTATATGTAAACCTGCTCCTCTCGTTTTGGAGTATCTGCAAACCGGGCATCAACATCTGCTTACTTCTGTCAGGCGTGGTAAATAATGTACTCTATACAACCGAGCTGACTGAGCTGAGAAACTCTGTTAAACAAGCAAAGAAATTACCCAGTGAGGGGTTGAGTCTGAACATACACATGTCCTGTTTGTCTTGCCTTTACTGCTGAAGTATTTGGGTCAGTCAGACTGCTAATCCATTCAACACGATGAACAAGTCACAGAAGAAATTCAAAATACCTCTTTTACAAGCACAGTGGGAATGTTAAACATTTTCATGCTAGCTTCCTAATCTCAGCAATGGACTATAATAAAGCATGTAGCCTTCATAAGAACAAAGCAGCATCTAGACTGAACCTTAAAGCTGGAAAAGCCAAACAATATGGTGGCACATAGTTTAAAGTTTATATTTATGTGATATATCACATAATCACATAATGCACATGACCTAGAAATCTCATGTCATGTTCTTCTATTCAGTCCATCATGAAGTCATAATGGTCGGCATATTCTGTTCAGCCTTATAGATCTATTCATACTCTAAGTCTCCAGAAGTGGCTCACAGTGTGAGCACTGCTGTTACGACAAAATGAGAGAAAGACAAAAATGAGAGAACAGCAGATTACTGTACGTTTAGCTCATGTTTGTGGGTTACAAAACAAGTGGCACATTTTTCATTCAACCCTCAAATTAGGGGTTTTCAAACTGCCCTTAGGGGGCATCAAAGGGGTACATGGGGGTAATGATTTTTTTTTTTTAAGTTTTGATCAATATTTATTGAGAAAATAATTCATAATGACTTTTGAATTGCTATTTTTCAGATTATAATACAACCATTTAGTGAGGATTTAGTACAATTGCAGACAGTGTGAATAAGTTTTAAAATAATGTATCTGTATCCTTTTATAAAGGGGGTCCTTTGCATATTGGGCGTCTTCTTTGGCAGGGCTTAATTTGTGCCACATCCAGATTTTTTTAAAGTGGAATAAATTTTAAAAAGTGGAAAAAATGCAGCTACAAAGTGATCCATGGCATGTTTTGGTCGATGACTTATTAGATTTTACTTCTGCTTGCATTACCAACAAGCAACGTATAAATTTGGATGCACTTCTGTTATGTGGGAAGCAGTTTTCTGAAACTTATGTATGTTGCTATGGATAATTCCACATTTGAGTCCTCTTTAAATCTGCGTCCAGATGTGTTTTTTTTTTTTTTTCAAGTTCTAGCTAAGTATGTTAACATGATTATATTTCATTATATTATATTTGGCTACATCTTAAGGCATTGCATTACATTGCATTGGGGAGAATTATTTGTGTTGTTGGACATCACATTGTTATATGCTGCAAGAAGATGCATGAAGAACTGATGAAATACCTGTCTCCGTAAATACCTGCAAGCGTCCTTCCACCCACAAAATGACTATGACTATAAACTTCCGAATTCCATACGAATGTGAAGGGCTATGTTGGTCAGACCTTTTGTTGGGCTTAATGCATAATGCCATGTCTCATATGCACAACATGTCATCAGCATAATGCAGAGAGTATATTTGGCATAGTGTGTGTTTGCTTCCCCTGGCTGGTCACAGAGACTATGGAATTTCCTCACTCAAACCACTGATTGCTTCTGATTTCTTTTAGAGGGAACTAATAAGGATATTTTTTTCCTGTAATAGAATATTGGCAAAATAGATTTGGCAAACAAACCAGTGCGTAACCTTTTTATAATGATTTTTTTCCTCCAGTGAGTGTCTGTGTTTGTGCTCTAGAGAGCATCAAAGGTTTCTATTTACAATGTGTTTTGTAGTGTTGAGCAATGTAGCCAATCACAGATATATCTATTGATTTTTTGAACGCAATGATTAATCAGAGGTGTTTAAGTTAGATTCCACTCACTGTTCAAAATGCAGGACTTTTTGTTTTGCACGGTCACAAATCATATTATTATAACAAACATTATGTAATCAGAGGTTCATTGTATAGTGTACAGAGCTTCACTGACTATAACAGAACTTTGTCAGATTGCAATGAACTGAAGTGACAGCTTTTGGTGATTATAAAGGAGCGCTCTTTGTTGTTTGAGTGGTATCCACATGTAAATGCAAGATTAACTCTCAAAATTAATTGCATAGCATATATTGACAAAGCTACACTGTATACCCTAATGCTCGAAATAATGAATTGGTTTGAGTAGGTCAAACTTAAATGAAACAAATTAGTTCAGTCAAATTAACTATTTAGCACTTTATCTTTCAAGTTCAAAGAACTGATATATTTTAAGTAGACTGAACTGTTTGTTTTGAGTTTTATGAACATATTTCTTTTAATTTAGACAAACTTAAGTTTAACTGAAATTGGGCTGGGATTTCTATTTCCCAGCATGCTTTGCCCATAGCACTCAGAAAGGAGAGTAAATGCTAAAATTAAGTGTTATGTAATGTTTTTGAGCAAGATTAATGTTAAGTGGGAGATTTAGTAGTGACTAATGTTTCTTCTAAATTAGCATAACAAGTTTGTTATTGTGTTTTTTGGAGCGTTACCATCATGGTGACAAGTGGTGCATGTGACTTGGTTTGAGAGCAAGTGCGTTAAATGCTGTATATAGCTGAACTCATTCAGCGAGTGCTATGCCATGTTACTGTTATCATATTAGCAACTTAGAATTTTCTGAATTAACTTGTTATAGCTAGCTAAGTTTTCACTAACAAAAAAGTTTACATTGAGGTCACATAATTTTAAAGTGTATGAATGCATGTACTCAAACATTTAAAGTTAAAAGCAATTAAATTGTATGAGTACAAAATAAGTCAGCCTGTTCCGCTTAATTAAATGTTTAACATCTTAACCGTGGCATTTTAAGCCAACTGATTGCCTCAAATTTATAGAGTTTTGCCAACTTACTCGGGTTTAAAGTGTAGTGATAACCGTGTATGGGACAAAAATATGACGTCAAAATTTATGTGCATTAAGTCTAAATTATGATTTGAATTCTTGATTTATGATTCAAAATCATAAATTATGATTTGATTCTTGAAACGGGCCTGGTCCAAATAACAGAGGATTTTTCTGCATTAGGCAAGGCAATTAATTAGGCAATGCCTTGCCAAGTTACGCATACAGTATGCTTGCTTTTCTGTTAAAATTAATGGTGGTTTGTAAACGTGGTCAATTTAATAAATCATTTACAAGGAGTGTTTATGCTGGGATGTGTAGGCCTAGGTGTTGCTAGGAGACACGTAACCTGAGATTATTTTGTGGAAATCTAATGTGATTTTAAAGGAAGCTCATCTTCTTAGCATTGGATCACCCTTCGCCAATGCTGCATGTCCATTGCCATTCAGGATTACTTTTCAAAATGCGCATCAAATATAGTTTGATGGAAACCCGCCTGAGATTACGCATTTATTCCGTTACGTGTTCCCACCCCACTAATTCGCGCGATCCGTCACCTTCTCTTGTTAAATTCTCTTGGAATTTACAAATAAGCAATGGTCTTTGGCATTAACCATTTTATAATTCCTGCTTCAGATAACTTATGATTGCTGATTAATTATCTAATAGAAACTGGTTCTGGATCAGACTCCATCCCTACTGATCTCAGTTTCTTCATGCTTCATGAACAAAAGTCTTAAAATATTTAAAAATGGCCCCTATATTAGTCTTAAGTCATCAAATTTCCAGCATATCTCATGAGAACTGCTAGGGCAGCGTTTCTCAAATCTCATACAGTTTGGGGATATTAAAAGGGGCCTTTGGTTCAAAAAAGTTTGCTAATAGGTTCTGTAACTGGTTAAAGACGTGGTTAAAAAGTGCACACTCCATGCATACTCTGAGGTCTAACAGCTGAAGGCAGAATCATCAGCATGACATATATCTGTAAACATCTAATGAAATGTTGACACTTTTGTTAGACTAAAGGTTTCTTGAACTTGAATTTTACAGAGCATTTTGCTGCGCTTGACATCTTTGCAGTGCTAGAATTTTGTACCCGCCAGTGACTATTGCTGGGTTTCCAGCAAACGTTATGCTCAAGAATATCTGACAGGAAACACTTGATATGCGCATAAACTCTCAACATTTGCATACGAGTTTATGTGTTAGCCTGAGGTGGATTTTTTCTAGTTTTGCACAAGTTGAAGGGCACATTAAGGTGAAAGAATTGACTGACATACCAATGTTGTGTTTTGACAATTTAGGCACGTTTTCACACTTTCTCACAACAGGGCAATGGAGGAGTGAATGTTTTGAATTACCTTTAGTCAAGAGATGCCCAAACCAGAGCCTGTGGGACAGAGTTGGACCCGCTATTTCATTGAAACATATCTTCATTTCTAATTTTCCTTTTTGCTTCCTTTCTTCATTGAAATACAGATAATATAAGTAAAAAAATTTTTGGCCCTTCATAGTAAAAAGTTCAGAGGTCTCTGCTTTAGTCGAATGTTAACAAATGCTCTTAAGAATGAAAAAATAAATTACCTTTACTCTTAACTATATTCACAATATTGCACAGCCTCTCATACTGTAGTGTTTAATTAAAGCGCAACTTCAAGCTAACAGCATTTAACATGACATTCGGTGCTCCTCACGCTCTGATGATAAAGTGCTGCATCTTTAAGAGAGATTAAATCTCATCTGTTTCAGATTTGATACACAAAAACAAGTTAAGACCACATCTGTTAGCAGTAAAACCTCTTTAACTTGCAGTAATTAGCTGCATGACTAACAACATGCAGGTGAAGTTACAGAAACGGTTTCGGATGAACCGAAGTCATCATAAATCACGCCATACACATCTGTACAACACTTTCCCTCCCGCTCTCTGACAAAGAAACAGATTAATGTAACGTCACTCATCCTTCAGCTTGGTGAGAAAGTCACAGTGGTCTTACCCAATTTTAGCCTTTTGCTTGGGCTTGGATGACGACACAATCCGGGCCTTCTTGGAACTCTTATCCTTGCCTCTGGACTTTGAGGAACCTGCTCTGTGACTGCGGTGCTGTGACGACGAAGACGGGAAGCTTTCGGGACTCATGACGCGTGGAATATTTTTCTCTCTCCCCTCTCTCGTGCTTTGGCGATGGCCTCTGAGATGATTCGATTGGCCTTCTGTTGTTTATCGTCCGAAAGGGGTGACTCCATCTGCTGCTGCTGCTGCTGCTGCTGATGATGTCGCTTCTGCACCCTCTTCTCTGACACGGATACGTACGAGGACGATGAAGAGGAAGAAGAGGAGCTGCTTTTCACTGGTGGGCTGAGTACCCGCGGCTGGCTGCTAGGACCATTAGTGTTCTTAGGAGGCTGTGAGAAAGGAGAAAAAGAGAGATGTTACCATCTAAACATGATATTTATGTTCTCCATAGGACTAGCTTCGTCTATAATTGTTGTGTAGGCAGGACTGTACAGGAAACCAATAGATGGGTTTTGTATTTCAAGATTCTGTAATTCCATATGCAAAACCCATGATGAACAATACACTATTTAAGATGCCATGACGCCACGCAGACAAGTCTGACAGTCAATATGAGAGCTCTATTCTACATGAAACAGGACGATGAGCTGAATTCCATGAACAGCCATAACATTACTCCTCTAGTCATGACCTAGAAAACTTGGACTCGAGCGGATGTAAATACTTTAATAGGTTTCTTATTAAGGGGGACAAAGTCAGTACAGTGAAACAGCTACTCTGCACATAAGATTAAAGGTTCTGTAAGTGATTTAAAATGTTTTGCTAACTTCCACCATTGTTAACATCAAGCACACAACCTCTCTCCAAAACCCAGACCCCCAAAGAGATGCCAGCAACATACACAGGCCTGTTATGAAATTTCTACCAGACAAATGATGGTAGTTTTACAGACAGTGGTGGGTGATTTTGCTCATCTATGGTGGTTCGCTTATAATGTGCTGCAAAAAGCTATACAGGTTCCTTTTGAAAATGTCTGATTTCAAAAATTGTGGCTAATATTTCTTGTTAACAATAGTGTAAGTGAAAAATTAACTGAGATCTTAAAGTCATGTTGTAAAGGAAGTAGACATTGATCTTTTCTTTCGTACTGTGACGTATATCTGTGTGAAGCGGATTATCCGAAAAGTAAAAGAAAATGTAGGGCAGGGACTATTCATTGGTTGTTGATTAAATGTAGGCAGATCTGAATACGAGCTTGCAGTCGACAACAAGAAGGGGCTGGGGTTTAAGCAGATTAAATGATTGGAGGAGTCCAGCATACGTCACCAGACAGAAGTCTGTAATTTCACCGGAAGAACCAGTTATGACATTTTGATTAAAAAAAATATGGGCTCAAAACTAAAAAAACAAATTAAAAAAAGCAAAAAAAAAAAGAAATGTATGCATGAATGAATCATTCAAAATGAGATTAATAACATGAATTTAGAAAACAGATACATTTCCATTTCATGCTGATTTTAATTAAAATGAATTCTGATAGGCCATGCTGCTGACTGGCATCGATACACTGATTCTTTTTTGCAGTTACAGTGACTAGGGCTGATACTAACACAGGTGTGATTTCTCACAACACCTATTTCAGTGAGGCCTGTCAGGTATTAGAGACACTTTACTTTGTGTGTTTACAGCTCAAATACCATTCAAGAGTTTGGGGTCCTTCTTTACCCAGCTCAATACAGGTTGAGAATTTAATAAGTATGCTGGTTTTTTCGTGACCTCGCCAGCAGACTAAACATAAAAAGAGGTCCAAGATAAGAATCCTTGGAGATCCTATGTCAATCTGATTGTAGCTGAAGCAGTGTAGCAAGGGATGCCTGAGTCCACCCACACATACTGGATGACAACATGGGAAATCCTCCATCTTTGAACTGCTGCATCATCAATGTTCCTAATGCCCGGGTTTTATAATATTAACTGCTCTTCAATCACATGGCCAACCAGCTACAGTTGAAGATAAAGCAAAGGTTTGGACAACTGCACAGGCAAACACAGGACACCATGGGGGCTGCACACACACACACACACGCACATATTTACAATATTATCATTAGTTTAAGCATTTAAACATGATAGTTATCCTTTTTAAACATACAGAATAGGGCCATTAATAAGTCACAGTTCATCTGAACAGTATCACACATTGATCAAAGGTCAAGAACTGAAATCCTCAACCTGAGAGCCCGTTTATTCACATTATCCGCCCCTCACCCCATGAAATAAAAAGACAGCCATGTATAATTCACCACACGATCATATAGCAGGCTGAGACATGCCAACTTTTATTATTCATGTCCATTTCGCTGACATGGAATCTCTCTTTTTCCTCAATTTCTCACACTTTTTCCTCACC
Source organism: Opsariichthys bidens (assembly GCA_037194245.1). Taxonomy (NCBI): domain Eukaryota; kingdom Metazoa; phylum Chordata; class Actinopteri; order Cypriniformes; family Xenocyprididae; genus Opsariichthys; species Opsariichthys bidens. The sequence continues at coordinate 10,982,780 of CM074280.1, read as the reverse complement.
AGGAAAGCGAGTTTGAACCCCATAGGAGGAGAACGAAATCTTATCTTTCACTTTATTAGATTATACTTTGCACACTTGCTCTTTATAAACATGACTCATATCCAAAGCAATGTTCCAGTCATGCCAATAAAGCTTTGTTGACTCTCAAAAAAAAGACACTGACATAAAATCGAATCACCCGGCCTGTGCTTTCCTGACAGCTAAATAAAGGGAATTATCTGGAAAGAGTGAAACAAAAGAAAAGAGACTGGGGAGGGTTATAAACACCAACTCATTTGGTGGCTAAACATGAGCCGGAGAGCAGAGTGAGAGAGACTGAGCTCTCCTGAAATATTCACACTAATCCACTCGAGGCATGAAGGGGTAAATCAGCAGGAATGGAGACAAGGAGGAAAGCTATAGGGGAAAGGCGGGAGAGCGTATGTGAGAAAATGAGTAATAGAGAGAATATGACGTGAGAGAGAGAGTGAGAGAGCGAGGGGAAAATGCAGCAAGCCGTGAACACTGCAGCCATGTAACACATCTATAAATAACTGAAATTACAGGCTGCCAGCGCCGCAGCAATTTCAATCTCTCTCCTCGATCAGGTCATCAACGTCTCCACTTATAACGAATCTATATTAAAACAGAAACGTGCATGCAGCGCTGCCACACAAAGCCTGATGCGCACATGAGGCACGTCCCATGGCGCCTTAGTTAAAGAAAGCAGATGAAAACGAAACAGGAAGAAGAGCAGACAGAGCACCAAAAGCTCTCTAATGTAGCATTCCCTGTTAGCTAGCAAGCTAGAGAATAAGAAATGGAGTGAAACAGTTAGCACAAGATGGCGGCGATTGTGTAGCCTGCCGCATGAGCCTGTAGCTGTTCAGTTCCTGCCGGCCCCCTCCCCCACCTCCACCCTTCCCTCCTCCTCCTCCACCACCTCTCTCCACCCTCCCCCCACCCCATACACAAACACATGCTCGCTCACTCACTCACTCACTCACTCACCCGTCCTCTCGGCCTCTTCACTGTAGACATGTTTTTTCTTTTCTTCTTTCCCCCTCTTCCCTCTCTTCAACCGCCAACAAAAGCCTTGCCCTTTCGCCGTTTTTTTTCTCTCTCTCTCTCTTTCTCTCTCTCTCTCTCGCACGCTCCCTCCTCCCTTCTCTCTCTCTCTCTCTCTCTCTCTCACACTCTATCTCTCTCTCTCGCTCACTTTCCCTCTCTCCCTCCCTCCCCCGGCAGGTCCGTGGCTGAAGAAGCCCTGTTCACCTCCTCCTCCTCCCCTGGCCGGGCTGCATGGAGCCGCGCTTCACGGAAAACAAGGGAATGAGGAAGAGACCGATGAAGCAGCCACGCTTGTCCGGGATTCTCTCATTCTGCTGCGTTCAGCTGGGCTCTGTCTATTCTTTTCCCTCCCTCTCTTGCTCTCTCTTTCTCATCGATTCCCTCCAACTGTCCGTCCGAGAACAACTGCGCTCGATCTCTCCCGGCCGACGTTTTCTCGTCCACTCTCTTGCGTTCACACGCACACATAGACCAACAAGACTTCTCGTTCCTCTTTCTCCTTTCACATACCAGACGAAGGTAGGATTGCTAACACAAAAGGTTTTTTGTACTGGCTCAGTTGGACGCTCTGTAGCTTGTTTTCCTTATTTCCACTTGTTTTTTTTTCCTTCCTTTTCCCTTGTTCCCCTCCCCTCTCTCAGGCTAGGGTGTGTGCGGAGAGCAGGAGACGCAGACGAAGCGGCGAGAAATGAAAGCACAAAGCAGCAAAACGCATCAGCATGAATATTAGAGATGTCGTTAAAATCCAGACTCGTTTTTCTCTCTCTCTCTCTCTCCCTTGCTCGCTCTCTCTCTCTCTCTCTTTAGCTCATTGTGAAACAGGAGGTCCAGCAGAGGGTGCTAGCTGTTATTACATTAACTTTCACAACTTAACCCTAAAAATACTGAATTTCTTTACTTGCTGAATCCAACCAGGCACAAAATGAACAACAGCAAGTTTTCAAGAAAATGAATACACCTACACATATACTTGACAGAATTTGTGTCAAGACAGCTTTGTTTTGATCTAAACAAGTGAAATAATTCACAATTATAATTTTAAACGTCATAATTATGTCAGAAATACAATCATCAGATTTACACACACACACACACACACACACACACACACATAGGCAGGTGGCATGAGTTCATGTGCTGCTGGATCAACTAACAGGAAGAGACAACAGAGACTCAAGGGGAAATGAGGTTGTGCCCTCACTTTCCCAAAGTGTGACAGTTTGGCCATGTGCAACTGTGCATGTGCGCTGCTAAAAAATAAAAATAAAACACTTCTGATCACACATACACAGGCAGCAAACATGAAAGCAAGGTTTGCACTATGAAAAAATTAGAGAGTAGGAAAATGAGTGTTTATGAACCCACCCCCCAAACAATATGTCAGATATATAACCACATACGTGTTATGACTATACCAGCCACCTGAAATCAAGCACAAAAGTAGGTCAACTTAGCATAAGAAAGTTACAGAGTAGCAGAGAGATTAGCTTTGGCTAGGCCTAGCCTTGAGACTGGAGTAAGATCAACTTTTACAAGGTTAAATTAAGTCAAGGCAATAAAAGAGACCTGAAAATCATTTAAAAATACTCCTCCTCACTAGGTGGCACATAGTTAGCTGTGTAAATGTGCAGATCTCTCCTCTGGCAGTATACTAGGTATAATACAATGTTCTGTGACAGGCTTTGTGTGACAGGGAGAGATAACGAGAGAGAGCGAGAGAGAGAGAGATAACAAGGCCTTGAAGTTTGGACTTGTGAATACGATTCAAACAAAAACTTCAAACACTTCACGCCACCTACTTGCGTGCAAAAAATTTAATTCAATTAATAGAAATAATACTAAAATGAAATAAATATAAAATTAAATAAACTTTTTCACTTCATTTTTAAACTAGTAACATTTTCGGAATGATTCAGCTTACTGCAACAGACCTGTCACACACTCACAAGTTTGTTTTGCTATCTTAGTGAGGAGATTGCATAGACTTCCACTGATTGTATATCAGGTCGGTGATATTTTCTATCAACTATCCCAACCCCAACCCCCACTCCTAAACCTACTCATCACAGAAACATGTGCAAAACATTACATTTAAATAAAAACTTGTTTTGGCTGATTTAAAAACCTATTTATCTAGTGAGGACCAGTCAAGTTTCCTCACTAGTGGGTTGAGAAAGTATTTCACAATATAAGTGAGGACATTTGGTCCTCACAAGTATAGCCAAAACAAGTACACACACTCGCTTGGTCTGGTTCACTATCCCTGCAGGCACTCCCCATAGACTGTATAAACTGTATAATCTATCCCCTAAACCAACCCATCACAGAAAACATTCCGCATTTTGAGATTTTCAATAAAAAAATTTAGTATATTTATTAATTTCCCCCATGGGGACCGCTGGTTGGCACCACAAACAAACCAAATATGCTTGCAAGTTGTGAAGAGGATGTGGTTAAGTGAAAATGTTATTTCTACATATTCTATTCATAAAAGATATACAGGTTTATATTAAGGATGTGTTTGGTACTTAATTTTTATGTGCAGCCTGAATTTGTATATGCACAGGCAGCCAAGAAATAATCATTTAGTTTGAAGATAAAGAAAGGAAAGGAAAGAGCGTGCTTGTGTGTACTGTATGGAGGAAAAAGAGAAATATGCAGATGGCGTGAATGTCACATGACACAAACCACCTCTACACCATGGCAGCCAAATGGTTAATATGTAAATAAGATGAAATAGCAGCACCAAGAATCTGGGAGGAGTTCAGAAAGAGGGAGAGAGAAAGAGCTCTATTCCTTCAGTTCTGCATCTACACAATCCAACAAAGATATAATGTATTGGAGTTATATGACAATGGAGTTCATACAATGATGCAAGCTTGATTGTCAAGGTATTTTTTTTGTAATTGACCAAGTAAAAAAAATTGTGAGAACTTCTCCAACTCGAAAAATCAATGCTCTAAACTGCAGTAATGAAAGACACTGTTTGGCAACTGGAAAAATGAAGCAGTGCTCTAGTGATGACTTGGGCCCACCAGCCCAAAGTAAGTTGGGTCTTAAATAGCACTATTGGGGCACTAACCACACCAAATATACAGTAGTGGCCAAAAGCGATGTCCGGAGGGGATATTTGTTTTTAATGACCCTACAAGTTCAATTAAAGCATCAAAATAATAAAATATTTTATATTTGTTTTAAATATGTTAGATGTGAGACAAAAAACCCCCCCACTAAACTTACTATGCAAAAAAAAAAGTGCATAGAAAAACAAACAGCTCACAGGAACTACATACACTGACTACAACATAATCAGTTAATAATATTTAGTTGGTTCTCTCATGTTTCTTTCTTTGTATGACTGCCAGGCCAAAAATTATGTCCACACAATTTGGCATGATTCACTGCATTATCACAAATAAAACATTGACTCCAAGCACAACAATGCAATATGCTTACAAAATCTTTAACACATTTTTATTATTATTTGGATAAAGGGTAAAGAAGTCAGTTTTCCTAGGCCGGACATCACTTTTGGCCACTACTATATGGCAGTTCATCGACTTCCCAACGGATCTTCAAAACCTTTTGTTGGAGCTACTGATGGAACTCATGTTTGAGAGAACAACAACTGTTTGCTCCAACTGTAAATGGGGAGACATATATCAGTAGAAAACAATTCCACAGCATCAATACTTGATTTTTTTTTCTTTTTGCACAATGCAAAAAATTGATAGTTATGTACAATGCACAGAATTTTTTAAAACAAAGGCTAGTTTGTCTTAATCAAGTGATTTTATTATAATTACATCAAATAATAAAATGTCATGCTGCCATGACTACCCTTCCACGCTCACTACTGGCTGATTCAGAGGTTGAGGGCAGCCATTTTTGGGTTGGCATCATTGTAGTCCAGTACACAACACTTAAGTGTCACCACAGTAAGCAAACCCATAAGACCTTCATTCATCTTCGGAACACCAGTTATGATATTTTTGATGAAATCCGAGGGTTTCTGAACCATGCATACGCAGTAACGTCAATGAACCTTTTGAGGTCCAAAAAGGCATTAAAGTAATAAAATAGTCATTAATAGTCCATATGGAACGGTCCATATGACTACAGTGGTTCAACCTTAATGTTATGAAGCGACAAGAATACTTTCTGTGTACAAAAACAAACCAAAATTAAGTTGACGTAGTTATTGCATCGCAGAGCTTCTGTGTTCTATGTCAGGACGCTGTACATGTGAGCAGCACGACGCACACATGTGATGCTGACACAGAAGCCAGCCAATAATGAGTCGGTAAAAATGTAAAAATCTACTTAACAGTAATTTCTTTTTCCTGCTGTTAATGAATTCCCTCTTACATTCAAAAGTTCCTCAATAGCACTTTCAAAAAACCTTTACTTAAAAATCACTTTTTCACACACTTTTACCATATTATAGTTCTCTCACTTACATCTGGAGCTCTTATAACAGTCTAACACTGTAATGATATCCCTGCCCACAACCTAAAATCCGTGTCCTGCTTAGGTGAAAATGAATTACACTGTCAGGACCAGAGAGAGAGTTTAGAGTCCATAATTAGGACTAGACCTGCAGACTAATGTGGAGTACAGCGGACAGAGCTGAAGATGGAGAGAGAGAGGATTAATGAGGGAAGGCCTGATGTGTAGCATTGGTTTCCTGAACCCATTAAACACGACGGTTATTAATGACCCATACAGAACACAGCACAAACCACCTCCAAAAAAAAAAAAAACACATACACACACACACACGCACACACACACAGACACATAAACACACACACACACACTCACAGACACATGCACAAACACGTCATACTAATATCTGCATTCACACATTCTTCAGTGCATAAATAGACTCAAAGACAATGTATGCAAACAATCTTTTACCCGTGTAAATATGCAATCATTTAATACAGTTTTATTTTGCAAAATATATTTTAATATGATTTGTAACCAATATATTAACTTATATCAAGCAGGGCTTTTTAGCTGAAGAAGTAAAATCTATGATACAAAAACAAAAAGATAACTGAGAACAAAGCATTGATCATTGTAGCCAATCACAGACATTTTTCACTAAATCATACAGGGTGAATGAAGCGATAGCAGCTTCACTGATACAAAGGGAGTATTCATTGCTCGATTACTGTACATAACTATTCATAAGTTGAATGGGCCTAAGTTTTATTTTTCATGCTGCTAAGTAAACATTGAAAAGTTTCACAAGTTAAAATGAGGGACTGAATCTGAAATGGCAATGTTTGCCATTGTGATAACAATGGCAACACATGGGACACACAAAAAAATCTCATATGTCCTTGCATTACATGTTAAAATGCAGGCCTAAGTGCAACAGACCTGTTACCTGTAATTTTTCATTTTATTTCTAACTTTTCATTTGATCTTAAAGCATTTAATTTATTTAATTAAAGGCTTCATGCTAATGTCTTAATGTTTTGTTTACTAATAATTATTAATAGCATGAATAATTGACTAATTTCATTCATTTACTATTCAAATGGTTATATAATAATAATAATAATAATAATAATAATAATAATAACTATTAAAATAAAGTAGTTACAATACCATGAAATTTTTTGGTATTGGTACCAACTACTAAAATTTTAGTATCATGACAATGAAATAAAATAAAATAAATAAATAAAGAGAGAGAGAGAGAGAGAGAGAGAGAAAATATACATTAGATAAATGAATTAGACTGCACAATTAATAACTACTGTGACAGACAGACAGATAAGATAGATACGCTTGATTATATAGTTTATATAATTTTTCATCTGAATAGGGAATAAATCTTAAGTTATGCAGGTCATGAGGAACCCAGGAAAAGAGATATATGCCGGGGGGAAGAGAAAGAGAGCACACAGCGGGTAGTCACCACAAGACCTTTACACTCCTTTCATTATTTAGAGCAAAAGGGAAAGACTGAGAAAACAAAACACACATGCAAACATCACTCAAACACACTGAACACCATTCACAAAAATGCAATTTTTCAAACAAACACAAATAGAAAGGAATAAAAAGAGCAATTTATAATTCATCTTTGCACCAAAAGATTTACAGTCACTATGAAATCTGTTTTATCTTCCCTAAATTCTGTGTATTTCCGTTTAATGATTACATTTTAATAATCAAAAAGCATCTCTAAAAAAAATAAAAATCATTACAATAAAAGCAAAGTAAAGAACACTTCCTTTATAATCAATGAAGCGGATATCACTTTAGACTTGTCATAATAATAAAATCTCTATATTGTACAAAGAATCTTATACATTTTTTGGATTCCTATTTAATGGTTTAATTCAATTTTAAGAATCAAAAAGTATGTCTAAAAAAAAAAAAAAACCAAAGCAAAACCAAACTCCAAAAAACTGAGGCTCCTGTTCATCCTGACCAATCAGAAAGCCCTAAATTCCAAGGCAATCAGAAACCTGCAAATATTTAAATCTCCAGACCAAAGACGAATAAACCAACAGTAACCAAATCAATCAATTTTCCAACTCAAAGACAAAATCCCTGTCTGTGTGTGTGTGTGTGTGTGTGTGTGTGTGTGTGTGTGTGTGTGTGTGTGTGTGTGTGTGTGTGTGTGTGTGTGTGTGTGTATGTGTGTGTGAAGGGTTAAACTGCTCAGGCAGGAGATCAGACAGTGTCATCGCCCTGAACTCCTGACATTCCTCTAACCCCGCCTCACGAGAGCTGAGAAAATGGCCGGCTAGTTCACTGACAAACACACACACACAGTTACTGATCCCAAAGTCTAAGCATGCTAATTTTCAGTAGATTGAAAATGCATACATGCCAAAAACACACACATAATAAGAACGTAAAGTAAAGTAAAGTAAAAGAGGGCTTGAGATTGAGACCTACTGTGTAGTTTGGCCTGGCAAACTTCCCACATGCTTTTTTCCCCCTTATGACTCCACTAACCCCTCCCTCTTCTCAACGTCCTTCCTTGCCTGTCCTCCCTCCCCTTCCGCTGTGCAGCAAAGACCGCCTATCAATAGAAATTCTACCATAAACCCTTCCTGTTTACCTTTAACCCCTCATGTCCCTCCCCTAGATCTGTGAACCTCAGGGCTTTTCTCCTGACGTCATCCGTCATTTGATTCTGACCCTGGATCAGTGCTCGAGGGCGAAACAGAGCTGTCAGACTGGTTGAATGAGCAAGTCTGTCCAAGTCGGCTGGTGGCAGACTTACAAAACGAATGCACATGCATGCTGCGCTGAATTAGGTGAAGGAAAAGGGAACGATCCACAGACACACACAGATGGGGAGCACAAACACACAGACGCACACAGACATACAGTGGGAGGTAATCAGATATCAGGTTACAGTGCTGGTTGGAGACTCTGCCTGACAGACCGGCCCAGTTATATAAAGCTCACAGACGCAGGGTCAGGAAGCAACAAAGCAAGTTGGCCACACACAGACACGCATTCACACAAAGAGGCGGATGCGCGCACACACAGAGACCGGTTTTACTCACACAGCGCATTCATGCGGCACAAGGTAGAAAGCCTACAAGCAAGCAAACACACACATACACACCTTACTTTATGCCACATCAGTTATTGGGCAGGGGCTGCTCAAACTTTAGCCATTTTCATTCAGGCATTAAGACAAATCTTCTCCCCTTGTTTTTCTCTTAAACATGCACTGACACAGAGTGTCTTATTCCTAAATATGTCTATTTAATCTTTGACAAGTACGATCACAGCAAACATTCAAATCTACAGTCGAGCTGCAGCTGACCCAGAGAGAGCAGTTGTCATCATGTAGACTAGAGGTATATGAATCAGCTTCACAAACAGTTTTTTCAAATGCAGTATTATAAAAAAAAAAAAAACATTTTTGATGAATTTAATGAATCACTGCTGAATATTAATCCCGGTCTTCGCAGGTTGTCAGTATTAATTTATAAATGTTACCGACCTTAAAGAATTAGTTCACTTTAAAATGAAAATTACCCCAAGCTTTACTCACCCTCAACCACCCCAGGTCTATATGACTTTCTTCTTTCTGATGAACATAACTGGAGTATCAATAAATATCCTGATGCATCAGAGCTTTATAATTTCAGTGAACGGAACCAACAAGTATGAAGCTCAAGAAAGTGGATCCATCCATCATAAACATGTACTCCACACGGCTTCAGGGGGGTTAATAAACACCTTCTGAAGCAAAGTGATGCATTTGTGTAAGAAAAATATCTATATTTAAAAGTAAAATATCTAGCTTCTGACAGACCGCCTTCCGTATTGAATTTACAAACAAAGCATAAACTGATGTCGGTCAGTTACGCTTTCTTTGTAAGTAGAATACGGAAGGCGGATTGTTAAATATGGATATTTTTCTTACACAAACGCATTGCTTCGATTCAGAAGACTTTTATTAACCTCCGGATTGATTTTAATAACTTTAATGTACTTGATGTGTCACCAAGCACTAAGAAAATACAAGTATTAGATCGGGACTCAATATTTAATCACTTGAATATGAGACACAAAAACATCCCTATTAAAGGGATAGTTCAGCAAAAAAAAAAAAAAAAAAAAATTCTGTTGGAAAAATGGAAAAAATACTATGGAAGTCAATGGCGTCATCAACTGTTTGGTTATCAACATTCTTCAAAATATCTCCTTTTTCTGTTCAGCCGAAGAAATAAATTCATACAGGTTTGGAACAACTTGAGGGTGAGTAAATGATGACAGAATTTTCATTTTTGGGTGAACTATCTCTTTAAAAATCTATTTTGACAAATAAACAGACAACTATTTCTGCCATCAGGGGAGAAAGATCCTCTACATATCCAGACTGTGTAGCATCTACCAGCAAGGGCTATGGACTATGTTAAGCTGGAAGAAACTTGATTGATCACAACAACAAAGCCACAAGTCAAGTTAAGAGTTACTACTCATTTCAAATGTGAAGAAGGCATTTAGATAAGTAAGCAATATGGTGCGAGAGGGCTGTGCTGACTTTTTCACGATACAACACTAGCCTCGAGTTTCATGAAGTAAAATCAGTAAATGCCTTCCTTCCGCCTGACCATGAACAGCATTAGAAGTTACATTATTATGGATTTAGATGGCGGCAAAGACTGTCTTTATGAGTATTTTAGTCAGTAGCGAAGACTTTTACACAAGACACAACTGACAAATGCTTTGACTAGAGCTGTCAGTCTCGGGAAAACCCATTAACTGTTAAAAGGACAAGATATTGCAGCGGACATTTAAACAGATTTTTTATTATAAACATAGGACTGAACCGAAGGAAAATGCTAAATCTAAATGCCGGTAATAAACTCGCTCGCTCGATACTATTCTACATACTACAGTAAGCTTCAATGAACAATATCAATTGACCCGTCGCAAAACCCGCCCCCTGTTAAATGCCGGACAAGCCATGCGCTCACCACACATCATGTTCTCATGCAGTGAAAAATACATCGCGGAGCAAAGAGGACACTGACAACGTATGAAACAGTTTGACATTTAAAATATTGTAATTTTTTTAAAGCAGTTTAAACACTAAATACCGTACAGTGGCTCCTTAATGTGTCGAGACAGATCCTTCAATCGGCTCGTGAACCGATCATCTCTTCATACTAGTTCATTTATAGCATCAAATAAACATGAATGAACATCAGAAGGAATGTTGTTTCAACAGATGTGAAGAAAGATGTGAGTACGCACAATATCTCCAGTTAAACAACGTTAATCTACTATAGGCTACTCCCAGATGACTTTGTTGGATAAGATGGCGGATTTGGTTATTTATCATTGGTTAGATTGCCTGTTAATCAAACTGTTTGCGAAGGGTCAATTGAGAACAAACATTAGTTTGTTATATGTTGCTAAGAGTGGTTTCTACGGGTGTTGTGGAGTGATACACAGAACCGTTGGGTCAAGCGGTCATAGCCATGTTTTATCGTGAATAAAACACAGCTATTGACCAATCAGAATCAAGGCCAGGAACTAACGGTTTTATAAACAACATTAACGTACAGTGAACTAAATTCAAGTGGAACACAGAATAAAAAAAAAAAAAACATGACCTCTTTAAAAAGCGGATCCATCATCTGGATCCCATCCAGACAGTACCGTAGGGTGTTTGTGTGTGCATGTGAGTGATGTGGATTGGTATTTGCATCCATGTTGCTGAATGTTCATTCTGCACAAAGCAGCAGCACAAAGGGGCTCTGTTCATCCCGTCAGCCAGTTTCGCTCGCTCTCTCGGGCCCTCACACTATCACACCACCCTGTAACACTGTGACCGCCGCTGATCTACCCCGTCACTCATTCCAAACTACAGTTCACATTTTAACTAGGTTGATTCCTAAACTGTCAGATCTATGTATAAAAAGTATGTCTTTCATAACAAAACAGGGGTTGATCAGAATGGAAATTTTCCATTGACTAGTGTGAAAAATCCCTCCTTTTTTAAAGTTACAGAACTAACCAAACTTGAGGAAAACACTGTATAAAACAGACATAAGTGTACCGTTTTTGTTGTGATATATTAGTCTAATGAGAGTTTTATTCTATATTTGGGAGCTCAAAAACCCTCACTGATTCGGCCATTAAATGCGTTGAAGTAGGGTTATCTTTGCAGTGGCGTAAATAAATCAAGTTACATACTGGTGAAATTTCTGTCTGAACATGTTCAACCATAATCTTGTATTTTTTGCAAACATTTAACCCAAGTAAAGGGTTACACACACCCAACATTTTGTGTTTTTTTATTTTTTATGGGGATTTTCCATAGGCGTAAGGGTTTTTATCCTGTACAAACTGTATATTCTGTCCCCCTACACTACCCCTACCCCTACCCATCACAGAAAATGTTCTGCTATTTTAAATTTTCAAAAAAAAAGATAGTTCTGTATGATTTATAAGCTTGTTTCCTCATGGGGACTAAAAAAATGTCCTCACAAGATCAAAATTTACTAGTATTACTATACCTGTGGGGACATTTGGTCCCCATAACGTAGGGAATATCCGCTCACGCACACACACAGCCATTCCCCTCTACTGCAACTAAACTGACGTCCTAGGTGAGTCAAGTTTCAATACTGAAACACCAACCCCTCGTGGTCCAGAGGCTTATAAACTCTGAACATTAAAGCACAAACTCGCCCCCGAGACCCTCAGGGAGAGAGAAGGTTGAGTGCATCTCTCTCTTTTACCCTGGGACTGCCTCACATTATACATCTGTTGGCTTTCCACAGCCCAGTGCACATGAATGGCTCGTCTCCCTCTCCCTCTCCCTCTTGCTCACACACAAACACACACACACACACACACAAATGCAGACAGACACAGCAACACAAACATAGTCACTACAGGAAGTCACACGATATGAACTCTGATCCACATCCTGCCTCTGCTTTAATTAAGGATCTGCGAGGACAGACAGATTGACTAAAGGAGAACATAACAATTCATCTTGACTGACTTGGCTTTCAGTATCTTTGCAAAGTCTAGTATATTTGTAACATTCTACAATTCTGACGAGCTGATAATTGTTTTGGTCATGTTATGGTCGACAACCAATTGATGTCCATTTTAAAATGTACATTTTAAATGTACAAATGATTTGTCTAAATAAAGTGTTCTATACAATGCTTACTATGCATTCGCACCATGCAAATAATTTGGCGCACGAGTGTTGCAGAATGCTGTTATTTATGTTTGTGTATTGCGCCAAAAGCGAAACAAAACAGAGCTGCTCGTTAGAACCACGCACCTTACATTTATCAGCTCGGCTCAAAAGACACCGCAGCATGAGTTTAGAGCGAATGCAACGACTCACTGACCGCCTCAATCACACAACTACTAAACAGCGCTGTGAGAAAACAGAAGAAACATTGAGCCACAATACAGTTAGAAGTTGCCTATATTTACCATGATTTCCTGTAGTAACACTAACTGAAACCATAGGATTGTGGCAGAAATGCGGGATATTCATATAGAATTTTATTCTATTATTACACATTAAATGTATTAAAAGAGTAATGGAAAATGATTGCAGTATTTTTTGTTATTAAGCTACAGCTTTTCTTAATCTGTATACTAAATGTTTTTAGGGGACCGTTTTTCCTAACAAATATCAAATCAGCAAAAAGTTACTATTTTACTATGAATGAAAGATGCAATGCATGGTTTTTATGGTTAACATGGTCCAAATACTACGAAAGTCCAAATTTTACAAAAATTTTACATTTTATCCTGTATTTTCATCATTTTTACAGATGCTACTGTTGTTTTGTTAATGAAGATAAATTTACATCTGCATCCCAACTCAAACTACTGCTACTGTCACTCCACTCAAGCTTCTGTCAAATGTGCATTTCTAAGAGACAAAACGTGATATTTTGTGAAATATTCACCTTTTTGGCAAGTGTTTGTCTAGCATTTAAACTTGAATTGAAAAATAAATATTTGACATTTATCATGATAATTATCAATATCGACTGATATGAAAAAAAGTATCATGATAATTTTTTTGGCCATATCGCCCAACCCTATATTCAACACTGACAATACTAGTTTGTCAAAAATAGATATTTCGATATGCATCGATACTGAAATATCTGATACAGTTCCATTACTCCTTTTCTGCAGTATGGATTGCCCGATACCTGCTGCGAGTTTTCACTGTCTCTTATCTCACATAATTTTACTAATTCCCGCAGGTTTCATGCCCACACCAGAAGTGCGTGCACCACTGATATAAGTTGCGCTCTCATAAAGCCGCTTCTCAAACAGCTCGCGAGTACTAAATTGACTTCGCTTATTGCGCTCAAACGATCAAATACATACAAAATTATGTCAAAACACCCGTCCTGTCGAGTAATCAGGTAAACACAGTCAGCTTTGGAACGTAAAGAGTTGAGAGAAAACGGATGTTGTGTAACAGAATATTGGATCCGTGCATAAGCTCTTAAAAAGTGACAGCAGCCTAACAAACCTGCTACTGTCTGTCATGTTAAATCAAAGAACAAAGACAAAGAAAACGCTTGCTGCTCTTGACTGAATAACTTTTGTAACTTTAAGCATTAATCTGTATTTATTTTTTTTACAATGATATCTATCCAGTGTTATTTTACATTTGATTACTTTAATTTCTGTATTACTTCTTACCTGAATATACAGTCACCTGAAAAATTATATCCATGTATAAAGCCACATTTCATTTTCCTCTTTATTCTGTTATATTTATTTGTGCTATCATTTGCAATGTTTATTTGTTCTTATTTAATTAGTGACTGTTTATCGTTTTCACAGTTCAGTGATTCAAATAAAGCCTCGCCTATGAAAATCGCTATGAGTAAGCTATCACAAAAAATTACCCGAATTATCAAAAAATTCTAAGATGATAAATTATCTGTATGGCAGTTTTCCCTGTGTTATCGAAAATGGTATCGAATATCAATATTTTTAAAGGTATCATACTGAAGTTGGAAATTCCAGTGACAACACAAGACAATACAGATAAAAACTCTCATATCGGCTCTATTGACAAGCAAAGAGGACACTCCTGTTTGCATTTCTCCTCATGGAAAAAAAAAGCACCAGCGAATCAGAATCCGTATTTGGGTAGGTGTATTTGTGAGTGCACGTCTGACTGCGAGAGCACTCCATGTGCCGAGTAGAACTAGTTGAAAGAGTTCATGGTGTGTATGTGTGTGTGTGTGAGTGTGGCAGCTGAATCACTGAGCCTCAACTCACTGTGTCAGCAGCAAAGTGCTGAGGGGAAAGACTGATGCTCATGCATCACAACAGAGAGAGAGAGAGAGACAGAAAGAGAGAGAGAGAGAGAAAGAGTTGACACTGCCAGGCAGTATTGCTGAAAGCTCTGCCTGCAGCTTGCGATCACAGTCTAGACAGCACTCCTGCTCTTTTCTCCCTCTCTCATTCTCCATTTCCCTCAGGAAACCTCATTATCAACATCTCCCTTCTGCCTGCACTCACACACAAACACTAATCTCACATCAACACACACATAGACAGAAAAACCACAAGCCAGACCCACTCCAGTCAGTAGGAGTGCACCTTCCACTATCCTATGGTTGGCCTGACCCACATCTTGTTATAGCCTTAAGTACGCTTAACCCCAGTAAGTCCTAAACACTACTGCAACTCTTAATCGGCTGCTACAGTACCTGTCTACAGGCCCTTGACAGGAGGAGTGGTGAATTATTATTTAATGGACCCTGTCTGTCCTGACCTTTCTCTTCCAGTACAGTTAAACACTACAATGTAGCCTGTTGTTAAAGTAGTCCATTGTCTGCATGGCAACATTCCAGCAATCATTTCATTTATCTCTTATCCATGTCATTAACTTGTATATTTCCCGGTGTAGATAAACACC
This sequence comes from Opsariichthys bidens, assembly GCA_037194245.1. Taxonomy (NCBI): domain Eukaryota; kingdom Metazoa; phylum Chordata; class Actinopteri; order Cypriniformes; family Xenocyprididae; genus Opsariichthys; species Opsariichthys bidens. The sequence goes on along the minus strand of CM074280.1, from coordinate 10,967,293 downwards.
AACAACAACAACAAAAACCTTTGCAAATCATTCACATCTACTAAAATAAAAGTCCAGCAGAGCTGGTAACTAAAACTGTGAGCTCATAGCTGTAATCTTTTACTCAATACAACATCCCAGCACCGAACCTTCACAGACATCAAACAAAACAAGATACATTTGGGAAAGAACTACTCCTCTCACCTGTGCATCATATACCATTGGCACATCCTCCATTCTTTCCTGCTCCTTCACGTCCTCTTCTCGGCCATTCCCTAGTCCTACATTTATCCAAGAGTGATTGGAGTTCTCTTCCTGGTCTAGAGCCTCCAGCTGGGGCAACAGCTCATCTTCCATAAGGTCAGGAGCTTCACTCAGATCGTCAAGTCTTTGATCATGTTGCTCTCTAAGCAAGACCTCCTCTAGAGCCTGAAACCCATTAATATTGCTTACGCTCTGGTTAGCAATCAAAGATCCAGGCACATCACACGTCCTTCGATGTGCCGCAGAGAACGGACGGTCTGCAGAGAACGAGTTCAGACCATCTGAGAACACCTCAGAGGAGCTGAAGAGATTCTGGTCCGATTTGGAGCTACGTAAGGGGCACTGTTGTGCTGGACTGCCTGGTATTCTGACTTGTTGCTGCTGATGTTCCATTGCGGAATTAGACAGGAAAGGACAACCAGTATCCAAAAGGTTTGAAGCAGATGATGATATGGCCATCGAAGAGGTTGTAATAGATACTGGGGCAGAGGAGTAAGACGGAGTTTCATTTACTACAGGGGGAGCGTAACGAGCGGTGGGATAGGATGAAGCATGGCTAACAGAGTCAGTAGGGAAAGAATGGGTTGCAGGGGAAGGCTGGACAGGGAAGGCCAGGTCATTGTCTTCCAACCTTGGACCTGTAGTAAAACCTTGGACCCTTTGTGCCACCTGAAAGCCACTTTGTTGAGAAGACAAAGACCTCATCGGGGCCTCAAGATACTGTTTGGACTGTGAATGACCACTTGGGGCAACTGTAGGGTGAAAGGGAGTACCCTCTACACTGAGCGAGTTATGGTGGTGCTGCTGGGAATGATTTTGGGGGACATTGCTCTCATAGTAAAAATTGAGATGTTCCTGATAGGTCTTGTCAATATGGTGCAAGCCCTGATGGGCTATTTGTTGGTGTGGAAGCTGCAGCTGGTTTGATATTGAGTGTTGATTGAGACTGTGCTGTCTCTGCTGAAGATGCTGATGACTGTACTGCTGATGTTGAGCTTGATGCTGCTGAAACTGTTGTTGCTGTTGAAATTGTTTATGTTGAAGTTGTTGATGAAGTTGTTGGTGGTGGTGTGGATGGTGCTGATGGTAGTTATTCCCTTTTTGATCATGGTTTCCCCACATGGGGCTGTTGTGAAGAAAGAGTCCTTTGGTCTGGGGCCCTTGGTTAATAGTATGCCTTTGAAATGGTTGCTGCTGTGGCAAAAATGCTCTTCCATCATTGCTACTTACTTCTGGACCAGGAAAGGACTGTTCTATTGAGGTTTGTGCCTTCACAGTGTCAAAATGCCCCACAGGTTGACTGTAGGGTATTCCATGTTGGATGGTAGAAGATCTGGGTCCTGCATCCACCTGAAGATTCTCCAAACTAGGACCCAGGTGAAGTTCATCATCCAAGGACACTGTCCCAGGGGTAAACCCGGGATCATCCTGGACTAGGCTGTCAAGCCCTCCGCCAAATATGTTAGGGTCATCAAAAAAGTCCATGATGGGGTCAGTCATTGTATGAGTTCAGTGCATGAAGTATCTGCCCCCTCAGCGGCCCCTATGACAGGACTGCTGAATGCAACAGGGAGCTGAAGACCATCAGAGTTTGTTGAACCACTGTGCGTCCATCACCAAGAAAGGCAACAGTCTGGAAAAAGAAAAAATTAGACATAACTATAAATACGCAAAACACTTATTATGGGATTTCCTAACTATTTCAATAACCTTCTGCAAGATCATTCATTGAGCACAATTTAAGAGGTTATGAATCCAAAAAGACCATTGATGCTACATAATTTCATTATGGTTATCTGAGCTTAGCTAACACAAGTCAAATTTGACGTACTTTATTCTGAACGCATGACTTTAGGTATACTACTTTTAACATACAACACAGACTTCAGTCCCAAACAGGATGGGCAAAATTCAGTACTATGTAATAATTAGTATCAATTCATGAGTGTAAATTTAAATTGAATTTGCCACACTGACAGGAAGTGGAATGTACTGAACTGGAATTCTAAGAAATTCAAAACGTAACGGCATTCTTCAAAAAAACAGATACTTAACTAGTCATTTGATTTAGCTAGTTCAAATGTGTTTAAATGGAATGCAATAGCTCTAAGACAAGTTAGATTGATATCTCTGACGTCTTTCAGTCAGACAACAGATCGCTATATGTTCAGGTGAAGTATGCAGAAATAAAATAGCACTGCTAGCACTTGTTTTGGGATGTGTACGGTTATCAACACAGAATATAATGTACTGTGTTGTATACTCTGGAAATGTTTGCTATGAAAGTTTTATCATCTTTTATATAAGAATGTTCACACTGATCAGTTTGATTTGCTTATTTGCTTTCACTTGGAAGGTTTATATATCCTTGGGTGCCACAACGATCGTATGAAGTAATACACCTCAGCAAATTCTCAGAATTTCCAAGTGGGAAGTTCACCAAGTGGCATTCTATTGAATTTATCCAAGTAAGAAACTGAGAATTCCAAACTGCCGAAATGGAATGGAATGCAGCATAAACACAGCAGAAGTAGCACAGAGCATGTTATACATTAAATACAAATATAGCGTTACATCACACCATAACAATTTTAACGCATTAAGGCTCTTCTAACATGCCCATGTTACTCCTTAAGTAAGGCAATAAACTCATCCAGAACACCCTGAGGTCTGAGAGAGGTGAAAGGGGAAGGGATCTCTGGGGAACATTTGGCACCATTAGTGGAGCTCAGAAACAGACATTACAACAAGCACAGCAGCTGAAGAGCTTTCAGCACCAGACAACAACCAGGTGCTTCACACGCCCCTCAGACTTCCCTCAGCTATGGATGAGAGAGAATGAGTGGAAACTGCAAAATTCTTTGCCGAGCCCTGGTCAGGAGAGCAGCAGGAGCTGTGTGGGACATACAGACAGCTCATTCCATTTCATGCACGCATGCACACACACGCAACCGGACAGAGAGGGTGAGAGAGAAACAGCCTGTCCTGACCAACACCGGCTGTGGAGGAGGTCAGTCACGACCCGATGACTCACAACACACACAGATAAACAAAATGGCAGTGCACAGAAACCTAGACATGGTCTAGAACTACAATACTATTCTGTGGTTTCATCCTTTATCCCCTGTATACCCAAGTTAATTCAACTACCACACCAACATAGAGTCACTAGATAAGGAAGCAAAACACTTTAAAGTGTCGCTTCACATCTTGACTATGATTTGGTTTGCCATCTGAAATAGACTGTAACAGATATTTTATATTGATTTAAATTTAAAAAAAAGAAGAAAAAAAAAAACACATAGAGTGTCAGTCTTATGGGTGGTAGCATTCAAAGAAGAGAAAAATTGCAGTGTGACTACTGCTACCTTAAGTAATTATGAAATATGTTGATTACACA